>JAVSCE010020775.1:0-196150 GCA_032199065.1 Smutsia gigantea | reverse complement strand
AGAATAAACAATAGAAAAATCAATAAAACCAAGAGCTGGTTCTTTGAAAAATAAACAAAATAGATAAACCCCTAGCCAGACTCATTAAGAGAAAAGAGAATCTACACACATAAACACAATCAGAAATGAGAAAGGAAAAAATCACGACGGACCCCACAGAAATACAAAGAATTATAAGAGAATATTATGAGAATTCATATGCTAACAAGCTGGAAAACAAAGAAGAAATGGACAACTTAGAAAAATACAACCTTCCAAGACTGACCAAGAAACAGAAAACTAAACAGACCAATCACCAGTGATGAAATCGAATTGGTAATCAAAAAACTACCCAAGAACAAAACCCCTGGGCCTGATGGATTCACCTCTGAATTCTACCAGACATATAGAGAAGAAATAACACCGATTCTCCTTAAAGTTTTCGAAAAAATAGAAGAGGAGGGAATACTTCCAAACTCATTCTATGAAGCCAGCATCACTCTAATACCAAAACCTTGAAAAGACCTCACCAAAAAAGAAAATTACAGACCAATATCCTTGATGAACGTAGATGCAAAAATACTCAACAAAATATTAGCAAACCAAATTCAAAAATACATCAAGAGGATCATACACCATGATCAAGTGGGATTCATCCGAGGGATGCAAGGATGGTACAACATTCGAAAATCCATCAACATCATCCACCACATCAACAAAAAGAAGAACAAAACCACATGATCATCTCCATAGATGCTGAAAAAGCATTTGACAAAATTCAGCATCCATTCATGATTAAAACTCTCAACAAAATGGGTATAGACGGCAAGTACCTCAACATCATAAAGGCCATATAAGACAAACCCACAGCTAACATCATACTTAACAGCGAGAAGCTGAAAGCTTTTCATCTAAGATCGGGAACAAGACAGGGATGCCCACTCTCTCCACTGTTATTCAACATAGTACTGGAGGTCCTAGCCACAGCAATCAGACAAAACAAAGACATACAAGGCATCCAGATTGGTAAAGAAGAAGTCAAATTGTCACTATTTGCAGATGACATGATACTGTACATAAAAAACCCTAAAGATTCCATTCCAAAACTAATAGAACTAATATCTGAATTCAGCAAAGTTGCAGGATACAAAATTAACACACAGAAATCTGTTGCTTTCCTATACACTAATGATGAACTAACAGAAAGAGAAATCAGAAAAACAATTCCATTCACAATTGCATCAAAAAGAATGAAATACCTAGGAATAAACCTAACGAAGGAAGTGAAAGACCTGTACTCTGAAAACTACAAGACACTCCTAAGAGAAATTAAAGAGGACACTAACAAATGGAAATGCATCCCATGCTCTTGGCTAGGAAGAATAAATATTGTCAAAATGGCTATACTACCTAAAGCAATCTACAGATTCAATGCAATCCCTATCAGACTACCAACAGCTTTCTTCAATGAAGTGGAACAAATAATTCTAAAATTCATATGGAACCACAAAAGACCCTGAATAGCCAAATCAATCCTGAGAAGGAGGAATAAAACAGGGGGAATTACACTCCCTGACTTCAAGCTCTACTACAAAGCCACAGTAATCAAGACAATTTGGTATTGGCACAAAAACAGACCCACAGACCAGTGGAACAGAATAGAAAATCCAAACATTAACCCAAACATATACAGTCAATTAATATTTGATAAAAGTGCCTTGGATATACAATGGGGAGATGACAGCCTCTTCAGCAGCTGGTGTTGGAAAAACTGGACAGCTACATGTAAGAGAATGAAACTGGACTACTGTCTAGCCCCATACACAAAGGTAAACTCAAGGTGGATCAAAGACCTGAATGTAAGTCATGAAACCATAAAACTCTTAGAAAAAAACATAGGCAAAAATCTCTTGGACATAAACATGAGCAACTTCTTCATGAACATATCTCCCCGGGCAAGGGAAACAAAAGCAAAAATGAACAAGTGGGACTATATCAAGCTGAAAAGCTTCTGTACAGCAAAGGACACCATCAGTAGAACAAAAAGACATCCTACAGTATGGGAGAATATATTCATAAAAAACATATCTGATAAAGGGTTGACATCCAAAATATATAAAGAACTCATGCACCTTAACAAACAGAAAGCAAATAATCCAATTAAGAAGTGGGCAGAGGACATGAATAGACCCTTCTCCAAAGAAGAAATTCAGATGGCCAACAGGCACATGAAAAGATGCTCCACATCGCTAATCATCAGAGAAATGCAGATTAAAACCACAATGAGATATCACCTCACACCAGTGAGGATGGCCAACATCCAAAACACAAACAACAACAAATGTTGGCGAGGATGTGGAGAAAAGGGAACCCTCCTACACTGCTGGTGGGACTGCAAATTAGTTCAACCATTGTGGAAAGCAGTATGGAGGTTCCTCAAAAAACTCAAAATAGAAATACCATTTGACCCAGGAATTCCACTCCTAGGAATTTACCCTAAGAATGCAGCAGCCCAATTTGAAAAGGACAGATGCACCCCTATGTTTATTCGCAGCACTATTTACAATAGCCAAGAAATGGAAGCAACCTAAGTGTCCATCAGTAGATGAATGGATAAAGAAGATGTGGTACATATACACAATGGAATATTATTCAGCCATAAGAAGAAAACAAATCCTACCATTTGCAACAACATGGATGGAGCTGGAGGGTATTATGCTCAGTGAAATAAGCCAAGCCGAGAGGGACAGGTATCAAGTGATTTCACTCATATGTGGAGTATAAGAACAAAGAGAAAATACTGAAGGAACAGAGCAGCAGCGGACTCACAGAACCCAAGAACGGACTGATAGTTACCACGGGGAAAGGGACTGGGGGGATGGGCGGGAGGGGAGGGATAAGAGGGGGGAAGGGGCATTGCGATTGGCGGATGTAGTGTTGGGGGGGCACGGGGAGGGCAGTGCAGCTCAGAGAGGACGGGTGGTGATTCTATGGCATCTCGCTACGCTGGTGGACAGTGACTGTAATGGGGTTGGTGGGGGGGACCTGATGAAGGGGTAGTTTAATAATCGTAATATTGCACATGTCATTTTAAATTAATGATAAAATAAATTATATTTTAAAAAATCTTACTGGGATGGAAAAGAAGTGTTTAGAGGGAAATTTATATCTAAAAATCTACATTAATAAAGAAGAAAGAAATCAATAACCTAATTTCATCTTAAGAAATTAGAAACAGATGAGCAAACTTAACCCAAAGCAAGGAGAAAACAATATAGATTAGAAATAAATAAGAGAATAGAAAAAAAAAATCAGTGAAACCAGAAGTTGGTTTTTTGAAAAGATCAACAGAACTGACAAATATTTAGCTGAACTGACCAAGGGGAAAAAAAAGAGAACATGCAAATGACTAAGATCAGAAATGAAAGAATGGACATCACTATCAGCCTTACAGAAATCAAAAGGATTATACGAGAATATTATGAACAATTCCATACCAATAAATTAGATAATCTAGATAGGATAAACAAATTCATAGGAACACAGAAACTACCAAAACTGACTCATGAAGAAATAGAAAATCAAATAGACATATAACAAATAAAGAGATTGAATTAATAATTTAAAAACTACCCACAAAGGAAAACCCAGGACTTGATGCTTCAGTGGGGAATTCTACCAACTGTTGAAGAAGAATTAATGCCAATCCTATACAGTGTCTTCCACAATGGATTAAGTGGGAGGACTTCCCAACTGAAACAATGAGACCAAATACTTGATACCAAAACCAGAGAAAGGCATCACAAACAATAAAATTACAGACCAACATGTCTTAGGAATATACACAGAAGTCCTAAACTAATTACAAGCAAAGCAAATCCAGCAACATATACAAAGGATTATACGCCATGACCAAGTGAGATTTGTCCTAGGAGTACAAGGTTGGAATAATATGTGAATATCATTCAATGCAATGGAATAGATAGAACATTCATAGAATGAAGCACAAAAGAGACACGATCCTTCCAATAGTTAGAGGAAAAGCATTTGACAAAATCCAACACACTCTCATGACAAAACATACAAACACTCAAGGGTGGAAGGGAGAGTTGTTAACACAATAAAGGGCATCTATGAAAAGCCCACAGCTAATATATTTAATGGTGAAAGACTGTGTACTCTCGGGCTAAGATTAGAAGCAAGACTTCTGTGCAACAACGGCCTGGGTGTTCCAGCCAGGGAAAAATTGACAAGAAAAATAAAGGCATCAAGATTGGAAAGGAAGAAGTCAGAGTATTTGCAGATGACATCTGGTATATAGAAAAAATTAAGAAATCTCTTATGAAATTATTAAAATTATTAAGTTCAGCAGGATTATAGGATATGAAGTTAATATACAAAATTTAATTGTATTCCTATATGTGAGCAATGAAAATTCTTAGAAGTTAAGAAAATTCCACTTACAATCACACACACAAACAATTTAGGAATAAAACAAAGGAGAGTAAGATTTACATGCTTAAAACTATAAACAGTGTTCAATGAAATTAAAAAGACCCAAATAAATGGAAAGACAACCCATGCTAATGGGTCAGAAAACTAGTCAGCCCTTTCCCAACCGTTGCCAATGCCTGGCAACCACTGATCTGTTTTCTTTCTCTATAGTTTTGTTATTTCAAGGATGTTGTATGAATGGAATCATACAGTATGTAATTTTTCAAGATTGGCTTTTCTCACTCAGTATAAATGCCAAGATATGCCCACATTTTATCAGTAGCTCATTCCTTTTTATCCTGCCTCCCTATGTGACCCTTGAATATATTTTAGAATTTCATTTTGGGACATCTATAGTATTCTTGGATGTACTTCTCTGGGTGGAGTTTTTAGTGGTTGCTCTAAAAAGTCGTATATAGGAAGTCATATATACCTAACTTAGGCGGCCTGCCAGTGGTGGTATCGTGGGTCCCTGAGGCCCTTTCATTCTCTCAATCTATCCACCTACATTCAGCTTCTTAGTTTCCTTTCTCTCCTGGGATTTTCCAGTCTGGCTGGTGGGAATGGCATTATTCTTGGCCCTACGTGAGTGCCAGGCGCTTGCTGGCCTGAATTCTTTCTGGAGGGTCTTTCCTGTCCTGGAGCTGTACTCACATGCTCAGCTGGATACCTCTGGGCTCTGGGGGTCTTAGGAGTTCTGTGAAGGCTCACTGCCTCGGTCTCCCCACTCTCAGCTCCTTCTCGTTAGCCACGGGGCTCCACTCAGCGCCACCCGGATTCCTGATGAGTGCAGGCCTGGAATACTCGGGGAACCCCAGCTCGGGCAGTGGCGGGTGGCCTGCTTGTCTCCTGTCTCATGGATCACTGTCCTTGTTGCCTGATGTTCAGAATCTTGAAAAAAATCGTTTCATGTATTTTGTCTGTTGTTTTACATTATTTTGTCTGGTTACTGCTACTTCAACTTAGTCGGGTATAGACATCTCAGTAACTATGTTTTGCTCTGGAAAAAAGGTAGTTTTCATAAAGCTATATCATTATGTTCATATGTAATAATCTGACTTCTAATAACTGATTTTTAAAAATGTTTCATTTTAACTTCCAATATGGTAAATATTGATAGATGTAGCTACATAAACAAAAGCTCTTTGGTATCCTTTTTAAGAGTGTAAAACAAAGACCCAAAAGTTTATTTGGTCCCCACAAATCATGAGGTGGGTGCTCGTGGTACCAGCCCCATTTCACAGAGGAGGGGACGGCGGCCCTGAGCAGTGGAGTCTAGGGTCATGCGGTCAGTAAGTGTGAGACAGTATTTGAACGAAAGTGGCCTGGCTCCATGGTCTCTGTTCCTCAGACCGCCATACCCCGTCACATTTAATAGCACAGGCTTTACCACTTGTTACATTTGTAAGCTTCATAGAGTAGTCATCAGACAGAACCAGGCTGTTCTCCCGAGTGTGTGCGCCCCCTTCTCGGACAGCAGAATCCTTGGGCTCCACATGCCCTCATACTGCCAACGTTGGGGTGCCCCCAGGGGAAGGGATGTGTGGCTGGTCTCTGCAGTGCCCTCACGGTTGGACGCCACGCCAAGGGACTGCCCCCTATGCGCAGGTGGAGCTGTGGCTTCTGCAGGCCTCTGTCCCCCCTGTAGATGCTCAGTCCTTTGCATGTACACATTTAACAGATCATCAGCGGCGGCCAAAGTTACTGCGCCTTGGGGGTCCCCAGGGCTGCCTCTGGGGAGCGCAGACGAGGCTCGGCTATAAAAATCTGGACTATGGAGGAGTTTGGGCATCAGTTGCCTTTTCAAACAGATTCCATTTTAAAAGAATTCTGTCCCTCAAGATTTCTGCAAATTATAGATCTCTTTGGTGTAAAGAAACTGTTCTATATATGAATCAATTTGAGAATAGATTTGTCAAACGAAATCATATGTGAGATGCATTGGGCCACAGGAGCCTGATGCAGGCGGCTGGTTCATCAGGTGAGCAGGAGACTTACTGGGAACGTTCACAAGACTGACGTGCTACCTACCGACTGCACCAGAGGCAGGTTAGACTAACCAAGAATGTTTAAGACATTTATTTAACAAATATTTATGGAGCAACTTCTCTGAGGAGAGCACTGTTCGTGGTCTAGGGGTAGAGCACAGAACAAGGTGGGCAGCTGGTCTTGGCGAGCTTGTGTCTGGTTACAGCATATTCCTTTATAACGCTGCACATTTATAACAGGAAGGCAGGCTGCCATGTGGTCGTACGTCACGACAGCATAACGGTGAGCGCACCAACAGGGCTCCGACTAACGCTGGAGTGCCTGCTGGACATCTAGCAAGTCCTCTGCAGGGCCATGTTGCAGGAAGGTGGACACTTCCAACTTCGAGGGATTTCAATAAAATTTGAAAAGCAAAAGCCGGTTGTCATACAGGGGTTTCAATAAAATTTGAAAAGCAAAAGTTGGATACACAAACCATGTACATAGAGCCCACAGGTGCGCCCCTCTGCCAAGCGGGACATGCCAGGGAGCTGCGTGGCCAGCCCGTCTGTGCAGCACGGTGGGGGCGTGGGCCCGGAGCTGTGGGGCTGGAGGCAGCCTAAGAGATCCAGGGCAGCGCGCACACCTGCCGTGAAGACCCAGGCGAGCCCGCAAGCACAGCCCCGGGGGCGTGCACACAGCGCCGGGCCCGGAGAAGACCGGAACCCGAGGTGGCCAGCGCCACCCCGGTGGTCGTGGCCAAGGCAGCTTTTCTTCTTTCTGCTTCTGACATTTCCTAACACAATGACGACTGTATAGCAGAAGATCAGAAAATGATTAAATTACAATAGTATAGATACTCCTGAGGTTTTCCTCCTTTTTGGAAAACAGTAACTGGTGAGGTGCGTCAATCTCCCTTCTGGGGTCAGTCCGCGTGCTTGCTGGTATCGGCCCCCACGCCCTGTGGGTCGGGCTGGGCCCGTGGCCGCTCTGCGAACACCAGGCTTCCCGGGGGCTCAGGAACTCACACGGTCGGCGAATGCCCATTTTAGCCGCTGCCCCCTCGCTGGCTCCTTTGAAGCCTGAGGGAGGGCAGGGTCCTCTCTTCCGCAGGGCCGGCGTTCGGGGCCTGCGGAGGAAGGGCTGTGCACGGCCTGCCCCAGGAACCTCCCCCGCAGGCCGCTTTTCCTTGCTCGGCTTCCCCCTCTTCTCCCGACCCCCGGGTGCCTCCGGCCCCGCCCTGCGGCCCAGCCAGGCCTCCTGCCCCGGAGCGAAGAGGCGGGCGGCCTGCGCGGCCCGTGGGGGCGGGCACCCCCGGCGGCTACCTGTCCTCCCCGCGCGGCCGTGCCGGGCAGCTGCTGCTCCCCCGGAGAAGTCTCTGGCGGCGCTCAGGGAAGGGAGCAGGCGGAGGAGGCACCGCCTGGCCCGCGGGGCAGCTGGGACCCCACCCCCGGCTCTCCTGGCTGACCCGTGGGCCGGCTATGTGGTCGCGCTCATGCTGCGAGTCTGGGGTGGGGGCGGCCCAGCGTGGCTCGCCCTCCCGGCGTGGCCTCGCACCCCCTTAGGCAGGCGGCAGGAGGGCGTGGGGCCCACCTCGCCCACCGCGGCCCGGGGCGGGGCCTCCTGCTGGGGGGCGGGGTCTGACGGCCGCGGTCGGGGCAGGTGGGTAAGAGACCTCTGCGGTCACCGTGCACAGGCGGTGCCTGTGGGAGGGCGATGCTCTGAGGGGCGAAGATGTGGTCGTCTGGGATGAGCACTGGGGCCCCTGCTGTCCCACGCCTGTGGGTTCGACCAAGCCTGTCCCCGGGCTGACGCAGGACTGAAAGGCATTTCCTCTTCGAGCCCAAGGCCAGGGAATGAGGCCGAACCAGCCGCTGGGAAGCTCTCAGCCCCCTTCTTCCTCTGAGGGAACCAGACTCTCAAGAGGGGTTCTGTGTTCTCCACGGACAGGAAGTCTCTGGGTCGCTCGCCATTTGTTCTACCAGTGTTAAAAGAATTAGTGGATATGGACCTGCGGCTCCTTTCACTGAGCTTGGTGTGGTTCGGGAAGCAGTACGGTCACCTTGGCTGGTCGGCCAGTGTAGCAGCAGGTCACTGCTCTGAGGGCATGCTCACACTTTAAGACAGAAACATTTATGTGTCAAAATGGCACATGTCCTGACGCCTGGGGGGCACTGAGGTGCCCTGCCCAGGGAGGGGGTTGGGGGACGCTCCGCCAGAATGTGCCCCCGGCTGGTCCGGGGGCGGGGGTGTTCTGCCCCTCCTGGGGATCTGCAAAGAAAACCAATTTAGGGGCCTGGCCCGCTCAGCTCTTCACTACTATTCAGCAGCAGCTCAGAGCTGGAGCAGCCCCAGCGGCCTGAGAAGGCAGCGCCAAGCCAGGGGCAGGGGGACCCTCATCAAACAGGCGCAGCCCTGTCCTGCCTGCTGGGGAGGCCCCCTGGCCCCTGCTGGGGCCTGGCCGTGGGGGGCCCTTAGGCTTCCCAGGGCTGCAGGGCCTTGTCACCCCCGAGTCACATGGGGGCAGGCCTTTGGCCCTGCATACAGGAGGAGGCCACTGAGGCACCTTGAGACCCCCAGGTTCTCTCTCTTCTCCTGCTACTGATTGAGCCATACTGGTCAAGGGAAGCCCAGCCCCTCTGTGGCCACCGTGAGCACCCGCCCCCGCCCACAAGACCCCGGCCATGGGCTGGCTCAGCTGCGGCTGTCAGCTGGAGTCCGGCGATGGCAGGCTGGTGTGGGCAGCTGGCAAGACTCCTAAAAAAGGGGTGCTCACAGCTTCTCTGGGCCCCAGAAGGGGGCAGGGTCTGTGCCTGGGAACACCCGGCACCCCCATTCCCTTCTAGGACAGCTCCTGGGTCACCTCGTGGAAACCTGGTTCTCGGCCCACTGTGGCCCAGCCTTGACCTCTGACACCTCAGCCCCATCTCCCCAGCTCTGCATCTGCACCTGAAGGGGCACATCCAGGCCTTGCTCTCGGAGCGCCATCAGCGTCTCCGCCCTCACACCCCAGCCTCCACACTGCACCCGCCCCCCTTCCCCAGCTGCGGCCCACTTCTCTGCCTCCCTCAGAGCCTGTCCCCCAGGGTGCCCACTCCTGGGAGCACCGTCTGTGTGCACCACAGCGAGGGGTGCTCCTGAGAGCAGGCACCGCCGGGCCCTGTCTCACCCCTGCAGCTGGACTCGGTCCCTCCCTTCATAGAGCTGCTCCTGACGCCAGACCGGATGCCTCCTGGTCCTCCTGGATTGGCAGGAGCTTGCCCCCAGGGGGCACTTGCCCCTCTGGGCTTCTCTCACTCCTCACCCCTCACTGCTCTGCCTCACTGCTCCCCCTTGGAGGGCTCCTGGCTCTGTCCAGACACCCCCAGGGACCTCATGAGCCCCAGGAGAAATTCCATCTGCACCAAACCTCACACGTCTGTGCCAGAGAGCACACTTCTCTTTTGAGCTCCAGGCTCATGGTGTCCACTCCCCAATGGCTGTCTCCCTGGCATGTGCAGAATGCCCCTTGGTTGGAACCAAGCCCACACTTGATCTGGCCCAGCTATGCCACTGCCGGCCACTATGCAGGCAAATCAGAAAACCTGGGAGTCAACTGGACTCGCTCGCAATCACACCCACCCCCAGCACGCCCATGGCCACCACGAATACCCCAAACACTCAGCAAAGTTGAAAGTTTTACTGTGAGAACTAGCATACCCGCCACCTAGATTCTCCGATTAACATTGAACTACACTCATTTGCCACGTCTCTGGTCAACGACCCACCCATCCCTCTACCTGCCCATCAATCCATCTTGATTTTTAAAATGAATCTTAAAGTAAGTTCAGACATCAGCATCTCTCTGCGTAAATACTTTGGCATACGTATCATTAACTTGAGTTCAATATTTATTTACGATTTTTTTCCTTTGAGTTAAAATTCACATACAGTGAAATGTACAAGTCTTAACCACATATGCCATGAGTTTTGACAAATGCGTATACCTGGGTGTCCCAGGCTCCTGTGAAGACACGGAGCATTATCGCCTCTCCCAGAAGTCCCCTCAGGCCCCCCCCAGACCATCCCTGTCCCCTACCCCCACCGGAGGCAGCCGCCATGGAGAATATTTCCACCAGAGACAACCTTCTCATTCTAGAGCTGATATGATGAGCTGAGCAGGTGAGCGTCAGAGCGAGGCTCCTGTGCCTCTGATGCCGTTTGGAGGCTCACCGCAGCCTTGCTCACTCCAAACTCTCCTTGGCCCTGGCGCTCTGGCCGCCGGCCTCCCTCCCTCACCTCCTGGGCCCGGCCTCCTTGTTCTCCAGATGCACTGCCTTCTTTCTGGCCCTGGAGCTCCC
The DNA here is from genome assembly GCA_032199065.1 of Smutsia gigantea. Lineage (NCBI taxonomy): Eukaryota > Metazoa > Chordata > Mammalia > Pholidota > Manidae > Smutsia > Smutsia gigantea. Next base: position 185,369 of record JAVSCE010020775.1, on the reverse strand, counting down.
TGAGCTCATCCCACCGCAGGGCCACACTTCTTTCTGTACTTGCTCAAATTCCTGTTTCAGCCCAAATGCCACTCCCAGAAGCCTTCCCTGCCTCCCCACCATTAAGCGGCCCTTGTCCTTTTCTTCACAGCACTTACCCTGCCTAAAATCGTGCTTATGTATTTGTTCACTTACTTACTGTCCTCCCCGCCCCAGCTAACCATGGCCAGGCTGTGGTCACGTGCTCTTGTCCGCTGCTGTACCTTCAGTGCCCATGTGGCACATATGCTCTCGAAGGAATGTATGAATAGCCACTGCCAGGCAACTACCAGCTCCTGCCTGCAGATCTGGCCTCTGGCTGCACCATGGGAGGCTGGCCCACAGCTTGTTGGAGCCTCTGCACCTCCAGCGGAACTGAGCGATGCCCACAGCCACCGGCCAGCTCTTGCTGAGTTTGCCCTTGGCCCAGCAATGAGGCAAGCTGGGTGGAGGGGTGAGCAGCAGCGGGCCCTGGTCGGGTCCCCAGCAGATCCTCATTTGCTCTACAGCCATGCAGAGGAAGGCTTTCAGGTAAGAAGGCAGGCACAGGTCCCCCCAGAGAGGGAGAGAGCAGGTACTCTGCCTTCTGCTTTCATCCTCTTTGGTTCCCACAGGGTCCCAAGATTCAGTAAACCACCCAGCAGGGCAGTCAACTTCTAGCACAGCCCCCAGCACGCCTGCTCCTCTGTGTTGGCAGCTGTAGAAAGCAGTTCTCCCTAAGCAGGCACATGAACCAAGAAATCATCCATACTTTATGCTTAAGTAACCATCAAGTTACAGTTAAACAGAGTCTAAATTAAACAGCTTAGACACCACTGCACAAAGAACTAACAATCCAAACCGCTCTAGTTTCCAGGTCCAGCTACCTGGAGACAAGGTGCCTTTTCCAAGCTCTTTCTGAGGATGTGACTCTGCGCGTCACTCACTATGAACCCATCCTTTTGAGTCCCGCCGTTAGTCTGTGTTATCTGTGGGCTGTTACACTGCACAGCCTGTCATGATAGTACTGATCTGCTGCCAGGGCGGGACTGCTGTGATGACGACTAGAAGGGGACACGTGAGGCTGCTCGGCCTGCGGTGCTCCCAGTTACAAGCTGCCCTCTGCCGCACAGCTGGAAATATCTGCTCTAGAGTGAGGGCTTTTTGTTTTGTTTTGTTTAATAATTTTCTCAGAATAAATTCTCTAAATGGCAGATCACTAGGTCACTTCAAACGGCTCTCCTCTAGCTTGTCAACAGCCCTTCCTCGCGACGGGAGTGCCTGTTTCTCCTCTCCAATCGGGCGTTTGGTTTTCTCACTGCAAAGAACCCTCCGCTGGGTTAGGGCTGCTCACACACTCGGAAAGATGCCCATTTCCCAGGAGCGCACTGACCTGGGAGCTGAGCGACCCCAGGGGACGCTCCCGGCCTTGGCCTCCCAGGGGGCAGGACTGCGTGGACGGGGTCTCCAGGGCCCGCGAGGACGTTGGTGCCAGAAGCTTCTGTCTGAGACGTAAAGGCGTGTCGGTGCCCACCGCCGCTGCCTGGCTGCCGGGGAGGTGGTCTCCGCGTCGCTCCTCAGTGCCCCCCAGTTCCGTCCCCGCGTGCCCTTGTCCCGGGAGCTGGCAGCAGAGGGCGGGGCGGACGGGGCTGGGGGTGCGTTCGCGTTTATTATAACTCCACTCCCTTTAAAAGGAAAACTATGCCCGGAATCCGGGGAGGTGGCGGGCCGGGCGGGGAGGACCAGAGACGCGCCCGCCGCTAGCCAAGCTCGGGGGTCCCCAGGCTCAGGGGCTGCGACGACCCCCACCTCCCGCCTCGCGAGCAGGGCGGCCCCCGCCCCGTCTACCCAACCTCTGTCCCGGCTCCCTGTACCCTCCACCCCCCGTCCCCACCCCGGGGCCCCTCCACCCCCCTCCGCCCCCCTCGCCCCGGCCCCCGCCCCCCTACCCTGGAGCCGCTGTGCGGGCGGGGCGGCGCGGGCGGAACCGCTCTTGGCCTTTTTTGGGCGGCGCCCTGGTGCACGGGCCTGCGGCGGGCGCTCGGAGGGCTGCGGCGGCGGAGCGAGCGGGCGGCGTCCGGGTCCAGCGCGCAGCCACCATGACGGGCAGGTAAGGGCCCCCAGCAGGGCGCTCGCCCGCCCTGCCCCCTGCCTTCGCGCCCCCAGGGTCCCCCTCCCAGCGCCCGGCTGCTCGGCCGCACCGCCGGCCCCCGGGGCGGGGACCTTTCTCCCCTCGCTGCGGGACAGCCGGGCTCAGGGCCCGGGGACCTGCCCCAGACCACAGCCGGCTGAAGGGCGCAGCCCAAATCCGCCGCCCCTGCCCCCAGCTGGGTGACCCCGGGGAGGCCGCAGACCCGGGCCGCGTTTCCTCTTCGGGGGCCCGTGGTGAACGCGGCAGCCACTGCAAAGGGTCTGCTGGGGGCCTGGCCAGACCGTGCCCATCACAGGTGCGCAGGGGCCCAAGGAGGGGCGCCCCCCGGTCCTGGCCCAGCCGCTGCTCTCAGGCCCCTTGTTGCCATTTGGCAGATGAGGTGACTGAGGCCCCAGAGGCTGTGACTCAGGGGGTCGGTCACATGTCCACCAGTGTCTGGCCGGTGTCGGCCTCCGCAGTCCTTTCTGGAACACGGGTGGGTACAAGCGCATGACTCATGGCTGGGAGGGAGGGTCTGAGCTCTGGGGCCTGTGGGCCCCCATCCAACCAAGTCCTGGAAGGAGTGGACTTGGGGCCTGTGGGCGGACACTTGTGGCTTGGCTGGGAAGAGGGGCTTGGTGACCAGTGCCCAGGAATGGGGGGCAGCTGCAGAGGGCAGGGTGGTGGCCCCAAGCCTGGGGGAGGCACAGCCTGCAGAGGCACACCGATCACCATTAAGACTATGACGGGAGGCTTAGGGCAGCCCCAGGGGCCCCAGATAGCCTGCACCCCACCACCCACCGGGTCCTATGCCTCAGATGCAGTTGGCTGCGCTTCCCAACCCTCCTGTCGCACCTTGAATCTGTGGGCAAACCAGCTCCCCGTGTTCGCCAGGCTGGGGTGCTTGCCAGGCCCTGCTCTCCTGGGCCTGGGGCTCCCCTGACAGCTGCCTGCCTCCTCCCCTGGAGAGCTGTCAAGGGAAGGAAGGGAGACACTGAGAAAGGGGGTGGGGGCGCTGGGAGGGGAGACTCAGGTTCAGCGAAGGCCACAATATGACAGAGCCATGGGCTGACACTCTGTGGGGAGTAGGGGGCTCAGAGACCCCTGGCTTCTCCGTCCTCTTGGTCAGGTCCTCTGGCTGCTGAGTCCCTTGGGCCTTCCCTGGGGAGGAGACCAGCAGGCCGCCAGCCAGCTGGCGGCCGGGCAGGAGAGGCTGTGAAGGCAGGTGGCAGGGGCGGGGCCAGCTTGTCCTGGCTGCGGCAGGGCGCCCCGGCTGCGAGTGACCCAGGGACCAGAGTGAGCCTTGGGACATCCCGGGTTGGGATTTTCCCTGGAAAGGCAAATAATGCTCATGTTGGAGAATTAGGAGAAACCCCGGACATGAAAAGAAAAGAAAGAAAACACCCACAGTACCACTCCTCAGGCATGCTTTTAGGAACATTTTGGTGGTTGCTGCTTTTCTCCTGGTGTTTTCCGGCTTGCTTGGTTTCCGGGGCTGTGAGCAGTGCTTGCGCACAGACAGCTTTACACCCTGCTCTGAAGCCTCCTACTGCTTGCAGCCAGGACTGTCCTGCCCCCCTCCACACTCACAGGCCTCGGGGCCAGGCCCGCAGAGGAGTGGACATCCGACCTAACCCTTGGGTGAGGCGACACTTTCCTGTCCCGCAGCTGTGGAGTCCATTTGCCCTGTTTCATGTCCCTGTGCCCTCTCCGTGCCCACCACCCACACTGAAGATGGCCAGGGCAGCTCTCACAGCAGGCTCATCCTTGGAAATGTCCCTCTCCTCGCACCCCTTCCCCACCTCCTGGGGCTCCCCCTGCCGAGTGCCTGAGGTCCCAGCTCTCCGTGGGCGGAGCAGGCAAGACCAGAGCCTCTAGGGACAGGCCCGCCTCGGGGTGCTGTGGAGGGAGAGGGCTGCGAGGAAGGGCCACAGAGGATCCTGCTTAGAGGTGAGCTCTGGGAGGCCACTCCTGGGCCCCAGCGGGCCGGACTGGGGGACCCAGCAGGGAGGATTGGCAGGGCTTGGCCCAGTTTGTGGAGGCAGAGCTAGCTTGGGCCATGAGGCATTTGGAGAGCTGTGGCCAGTCTCAGGGGAGACAATGGGAGGCTGTCGGATAGGGTGAGGGCGGAGTGGGGCAGAATGGAAAGTGAGGCCTCGAATAAGCGCGGTTGCTGGGGGGGTGGGTGGGTGGGGGGCCGTGCTTCAGGAGGAGAGCTCAGCCTGGCCTGCAGCCCACTGACTCTGGATCCTAAAAACACTCAGACCTTTGACTGTCCCAGCTGGAGGGACCTTTGGCATCGCCACTGTTCCACAGGGAGAATGTCAAGGCCAGGAGGTCACACTGCCTGCCCAGGGACCCAGCCTGTCCTGGGTCCTGCCGCCCGCCCACCTTCACAGTGGCACTCCAAGGGGAGTTCAGTGGCTCACCTGCTGTAGTGTGGAGTCCTGCCCACCACGTGACCCACCACGCTTGCTGTGGTGCAGAGCAGGGCTGCTGATTCCTGTCCCCACATCCACCGGTGGTACCTCAGCCGCTCCCCACCTTCCTCAGAAGCACGGGTGGCCCCCTTGGCAGAAGAGCCTGCCAAGGTGTGGCTAGGGTGACAGCCAGAGCCCTGGGGCAGCACACAGAACCGTGCCGGAGTCAGGGTTCAAGCAGAGCATGAAGCAGATGACGCGTGACGTGCAGCTGAGCCCTGAGCTGGACACAGTCCTAGGCTGGCACCGCCCATGGCCCCTCAACTCCCCTTTTCCTTTGCTTTGAGTGCTGACTCTGTGCTCTGATGGCCAGTGGAGTGCAATGAGGGATGGAGGGCCTGATTTGTGGTATGTCTAATTCCATTCTGTGAATACCCCCACACTGGCTCACTTCAGGCTACCAAGATGATATTAACTGGTTTACAAAATTCCTGGAAATTGAAGAAGCAGCACGTGTGAGCTGGTACAGGGTGGCCCAGGCATGCTGATGTCGGGAAGTGCAGGACTTCCTGCCGCGCCAGTGAGGCTGCCTCTCTCTGCTCCATTGCACGTGTGACTTCATACTTTAAACTTCCTTAGTTCTTCATTTCCAGGTTGGAAGGAGGGGCAGAGGGAGGCATCTTATCTATGTGTATGTGAAACCAAATATGTGTTCACACTGATGCTTGAATTTGAAACTAAGAAAATAAAATAATTCAAAATCAAATTTCCTGTAGGGTAAGAAAGTTGGAATACGTTATTCATCTGAAGCATGTTGGGATTTTGATAGGGGTTGTGTTATATCTGTAGGTCAGTTTGGGTGGACGGAAGGTATTCCCATCTTAACAATACTGACTTTTCCAATCCATAACATGGGGTGTTTTTCCATTTATTTAGGTATTCTTTAATTTCTTTCAACAATGTTTTATAGTTTTTGGTGTATAAGTCTTGCATTTCTTTGGTTAAATTTATTCCTAAATATTTTATTCTTCTCAGCACTAGTGTAAATGTAACTGTTTTGTTAATTTCATATTCTGATTGCTTATTGCTAGTGATTTTTTTGTATATTAATCTTTTATCCTACAACCTTGCGAAACTCATTTACTAGCTATAATAGGGTTTTCTGGGGGGGAGGATTCTTAGAATTTGTATATATAAGAGTGTGTGATATGCATACAGTTTTACTTCTTCCTTACAATCTGGATACCTTTATTTCCTCTTTTGCCTAATTGTTTTTATTAGAACCTCCAGTGCAATGTTGAAAAGAAATGGCAAGACTGGATATCCTAGGCTTGTTCCTGACCCTAAAGAGACGGCTTTCAGTCTTTTACCATTAAGTATGATAGCTACTAGGCTGAAGAAGTTCCCTTCTATTCCTAGCTTATTGAGTATTTTTTATCATGAAAAGATATTAGACTTTATCAAGTGCATTTTCTGCATTTTATGTGCTGTTTTTCCTTTATTCTATTGATATGGTGCATTACATTGATTTTTAGATGTTAAACCAACATTATATTCCTGGGATAAACCCCATTTGGTCATGATAATATTTTTTATAGGCTGCTAGATTCAGTTTTGTTGAGGATGTTTGCATCTGTATTCATGAAAGATATTGATCTGTAATTTTCTTATGATATCTTTATCTCATTTTGGTATCAGGGTAATACTGACCTCATTGAATGAGTTGGGAAGTATTTCCTCCTGGTTGATTTTTTGGAAGATTTTGTGACGGACTGATGTTAATTCTGCTTAAACATTTGGTAGAATTCCCCAATAAAACCGTCTGGTTCTGGGTTCACCTTTGTAGAAAGACTTGATTACTAACACAGTCTCTTTATTTGTTAGTGGTCTATTTGGATTCTATATTGCTTGTTGAGTCAGTTTGGGCAGTTTGTATCTTTCTAGGTATTTGCCCGTTTAGAGAGGTTATTTAATTTGCTGGCATACAGTTGTTCATAGTATTCTTTTATAGTCCTTTAAGTTTCTCTAACTTCAGTCCCTTCTTTCATTCCTGCTTTTAGTCATTTAAGTGTTGTCTTTTTTTCTTGGTCAGTCTAGCTGAAGGTTTGTTAGTTTTGTTGATCTTATCAAAGAACCAACTTTTGGTTTTGTTGATTTTTCTGTTTTTTTCTAATCTCAATTTCATTTATTCCTGCTCTAATCTTTATTATTTCTTCGCTAATGCTTTGAATTTAGTTTATTCATCTGTTTCTGGTTTATTTTTTTTGTTTGTTTGTATGTTTGTTTGTTTTTTTTAATATAATTTATTTTATTATCATTAATTTACAATTACATGTGCAATATTATGATTATTAAACTACCCCTTCATCAGGTCCCCCCCACCAACCCCATTACAGTCACTGTCCATCAGCGTAGTGAGATGCTATGGAATCACTACTTGTCTTCTCTGAGTTGTACTGCCCTCCCCGTGCCCCCCCAACATTACATCTGCTAATCGTAATGCCCCTTTTTCCCTCTTATCCCTCCCTTCCCGCCCATTTTCCCCAGTCCCTTTCCCTTTGGTAACTATTAGTCCGTTCTTGGGTTCTGTGAGTCTGCTGCTGTTTTGTTCCTTCAGTTTTTTTCTTTGTTCTTATACTCCACATATGAGTGAAATCATTTGATACTTGTCTTTTTCGGCTTGGCTTATTTCACTGAGCATAATACCCTCTAGCTCCATCCATGTTGTTGCAAATGGTAGGATTTGTTTTCTTCTTATGGCTGAATAATATTCCATTGTGTATATGTACCACATCTTCTTTATCCATTCATCTACTGATGGACACTTAGGTTGCTTCCATTTCTTGGCTATTGTAAATAGTGCTGCGATAAACATAGGGTGCATCTGTCCTTTTCAAATTGGGCTGCTGCATTCTTAGGGTAAATTCCTAGGAGGGAATTCCTGGGTCAAATGGTATTTCTATTTTGAGTTTTTTGAGGAACCTCCATACTGCTTTCCACAATGGTTGAACTAATTAGCAGTCCCACCAGCAGTGTAGGAGGGTTCCCTTTTCTCCACATCCTCGCCAACATTTGTTGTTGTTTGTGTTTTGGATGTTAGCCATCCTCACTGGTGTGAGGTGATATCTCATTGTGGTTTTAATCTGCATTTCTCTGATGATTAGCGATGTGGAGCATCTTTCATGTGCCTGTTGGCCATCTGAATTTCTTCTTTAGAGAAGTGTCTATTCATGTCCTCTGCCCATTTCTTAATTGGATTATTTGCTTTTTGTTTGTTAAGGTGCGTGAGTTCTTTATATATTTTGGATGTCAACCCCTTATCAGATACGTCATTTATGAATATATTCTCCCATACTGTAGGATGTCTTTTTGTTCTACTGATGGTGTCCTTTGCTGTACAGAAGCTTTCAGCTTGATATAGTCCCACTTGTTCATTTTTGCTTTTGTTTCCCTTGCCCGGGGAGATATGTTCATGAAGAAGTTGCTCATGTTTATGTCCAAGAGATTTTTTGCCTATGTTTTTTTCTAAGAGTTTTATGGTTTCATGACTTACATTCAGGTCTTTGATCCATTTTGAGTTTACTCTTGTGTATGGGGTTAGACAGTAGTCCAGTTTCATTCTCTTACATGTAGCTGTCCAGTTTTTCCAACACCAGCTGCTGAAGAGGCTGTCATCTCCCCATTGTATATCCAAGGCACTTTTATCAAATATTAATTGACTGTATATGTTTGGGTTAATGTTTGGATTTTCTATTCTGTTCCACTGGTCTGTGGGTCTGTTTTTGTGCCAATACCAAATTGTCTTGATTACTGTGGCTTTGTAGTAGAGCTTGAAGTCAGGGAGCGTAATTCCCCCTGTTTTATTCCTCCTTCTCAGGATTGCTTTGGCTATTCGGGGTCTTTTGTGGTTCCATATGAATTTTAGAATTATTTGTTCCAGTTCATTGAAGAAAGCTGTTGGTAGTTTGATAGGGATTGCATTGAATCTGTAGATTGCTTTAGGTAGTATAGCCATTTTGACAATATTTATTCTTCCTAGCCAAGAGCATGGGATGCATTTCCATTTGTTAGTGTCCTCTTTAATTTCTCTTAGGAGTGTCTTGTAGTTTTCAGAGTACAGGTCTTTCACTTCCTTCGTTAGGTTTATTCCTAGGTATTTTATTCTTTTTGATGCAATTGTGAATGGAATTGTTTTTCTGATTTCTCTTTCTGTTAGTTCATCATTAGTGTATAGGAAAGCAACAGATTTCTGTGTGTTAATTTTGTATCCTGCAACTTTGCTGAATTCAGATATTAGTTCTAGTAGTTTTGGAATGGAGTCTTTAGGGTTTTTTATGTACAGTATCATGTCATCTGCAAATAGTGACAATTTGACTTCTTCTTTACCAATCTGGATGCCTTGTATGTCTTTGTTTTGTCTGATTGCTGTGGCTAGGACCTCCAGTACTATGTTGAATAACAGTGGAGAGAGTGGGCATCCTTGTCTTGTTCCCGATCTTAGATGAAAAGCTTTCAGCGTCTCGCCGTTAAGTATGATGTTAGCTGTGGGTTTGTCATATATAGCCTTTATGATGTTGAGGTACTTGCCTCTATACCCATTTTGTTGAGAGTTTTAATCAGGAATGGATGCTGAATTTTGTCAAATGCTTTTTCAGCATCTATGGAGATGATCATGTGGTTTTTGTTCTTCTTTTTGTTGATGTGGTGGATGATGTTGATGGATTTTCGAATGTTGTACCATCCTTGCATCCCTGGGATGAATCCCACTTGATCATGGTGTATGATCCTCTTGATGTATTTTTGAATTCGGTTTGCTAATATTTTGTTGAGTATTTTTGCATCTACGTTCATCAGGGATATTGGTCTGTAATTTTCTTTTTTGGTGAGGTCTTTGCCCGGTTTTGGTATTAGAGTGATGCTGGCTTCATAGAATGAGTTTGGAAGTATTCCCTCCTCTTCTATTTTTTGGAAAACTTTAAGGAGAATGGTGTTATTTCTTCTCTATATGTCTGGTAGAATTCAGAGGTGAATCCATCAGGCCCAGGGGTTTTGTTCTTGGGTAGTTTTTTGATTACCAATTCGATTTCGTCGCTGGTGATTGGTCTGTTTAGTTTTTCTGTTTCTTGCTTGGTCAGTCTTGGAAGGTTGTATTTTTCTAAGAAGTTGTCCATTTCTTCTATGTTTTCCAGCTTGTTAGCATATAGATTCTCATAATATTCTCTTATGATTCTTTGTATTTCTGTGGGGTCCGTCGTGATTTTTCCTTTCTCATTTCTGATTGTGTTTATGTGTGTAGATTCTCTTTTTCTCTTAATGAGTCTGGCTAGGGGTTTATCTATTTTGTTTATTTTTTCAAAGAACCAGCTCTTGGTTTTATTGATTTTTTCTATTGTTTTATTCTTCTCAATTTTATTTATTTCTTCTCTAATCTTTATTATGTCCCTCCTTCTGGTGACTTTGGGCCTCATTTGTTCTTCTTTTTCCAATTTCAGTAATTGTGTCTTTAGACTATTCATTTGGGAATGTTCTTCCTTCTTTAAATAGGCCTGGATTGCAATATACTTTCCTCTTAGAACTGCCTTTGCTGCGTCCCACAGAAGTTGTGGCTTTGTGTTGTTGTTGTCATTAGTCTCCATATATTCTTTGATTTCTGTTTTGATTTGGTCGTTAACCCATTGATTAATTAGGAGAGTGTTGTTAAGTCTCCATGTATTTGTGAGCTTTTTGATTTCTTTCTAAAATTTATTTCTAGTTTTATACCTTGGTGATCTGAGAAGTTGGTTGGTAGGATTTCAATATTTTTGAAATTACTGAGGTTCTTTTTGTGGCCTAGTATGTGGTCTATTCTGGAAAATGTTCCATGTGCACTTGAGAAGAATGTGTATCCTGTTGCTTTTGGGTGTAGAGTTCTGTAGATGTCTGTTAGGTCCATCTGTTCTAGTGTGTTGTTCAGTGCCTCTGTGTCTTTACTTATTTTCTGTCTTGTTGATCTGTCCTCTGGACTGAGTGGTGTGTTGAAGTCTCCTAAGATGAATGCATTGCTGTCTATTTCCTCCTTTAATTCTGTTAGTATTTGTCTCACATATGCTGGCGCTCCTGTGTTGGGTGCATATATATTTATAATGGTTATATCTTCTTGTTGGACTGACCCCTTTATCATTATGTAATGTCCTTCTTTATCTTTTGCTACTTTCTTCGTTTTGAAGTCTATTTTGTCTGATACAAGTACTGCAACACCTGCTTTTTTCTCTTTGTTGTTTGCATGAAATATCTTTTTCCATCCCTTCACTTTTAGTCTGTGTATATCTTTGGATTTGAGGTGAGTTTCTTGTAGGCAGCATATAGATGGGTCTTGCTTTTTTATCCATTCTGTTACTCTGTGTCTTTTGATTGGTGCATTCAGTCCATTTACATTTAGGGTGATTATTGATAGGTATGTACTTATTGCCATTGCTGGCTTTAGATTCGTGGTTACCAAGGGTTCAAGGGTTGCTTCTTTACTATCTAACAATCTAACTTAACTTTCTTGTTAAGTTATTGTAAACACAGTCTGATGTTTCTTTATTTCTCTCCCTTCTTATTCCTCCTCCTCCATTCTTTCTATAATAGGTGTTTTATTCTTTGCCTTTAGTTAGTATTTGGATGGTCTGCTTTCTTTGCTATGATTTTTTTTTCTCTGGTGACATCTTTTTAGCCTTAGGTGTGCTTCCATCTAGAGCAGTCCATTTAAGATATCCTGTAGTGGTGGTTTATGAGAGGCAAACTCTCTCAACTTTCGTTTGTCTGGAAATTGTTTAATCCCTCCATCATATTTAAATGATAATCGTGCTGGATACAATATTCTTGGTTCGAGGCCCTTCTGTTTCATAACGTTAAATATATCATGCCATTCTCTTCTGGCCTGTAAGGTTTCTGTTGAGAAGTCTGATGATAGTCTGATGGGTTTTCCTTTGTAGGTGATCTTTTTTCTCTCTCTAGCTGCCTTTAATACCCTGTCTTTATCTTTGATCTTTGCCATCTTAATTATTATGTGTCTTGGTGTTGTCTTCCTTGGGTCCCTTGTGTTGGGAGATCTATGAGCTTCGGTGGACTGCGAGACTACTTCCTTCCCCAGCGAGGGAAAGTTTTCAGCAATTATTTCTTCAAAGACACTTTCTATCCCTTTTTCTCTCTCTTCTTCCTCTGGTACTCCTATAATGCGAATATTGTTCCGTTTGGATTGGTCACACAGTTCTCTTAATATTCTTTCATTCCTAGAAATCCTTTTATCTCTCTCTGCCTCAGCTGCTCTGTACTCCTGTTCTCTGTTTTCTATTCCATTAACAGTCTCTCGCATCTCATCCATTCTGCTGTTAAGCCCGTCGATCGCTTGTCTGATTTCTGTATTGTCTTTCCTCAGTTCCCTCACTTCCTCCCTCAGCTCTTGCACATTTCTCTGTAGGTCCATCAGCATGGTTATGACTTTTATTCTGAATTCTTTTTCAGGGAGGCTGTGCATTTCCATCCCTTCAGACTCCCTCTCTGGGGTTGTCTGGTTGATTTTGGTCTGAACCATATTCCTCTGTCTTTTCATGGCTGTATAATTTGTCACTGATAGTTGCCACGTATGTCAGCTGGGCTCTTTAAGACTTTGAAAAGAGAAGAAAAAAAAAGAAGAAGAAAGAAAAAAAGAAAGTAAAGAAAAAACAAAAACGAAACAAAAAACAAAACAAATGCCCACCGGACGTAGATTCTGTGGGAATGCTCTAGGTGGCGCTATTGCCCCACTATTCCACAGCTGTGACTGTGCCGCTCCGCAGGGCCCTTTATTGCTCTGGCAGGGGTGGGAACGAATAGGAGGCTGTTGATCTCAGTGAGAAGTGTTAAGTATGGCTACGCTTCCTCAGTCGCCAGCTAAGGCGTCTGAAACTCCCCAGGGCTCCCAGCCTGCTGTTCTGGGTGTGCTGGGGCGATCCGGCTCCTCCGCTGGGCTCCTGTCCCTTTAAGACAGCTGAGGAAAGCGCGCACTTTTTTTTTCCTTCCCGGAGCCGGCTGCAAGCACCCTGGCGCGTTCCCCGCTCAGATCCTGCCCCTCTGTCTCTCCAATCTCCGCTGCACTGCGCAATGTGGGTCAGCGCTCCCCGCGCAGATCCCCGGGGCTGGCTACTTCGCGGGGTGTACTTCCACTCCCTCCCGGCTCTGAATCGTCTCCTCCCGCCGGTGCGCTGGGGTGGGGGAGGGCTCGGGTCCCGCCGGGTCGCGGCTCCGTATCTTACCCGCCTCTTGGGGTGCCGAGTCCTCTCGGGTGTAGCTGCACGCTGTGCGCTTTCCTGTGTATTCTCGTCTCTCTTTTAGGAATAGATGTATTTTCTGTGTTTTCGTAGAAAAATATAGTGTTGGGAGGAGATTTCTGCCGCCCTGCTCACACCGCCATCTTCTCGGAAGTCCTTCTGTTTCTGGTTTCTTAAGGTGGAAGGTTAAGTTATTGATTTTAGAGCTTTCTTCTTTTTTAATGCAGATATGCACAGCTATAAATCTCTCTCTAAGCACTGCTTGAGCTGCATCTCATATCATTTTGTTCATCTCCAAGAATTTTATAAATTCTCCTGTCTTCTTTGACTCATTGGATTCTTTAGGAGTGTGTTGTTTAATTTCCACATATTTGTGAATTTCCTAAATTTCCTTCTATTATTGTTTTGTAATTTTATTCTACTGTGATCTGATAATATGCTTTCTCTGATCTCAGTCCTTTAAATTTATTGAGGTGCAAATTACATTTAAAGTCTGTCCTGGAGAATGTTCCATGTGTACTTGAGAAGGATGTAGGTTCTGTTGCTGGGTGGAATGTTTTATAGATGTCTTTTAGGTCTGGTTTATAGTGTTCATGTTTTATATGCCTTTGCTTAGCTTAAATAATGGTCTATTCATTATTGAAAATGGAATTTTGAAGTCTTCAACTATTATTGTTAACTTACCTATTTTTCTCTCAATTCTTACTTCAGGCATTTTGGAACTCTGTTGTTAGGTGCCGTACTTGCTATTTCTTTTTGATGGAATGACTCTTTTTTTCATGATAAAGTGTCCTTTTTTGCTCATGTAACAATTTTTGCCTTAAAGTCTATTCTGTCCAATATTAGTATAGCCACTCCAGTTCTCTTTTGGTTGCAGTTAGCGTGGTATATCATTTCCATCCTTTTACTTTTAAACTGTTTGTGTTTTTTAATCCAAAGCAAATCTTCTGTAGAAATCATAGTTATAGTTTAAAAAAATCCATTTGCTTATCTTGGACTTTTAATTGGAGAGCTTAATCCATTTACATTTATTGTAATTACTGGTAAGATAGGCTTTATGTCTGCCATGTGCTCTCTCTTTTTAATATATCTTACGTCTTTTTTGTTCCTCAGTTCCTACACTATTGCCTTCCTGTGTGTGAAATTATTTCATTATGCAGTTGTCCTTAAGTCAGATGGGAAAACAAGGGTTACAAACAAAAAATACATTTATACTGTCTTTTGTATTTATCTATGTAGTTACCTTTATTATATAAAGGTGAAATATGCTTTACTGCACTTTATTTCTCTGTGTGGATTCAAATTATTGTCTGACATCCTGTCATTTCATCCTGAAGGACTGTTTTTGATATTTCAACTCTGTCTATTTGGTCCCATTTTACAATTTTTATCTCTTTATTGATATTCTTCATTTGGTGGAGACATCATTCTCATACTTTCCTTTAGTTTTTTAAAAATGATTTCCTTTAGTTCTTTGAACAAATTTAAAATAGCTGATTAACATCTGTCTAGTAAGTCTAACATTTGGGCTACCTCAGGGACAGTTTCTGTTGATTGCTCCATTTTTCTGTGTATGGGTCATACTTCTTTGTTTCTTTGCTGTCTCATGATTAGTATGTGGCAACTCTGGAAAATCAGATTCTCCCTAGTCCCCAATTTGTGAAGTCCGTATCTCTGTCATTTGTGGACACTGAAATCTCTGCTTAGTTGGTTTAGTGGTCAGCTAATGATTGGACTGAGACTTCCTTGAACTCCTGAAACCAATAAGTTTGATGAGGGCATTAAGTTTATGTTGGGTATACATTCAACATTCAAACATGTAGTTGACAGCTCTGCCTTAACCTTTACTTCCTGCTCTAAGGAGCCCAGAGTTAGTTGAGGGAAAGTGAGAGCTAGGACCTTCCTGGGACTTTCCTGAGCATGCTCACATCCCTGGGCATTTGCATGGCCTCCTAGATTCCCAGGAATATTTCAGTTCTTTTCAAGCCCCCAGGGACATCTCATTCCTCAGCTTTTCCTTTTAGTCTTTTTAGCTAGTCCACTGATGCCCTGGCTGTTATCCACTGCCTGTGGCAGTGGCAGCTATGATGTCACAGGCAGCTACATTAGTAATAGATTTGAAAAACACTCCCCAAGAGAGACTTTTAGTACTGGGTATGTGTAAGTGAGGTCCCATAAAGACAAAACCTTCAAATGGGGTCTTCCAGGGAGGACCAGGTCAGATCAGATAGTAACTACTGTTTGGGAATGAAGTTTTGAGAGAGGGACTGTCTGCTCCTTCATTACTGGGAATGTAGCTTGTTACATGTCAAGGCAGCCATGGAGTTAGGGAGCAGGGATTAGGGGCTAGGATAAGCTAAAACACCACAAAGCTCACTTTTATCAAGATTCAAATTTTTATTGACCAAATGCCCTCTGTGTTACTGCAAATCTTTGCTTAATTTGTAGAGTTATGAAAAAGTAGATTCTGACATTTTTTACTAGCGTTTTCATTGCTCCTATGGAGGGACAAGCTTTCAGAGGTTCTTACTATACCATTTTTGCTGACAACCTCTTACTGTGTTTTGCAAATGTATCCTTCTTACCCCACCCTGTAACACAGGCTCAGAATGGGGGGCAAGGCTATGCAGAGATTTGGGATTTGGACTTGACTGGACTCTATGCCTTTCTCAATTTCCAGCCTCTGGTGCTCACTTTTGAGGAATTATTTGTCGAATTGATTAGTGTTTGGTAACCTTGGACTTGAACTTTACAATTATGATTCACAGAACACCAGTGGCTATCACCTCCTTCCAAGGTCTGTCTGCAATTGTAGAACCCTAAATCAGTGTTCCCTCCTCAACTAAAACTGTGGCTCTGTGTGAGAGTTCTGGGTTCTAGAGTTCAGGATTTATGCATGGAAGGGACTGCATGGGTGCTGGTGAGAGGAGCCTGGGCACTGACTTCAAGCTGCTATAACAAAACTTCCTACATAAACTTTGTTAAGTATTCAGCTGTTCTCATCAGAGAGTGGGGGGTGGTCTTTGGCCTTGTGTCCTTCAGGCTCAGCCTATCTATGTCCTTTAGACTCTAGGATCACCTTTAAGAAAATATTTGTTGAATTGATCATGGCTTGATACCTTTGGAATTGAGCTGCATTTACAAATTATATTGCACCCAATGCTGGTGGTCATCTGGCTGTGTTATGGGGTGATCCCCAAGGTAGCTAATGAGTTTGGGTTTGCTGGAAGAGGTGTTTTCCCCAGTGTAAGCTTCCCCCTCCCCAGTAGAGGAGGCCCAGTGCCCTGCTGTCCAGATGATGGCTACTGTCTCCTTCTTTTGACTGGTAGAGGAAGATACACTGCTCGTGCTTTCTGACCTTACTGGGAAGACTTTTCAGGGAAATGGAATCAGTGTTAAAGATTTCTGTGAATGCTCTGGGTCCTTATATTATAGCCAACCGGCGTGCCTGCTCTGCCAGCAGCGGCGGCAGTTCATATGCTGACCTGGGGGTGTGCATTGGGATCCCGGTAACCCTGCCAACCTCTAGGTGGAGATGAACGGGAATGGTGGTCTTCCTGGCAGTCAGACCTCCTGCTTCTGCTCTCCTCACCAAGCCAGGGGACTGTCTGTTCTCTGAGTTTTGACAGCATGCACCTCTTTTGGGAGCTTAGCTATTTGTTGGCCAGACCCAGGGGACTGGGGCTGCCCTGGTCTGGGTCTCCCAGGTGGCGTTTGCGGCCGCAGGCTCTCAGGGAAGAGAACCAGGCAGAATGTGCGCGTGAGCGGGGGCCCCTCATCAGATGCCCAAGTGTTTGCCGGATTCCTAGGCTGGCTCAGCCCCACGCTGCCCTCCTTGGTGGACGTGCCATCATCAGCACGTCCAGGGGGCTCCTGGGCACCTGGGACCTCCAGGCATCCTGCCCTGCCATGTGGACCCCACCTCAGTGCTATTTGGGGCCAGCCCAGCCAGTCCCCTCCCAGCCTCCACGCAGCCCCGACAGCCCAGCTCCCACCGAGCCGCCCCCGCGGAGCAAACAATATCCTTTCTATCTGGCGTTGACTCCCTGCCCTTTGGAGACTGCAGCGTGTAACGTGAGCCCCTGTCCCGTGGGGGCGGGGAGGCGCCCCCTGCTCGCAGGCCTGCCCCGTCCTGGCGTCGGGCCGTCCCGCCACCGCATCTGCCCGCCAGGCCGGGTGGTCCTAGGGCCGAGCGGGCTGCCCCGACGTCGGGAGGAGCTGGCGCCATGGCGGCTCGGCTGGGCGCGCTCGCTGCATCGGGGCTGTACCGGCGGCGCCAGCACCGGCAGAGCCCGCCGCCTGTCGCGCCCCGGTAGGTGGCCGGGGGCAGGGCGCGGTGGCTGGGGGACAATGGCCGGAAGGCTGCAGCTGCAGGCCTTTCCTCGGACACCGTGCGCCGCCCTTCCAGCGGCCAAGGGCCGGCGCCCAGGGCCCGGGGACAGGGCCGGGTCGGAGGCCGGTAGGCGGGCTGGACCTAATGTCCTGTACGGTCAACACCCGGCAGCAGGGCGCTGAGGATGGATGGGGCGTTGCAGCGTCTGTGTGACCCCACTGGTGCTTGCCGAGGGGGTCCTTTTGTGGATGAGCAAACTGAGCAGAATGTGGGGCCCGCTGGGCACCGCGCATCCCAAGGTGGCCAAGCTGTGACTTGAGACCGGGTTGCCCGAGCTGCTTTCTGCGGTGGAGAGTCGCCAGTGTGGGCTCGAGGGAGGCCTCCTTTCTGCGCTGGGAGGGAGCGTGTGGGCTGAGGTGGACCGCAGGGTGTCTCTGAGTTTGAGTAAACCCGGTCTGGGGAGGACCCGAGGGGCATGTAGGGGTGGTGGAGCCCCCAGCTGGGAGTCAGGCTGGGGCGGGGGGATGCCCAGGACAGGGTTTGCAGTGCCCCAGGGCCACCTGGAGGAAATATCCAGAAAAAAGGTGGGGAGAGAGAACATTGAGGCTGGGGGGCTTGTGGTATCACAGTGACAGGTGGGAGGGCCCAGGGAGGGAGGGGGAGGCTGGGCAGAGGGAGCGGGATTCAGGGAGGAGACAGTAGCGGTCAGAGGGGGCGCTGCAGGAGCCAGGGAGGAAAGGCAGCCCAGGGCTGGTGCTGCCCAGTGGAACCCCTGCTCTGAGCTCACTGTGCGGGGTCGGGGCAGCCTTCCCGCGGGGTGACTAGGACCGAGCCGCCAAAGGTGTCTGGGCCAATGGGAGCCCGGGGAGGGCCCTGGGAGGGGAGCAGGGAACACAGGCTGCAGAGTGCCCCGTGGTATACACCTACAGGCCCCCCACTGACCAGAATGGGGGCTGGACGAGCCCACTGCTCAGATGGGGAACCCGAGGCTCAGCAGGCCAGGTGACTCACCTGAGCGTGGCAGTCCCCCCATAGGCCTCTGGGCGCCCCTGGTCACGGGTGGAGTGGCACTGGGGCAGAGAGCAGCGGCCAGGGTGCTGCTGGGTCCGGGGCCCTGCTGGAGAGTCATTTCACTGTGCGGGGAGGGCACGCGGCGTGGTGATGGGAACCAGGCCTCAGGAGGCCGCCATTGCACACACGTACATTTATACACTACTCAGCTTAACTTTTCTGCGACCTTCCGGCTTGTGTGACCCAGCTTTGTTTAAAGTGCAGCCGTATATAAGTAAATGAAGCTGCCAGAGCAGAGGTTGGCTGGGCTTCAGGGAAAGCTCTGATTTCCCACAGGCTCCAAACAGATAGGAATATATGGCTGACCGTGGCGGTGCCTCGCGTAG
Source organism: Smutsia gigantea (assembly GCA_032199065.1). Lineage (NCBI taxonomy): Eukaryota > Metazoa > Chordata > Mammalia > Pholidota > Manidae > Smutsia > Smutsia gigantea. The sequence goes on along the minus strand of JAVSCE010020775.1, from coordinate 166,821 downwards.
CAGCTCTAGGCAGCAGCGTCCCCAAGGCTGGCGGTGGGGCTGGCTCTGTGTAGCTTCCTGTGCCCGGTGACCCCTGCTGCCTGGTCTCGGGAGGGAGGGCCGGGAGGAGGCACAGCGCTGCCCTCAGCAGGATCCAGCACAGAGAGGGGCCCAGCCCAGGCTTGTAGTCCTTGTGAAACCCAGTGATGTCTCGCACAAGCCCGCCAATTGGCTTGGGTTGCGTGTCAAGCCTGAGAGCTTTTGTGCTGCTGGAGGGGCTAGAGAAGGGGTACAGGATGGTGAGCTCTTCCCAGCTCTGGGGTTGCCTCCAGGTGGTTGGGTGGGCCAGCTGGGGCCGGATGGATTGTGGTGCTTGGGGTCTAACTGGCAGGTTTGTACTCCCCATTCTTGGCTGGGATGTGGGAAGCACATGGAATGTCATTGTCCCCCACCCTTTGCCCTCTGGCCCGGAGTGCAGGCGGGCTGCAGCCTCACCCTGACTGGGCTGGGGTGGAGGACTCCGGAGGCCCTTAGTGTCCCTGGGGAGCAATGGCTGTCCTCGTCCGGCACTCAGCCTGCCTGGCCCTGTGCTCCACACGCTGTGTACCCTGAGTTCTTCATTTCGGCTCTGTGAGGCGGGTGCCGCTGCTCTGAGATGAGGAAGCTGGCACTTTGTCCAGGGGCCACAGCTGGTGGCTGGGCTGCCAGGGTCCGCGAGGAGGGGCCAGGGCTGAGCCCGGAGCCTCGGCTTGCCCTGCTGCCTCCTCCTGCAGGAGATGGCTGGCATTTTCTCTGCCGGGGACCCCGTTCAGCTGTTCGCGCCTTTGCACGTGTGTCCATCCCTCTGCCTTTGGCCAGTGGGTCGGAGTGCTGTCTGCGCTCCTGAGGGGATGCAGCCATAGACCTGGGGGTGCTATGGCCCAAGGCGGGCTGGGCAGCCGGTGGGTATGGCAGTAGACGGTCAACCCCACACCCCACCTGCCTGTGCCAGGGCTTGTGCAAGGTGTGCAGGGGACAGATGGCAAAATCTTTGAACTGATGCACCCAGGGGCCCAGCTGGGGAGCAGCACACAGACCAGGTAAGGGCCAGCCCCTCTGACAGGGGACTAGCGAGGGCGGTGTCCGAGGCTGTGGGGTGGTGTCTGTTACAGTCAAGTGAAGTAACTGAGGTAAGCTGGCGAAAGGTCTGTTTCTGAAGGCAGGAATGGGTGAGGAATGGGCTCGCCGTGCAGGGAGTGCCTGGCTGCAGGGGTGGGCCACTACAAAGCTGTGACCCTGGTAGAGGGTACAGCCATCTGGTGGCCACGGGGTGGGGGCTGGAGCGGCCCCATGGAAGCCCAAGGGCAGCGGTCTGGGGGTGCAGGGCTCAGGCTCTCTGTGGAGGCACCCAGAAGATGGGTGTGCTATGCGCCCTCTTGGTTAGGGCCCAGGTCTGGGTTTAAGGAGCCATCTGAAAGCCTGGGGCTAGACTCGAATACTTGCGTTGCCTTCATTTTCTGGGGCGTTTAAGTGGGGAATTCCAGGCCCAGAATTAGAGGATTTCCTGTTGATTTCTGACTTCTCCAAAACCCCAAGGTCTTGTTCACAGCCAGGCATGGGAACTTCCTCCCTGCCACCTTGGGTGTGTGCTTTGGAGGACAAGGCTGCCAGGTTCCCAGTGTTCTCGGGCAGGAAACCGTGCCTGTACTGACGAAGTCCAGCCCAGCTGTGTGATGGCTCAGATAGACGGTCATCTGCCCTGTCTGGCCTGCCGTGTACAGACCAGCAGGGCGCTGGGGGGAGGGGAAGGGTGGCCACCGGCACAGGGCCTCCTTTCGTCTTGGGCTCTGCCCGTCTCCTCTTGCCACTATCCTGCTTCTTTGTCCCTGAACCTAAATACGGACATAGGAGGTGGCTTTGGTCCCCAGAGCATGCTCAAGTGCACACTGAGGCATGCAGAAGCCCAGCACGCCCGACCAGGCTTGCTGAAGAGCCTTCCAGCCCTGCACCTGCCCCTTGGGTTCCCCAAGCGGAGCAGAGAGGGAGTCCTACCCAGATGCCCCAGCCCAGCTCCCAGTCTGTCTCTGTATGTCAGCAACCTGCCATTAGAACCAGTGTCCCCAGCCGGTACCTCCACCCGGAGAGGCAGGCCCTCTCCCCACTCCTGGGCTCCTCCTGCCTAGGGGCGCTTCCTTCCTGCGAGGGCACTCAGGAGTTCTCTTCACGATGCTGCGGCACAGAGGGAAGCAGGGATCCAGTCTCCTGGAAGGGGGGACAGGCTGGAGAGATGCTCTCAAACGTGTGAGCCCGAGTCACGCCCCTCCACACGCCTACATGGCGTTGCCAACCAGTTACATGTCTCCCTGCCGAGCCTGACCCCCCTGCTGTGCCTAGCTTTCCAGGCAGCCACCACCCACCCACTGCACTGACACCCGAGATAAATTTGCCACCCTTGTAGCAAAGACACGGCATTGGGACACTGAGGCTGTAGGGACTGTCAACTCTAACTCGGCTCCTCCTCGCCGGGCCTCAGGGCCCCTGGGCTGCCGTCCATCTGGCCAGCCCGATGGGGACATTTTCACCTGTAGCTCAGTGTGGATCCTACTCCTCCCACAAGGCAGCACGTCGCTGAGCTCCGGGGCAGCGGTTCCCACCGTGGGTGTGATGCGCTGCCCACCCCGCTCCCATCCCGGAGATTCACACTCTCTCCTTCTCCGTGGTAGTGGGGTGCGTGTTCTGCGGGGGAAGGCAGTTTGAAACTAAAGCATGGAGCCACAGAGAGAGCCACTGACCTGTGACTGGCTGGGTTCACATCTGGATTCTCACCTGCTGTGAGAGCTGGCCAGTTACTCAGCCTCTCTGAGCTGTAGGTCTCCACCTGGAGAGCAGGGTTGCCTCAGGGATTAAATGAATGTGAAGACAGAGCCACTCACCTGTGCCTGGCTGATGTGCTGCCCAACACTGTGCTTCCCTGAGAAGGGGCGATAGGGGGCACAGGAGGGGGTGGAGGTGGCCACGGACACCCTGAGGGATGGCCCAGCATAGTGAGGACTGGGCAGCCGGGGGCCGGGTGGGCAGCCGTGACCAGCACACCATCCTCTTGGGAGTTTCTGTGGCCAGACACCCTGCCGAGTGCTTACTGGGGTCCCCGTCTAACTGGGCAAAGAGCAGCCGTGATCCGGGGCTCCCGCTGCTGAGTCTGGGCCCCGAGAGTGGGGGTGGCGCAGGCCGCACTGTGAGCTGACTGCCCAGGCCCCGCGTGGACTCCCCCAGACGTGCACCAGGGCTGCAGGGCATGCCTTCAGAGTTGGGGTGCTGGTTTCTAACCTAGACTTTGCCTCTGCCCACGGCAGCCCTTGGGGAGGTCACCCTCTCTGCTGGCCTCAGCTTGTCTCTCTGTAAAAGGAGATGCTCGTGGCCTTGGAGCGCCGTCATCCAGGAACACACACTGTAGCCCGGCGCGCACTGACACTTGGCACGCCTACGACACACAATGGTGCAGGGACGCGTGGGCAGTCGTGCAGCGTGACCCAAGCCGGTGCCAGGCACCTTGGCCTCACCGGCATGACCCTGGGTCCTGCAGTGCCAAGGCCACCCTCGGGGTGAGGAGAGACTCTCTGTGGCCTGGAAACCGTTTGCCTTTTTGAGGAGTGGGCCTGCTCACCCTCGCCTCTCCCCAGTTCCAAGCCCTTTCTTTCTTCTCCCAGCACCATGTCCAGTGCCTTGGCCAACGCGGTGTGCCAGCGCTGCCAGGCGCGCTTCGCCCCCACCGAGCGCATCGTCAACAGCAGTGGAGAGCTGTACCATGGGCACTGCTTCGTGTGCGCCCAGTGCTTCCGGCCATTCCCAGAGGGGCTCTTCTACGAGGTGAGGGGGCCCGGGGCCCGAGCCCTGGCCAGCGCCATGCCTGCCCTCCAGGAGCCTGTGGGCCTGCCTGGTGAGGGGTGCGGTGGGCACACCAGCCCCCAGCTGAGCTGTGCTCCCGCCCACACAGAAGCTTGCTTGCCCCACCCTGCGGGCCCATCCCCCCCCCCCGGGAGAGGTGACCAGGCCCCCACCCGCCCCTCCGGTGGCCCTGGGTGCTGAAGGAGAGCCACCATTGTCCGGCCTCCTCTGGTGGCCTCCGGGAGGCCCTGGGCGCGCCATCACTCGGGCTCAGGTAGTGATCACAGGGAATGGTGCTCAGTGCTTGGTGGTAAGGAATCCCAGGCCGGGCGGTGGCAGTCAGGGAGGATAGCGTCTAGCAGGCCTACAGGAGGCGAGGGAGCCGTGTGCACACCTGCAGGCCCTGAGGTCTGGGCGTGTGGGCTGTGTGAGGACCAGCGAGAGCCTGGTGTGCTGGAAGCAGAGGAAAGGGGAGGGAACAGCCGAGATGCGCCGGGAGGGAGATCGTGTGTGGCTCTGCGGGCCTCCGTGGGGCCTGCCTTAGGGTTTCACTCTGCGAGAGGCAGGGGCCACGGCCGGGAATGAGCTGAGGGCTCCCACGCTCTGTCTGCATTTGGAAGGACTGCTCTGGTTGCTGTGAGGACGCGAGACTAATGGGGCAGGCACGCGAGCCAGGAGAACAGGTGGGGCCAGAGGCCAGGTTAACCCAGATGAAAGTGAAGCAGCCTAGACAGGGCCGCACTCGCTTATGGGAGCAGACAGTTAAATTTCCAACAGTCTGCAAGCTGAGAGTTAAGTACAGCTGTTCTGAAAAATTTAAGTATATAAATGTACAATGAGATGAGCTTTTATTAAACACAAAGGTAACAAATACTGAAAACCCCCCACTTCCTCTCATTTATTACATTTGAAAATCCTCTGTGCCTTGGAGGTCACTTCTGCCTGCCGTCCGGGGTGGTGGAGGCCTCGTGTGCGTCTTCATGGGACGTCGTGCCGTAGCTTGAAGCTGTCCATAGCGGGAATGTTTTCACCTGACCCCACCCCCACCCTGCCTCACCCGCCGCGCTGGTGTTACTCTTACGGAGCTGCAGCACACCTCTGATGCGCAGGGTGAGGCCGGCGGCGCCAGCGGCCAGAGGGTTTGAAGGCGGAGCTGTGGGATTCACGAGGACAGCTGTGGTCTCTCCAGCCGCCTGGGAGATGCTGGCTGACTGTGGGGGCGGGACGGGGGAAGGCAGAGCTCTGTGAGCCATGGTCATGTGCCCAGAACAAAGCCCGGCACACAGTAGGTGCTTATGAAACATTCATTGCTTAATGAAGTTACACTGCTGCTGCCTCTGTAGGTCACTGGCTCTATCCAGTTGCAGCCTAATTAGACACTCATTTTAGAGAACAGGGGAAAAGCATATTTTAAAAAGAGAAAGTAAAACTGTCAAGGGACAGGAAAGCAGAGGCAAGATGTGGTCACACTTTGGGGCTGGTGCAAGGGCCCTACATTGTCCAGACAGAGGCTGCCTGGCGGTGTCCACACTGCCTCCTGCTGCCTGCAGGACGTAGGGCTCTCCCTTGAGCCCCCATGCCCTTCCTGTGTCCCACCTGTCTCCCCTGCCTGAGTCTTCTGTGGCTTCTGGGTGAAATGCACTTCTTACACAGGGAAGACACACAGGAAACTGGTCAAATGACACATAATTCAAACTCGGTTCCAGCTCTCCCCAGCCCAATCTCCCATCCCAGCCCTCAGCCTGCTCCCAGGACCAAAGCGCCAAGACCTTCAGCAAACAGCAGCAGCCCTTCCGCGGCGGGCCTTGCTGGGTTCCCAGCTTCTCTGAGGCCTCTCTCGCACGCTGTGGAGCGGGCCAGCTCCTCCCAGCCCAGGCCTTGCCTCTGCAGCCCCCTCGGTCTGGAACGCCCTCCTCTCAGGACAGTCGCTGTCTTTCAGCTCTGCACCTCCTCCAGCAAGTGCCCTCTGGAGGGAGGGCTCGGTGCCCCCTTCCTGCGATGGTAGCAGTTACACAAAGTGAGGTGCTTGTCCAACCTCCGGAGGGCAGGTCCCGACCCACAGAGACCAGCCAGTCCCGGGGAATGATGGGTATCTGCTTGTCCTTTCTCTGCTGCCCCATTGCAGTTTGAAGGCCGGAAGTACTGCGAACACGACTTCCAAATGCTGTTTGCTCCATGCTGTGGAGCCTGTGGTAAGGGCTGGAGGCGGCACCCCCCCCACACACACCCGCACTGCCCAGAGTGGGTGGTGGGGCCTGGGAGCCTGGCTGACCACAGGCCCCCTGGCTCTGGGCACAAGCCTGCAGGCCCCCTGCGGGCATCTCTTCCCTCAGCTCCAGGATGACCCGGCTGAGAGCAGATGGGGGCTTGGGAGGGGCTTCAGAGGGGAGGGGCACGTGCCCTGTGCTGGCCTGCAGGGACTTCTCTCTTGCAGGTGAGTTCATCATTGGCCGCGTCATTAAGGCCATGAACAACAGCTGGCACCCGGGGTGCTTCCGCTGCGAGCTGTGCGATGTGGAACTGGCTGACCTGGGCTTTGTGAAGAATGCAGGCAGGTGAGGTGGGCCTGGATGGGATGGGCCCCTCCCGAGGCCCTGGTCACTGTGTGCCAGGCCCACTCTGGCACTGTGGCCTGTGCCACGTGGCTGCCCGCCCCACCGCACCCTTTCAGGGTGGATAGGAGAACCCCCATTTCTAGGGGAGGACTGAGGCTGACAGGTGCCACCCCAGAGCCCGCCCAGGCTTGGGGGTGTTCTGGGGGGCAGCTGGCAGCTGACAGTGAGGAAGGCAGCTGGAGGGGAGCATTAGACAAAGTGGATGGATTGGAGCTATTGGTCAGGTTACCGGTACCTGGCCACCACACTGCTGACACCAACCATCCCCCTCCTCCAAGTGCCCATAGCAGAATGCTGCTGGAGAGAAGCCACTCAGCAGGGGGGCCCAAACTTATCTGAGCTGCAGGACCATAAACTTTATGGTCCTCAGTGCTTTCTTCCTTAGGCTGCATTCCCACCTTCCAGGAAGACCCACTCTGTTCTCCACCCCTCCCCTCAGCACTGCCCCCATCCCCCGTAGTGATGACCTCCCCTCCCACTTCCCAGAGGGGACAGGCTGGACAATTCAGATATACATGTCCACCCCCCTAGACCTTTCCCTTGGGCACCAGGCCGCCCACGTGCCATCTCCACTTGGCATCCACCTGCATCCCTACCAAGCTACAGCTTCTCTCCCTGACCCCAAGTGTCCCCGTGTGGGTAAAGAGCATGCCTGCCTTGTTACCAAGCCCCTGACTGTCCGTCTGGCCCCACCCTTTCCTGTCTGGGCCCTCAGTGCCATCTCATCCTGTCTTGGCACCTTCGCTCCCTCTGGATGCTGTCCGTGGTCACCTGGTCCCTCTGCCTGCCCCACATTGCCTCTGATGTCTTGGTTGGCAGGGTCCTCAGCACGAGCCCCAGTGTCACTGTCTAAAGGAGGGGCCGTGAGCGGACAGTGCGCCAGGAGTCCCGTGTGGATTGGGTGTGGGCCTGGCCTGTCCTGTCGCCTCCTGAGCTGCAGCTCACCCTATACTGCTGCCCCATGGCTTTGCTGGGAAAATCTGGAAGAGGCTGGAAGTGCTGGAAAGTAAAGGGCGGCACAGAAGCACAGTCGTGCAGTCATGAGGGTGGGACCTGCTCCGGCTCAGGCCCTGCACAGCCCAGGCCCGCTCGCCGACCCATGATACCGAACTCCAGCACCAGCGTGGGGCGAGCCTGCCTTGCGCCATCAGAACCAGAGTCACGAGGGGGGCCGCCCCAGCCTCTGCGGGCCTTGCAGCCACTCTGCCGTTCTGGGGTCGAAGGGAGTTCTGGGAAAGGAGTTCTGTTCACCTAACACAGTAACCGTCAGGGTCTTAGGGTACAGTTATAGGGAGCACTGTAACCAAGTGCAGAAAGGACCCGGTAGGTGATGCGGGCCGTGTGGTGAGGTGAGACGGCTCAAGGCTTGGCCAGCGAGGCTCGTGGAGGCCTCGGGAGGGGGCGGGCCTGCAGGTGCTCCTGGTTAGTGGGACAGGGCAGGCGGAGGCAAAGCCTGGCCTCCCTACTGTGGGCTCCAGCAGGACTTGGACCGGCAGCTGCTGGGAAGCCAGGGGTTGTCGGGCCACATGCGGGTCAGCATGTGTGTTCACAGCAGGAGAGGTCAAGCACCGACTGCTGAGCTGCTGGGCCCACAGGCCATCTTGGTTGGAAGTCGCCTGGCGACCTGCCTGAAATGCACTTACAGCTATAAATGGTAGTCCCCGTCCCCTCACCCGGGGGTAGTTGGGCAAAGTGCCGGGAAGGTAACTGGAAGCCTCGGGGTAGGCGCCCCCCCCACCCCCGGGATTCCGGCGGCCCCTCTTCTCCAGGGTCTTTTGCACCTGCCTGGGGGTCTCTCTGCAGAGCTCTGCTCTGTGTCTGCAGCGGAGGATGCCGGGAGCCTAGCCGGCAGCCCTCGGGGCAGACAGACCCTCACTGCTCAGGGCTTTGACTGGGGCCTCCTCGCCCCCTGAGTCGGGCGGCGCTGAGCATCCAGCGGCCGGGGTGAGCAGGGCGCCTCACAGCTCGGAGCGCGCGCTCAGCGAGCTCCCGTCGGTCCTGCCCTCGAGGCTGGGCGGCGGGTCTGAGAGCCTCTTGCCGCACAGCAGGCTGCACAGGGCGTCGCGGAACTTCTCGGCCACGAAGAAATACATGACGGGGTCGAGCGCGCCGTTGAGGCTGGTGAGGCAGGAGGTGATGCGGTTGCCCCGGGCCAGCGCGCGCTGGGCGGCGCACGAGGTGCCGCGGCCGCCGCGGCGGAGCACGTACACAGAGCGGTGGACGTGGTAGGGCACGAAGCAGACCAGGAAGATGGCCAGCACCACGGCGACCATGCGGACCGCCTTGTTCTTGAGGCGCTTCTCCACGCGCGGGCCCTGCCGCAGGCTGCGGATGATCAGCAGGTAGCAGGTGACCGTGGTGACGAAGGGGAAGGTGAAGGCCAGAGCCAAGGACACGAGGGCGTGCGGAGAGGCCTTCTCACGGTACAGCTGCAGGCAGACGACCGTGTGGTTCGTCTGCACGGTCTGCGGGCTCACCAGCAGCGGGGCCATGGCCACGGCCACCACCACCCAGAGGAAGGCGCAGGCCAGGTGGGCGTAGAGGGGCCTGCGGAGCTTGAGGGACTGGACGGGGTGCACGATGGCCAGGAAGCGGTCAGCGCTGATGCAGGTGAGGAAGTAGATGCTGGCATACATGTTGAGATAGAAGAGGAAGCCGGTGAGTCGGCATGGGATTTCCCCAAACGGCCAGTGGTTCCCAGAGAAGTGGTAGACAAGGCGGGTGGGCAGGACCAGCACACAGGACAAGTCGGCCACGGCCAGGTGCATCAGGAACACGTTGGCCGGGGTGCCCGACTTGTGGTCCCTGATGAAAAGCCACAGGGCCAGGGCATTGCCAGCAAAAGCCAGGATGAAATCCAGGAGGTAGAAGGAGGCAAAGAGGACGTTCTCCAGTGGCGTCTCCTGGCCACATGGCTCTGCGGCGGCCGGGGAGGAGTTGGCGGTCAGACCTGGGGAGGCCACCTCAAGGCCATTCATGCTTCGGCTGGAGGCAGAGCCTGCGAGCAAGCCTGGATGGAGCAAGCAGGCAGGTTCCAGGGAGCCTGGCCCGGGGAAGCGTCACCCTCTACGGAAGCAGGAGCGAGCCCACAGAGGACTTCAGCACCTGCCGGCACGCACCCGAGGGGTGGTGCAGCGCCGCCCAGCTGGGCAAGGCCTGTGTGACTGGGCTGCAGAGGGGAGGGAGAGGGGCTCGCCGGACAGAAGCAGCCGGGAGGGGCACAGCCTGTGCCCATGGCCGGGTGGCAGGGTGGCTCTGCACTGGCAGTTAGGGAACTGGCGCAAGTTCTTTGCAACCGACACCTGGGCTCTTTCCTCTCCTTTTCCCGCGCATGATGGGCCCTCTGGCAGGTCTGACATGAAGGGTGGGTGGGCTCAGCTCCCCTCGAGGAGGAGGGGCTGGGTGCTAGGCAGGATGGAGAAGTGGAGGTGTGTGGGACCCCTGCCACACCCTCCGTTAGTGCAGGGGCCGGGCGCTGCCCCGGGCTCTGGCATGCTGGGCTGTCAGGCTGGGCAGCCTCTTGACTGTCCCACCCCCACCACTGGAGCGTGGCTGGCTGGGTGGGAGGGGAGCCAGCGGCAATGAGTGAGCGTCTGGCCAGTCAATGTCCCAAGTAAAGGGAGGCCCTTGCGACCTGACGTCCCATTTTAATTATTGAAGCGGAGCTCCCCAGACTGGACTAGCTCCCCGGGCTCCAGAGGGGTTCGGGATGCCTGGAATTCTGGTACAGAGAGCCGTTTCCTGCCCCTCCAGGTACGCATGACCTGAGGGCTTGTTTGGGGGCGGCCCTGGAGGGGGGAGAGGCCAAGTAGGTGAAGGGCCTTGTGGAGGTGGTGCTGGGCTCGCAGGGGGGTGGGTGTGCAGGTGTGGCCTTGGGGGGCAGCAGGGGGGCAGTGCTGTGGTGGCCGCCACGGTGGGGCACCCTCGCGTTCGCCCAGCCCCTCTCCCTCCCTCCTCCCTCCCTCCGGTGGCCCTGTGCCACGGGGCCCAGTGGTGAGCTCAGGGGCTGCTTCCTGCTGACGGTCAGGCCAGGGCAGCCTTCATAAGCAGGTCGAGGCATCGTCACAGAGCGGTGGCTCCTGACAGGGCCTCTTGCCCCTGTCCCGCTCCGAGTTGGCCTCTGCAGGGCCCCTGAGCCCCCTGTCTGGCCCACCTTCCTGGCCCTTACCTCACGCAGCCGTCCAGGTAGCAGGGGCGGGGGCGGAGGGCGGCAGGGGAGCTGCGGCTGTGGGCTCCGTGCAGCTGCCGCTGAAGGCTGGCTATTTAAGGAGAGGAGGGGTGGCTCCAGCCCCTCCGGCCCTGAAAGGCCACTTCATATCCAAGGGGGCCCTTGTGTGGCGGGCCACTCCCACGGCGGCCTCTGCAGCCACTGGGCTCTGATCACTCCAGTGTTTCCCACCCCACGTGCCCCCCTCCTGCCCGCAGCAGCTCGGCCACTGTCTTCGAAGCTGTGGAGTGGCCAGGGCTGGGTGGGGGGCTGGCTGGGACTGACAGACACAGGGAACATTTCAGAGTGGGGTGATTTCCTACCAGTGGGAGGGGGTCGGGAGGGGCTGGCTGCCATGGCAACAGGCCTGGCCTCCCAAGCCCGCAAGGGGACAGGAGAGGGGTCTTGTGAATGGGGGGTCGGGAGGCTGAGGAGTCTTGTTTGTTGGAATGAGAGGGGACTCTTTCAGGACACTTGCTGTACAGTCCTTGTGTCCTGCCCCATATAATTAGGCTCCATTGGGGTAAATCACGGTCTTTATCTCGAGCGATGCCCAGCTGCAGGCTGTCTCATAATGGAGCGCTGTCTGTGCCCCTGGGGATTCAGCTTGGCCCGGAGGCCTGGCCTCTCCTGTGTGGGCTCCTCCGCTAGGCAAGAGGCCTGCGCAGAGGGCCACCTCTGCCCACCGACCGCTGGCCCCTAACTCCTGGGGTGGCTCCAGGCTGGGGGCTGGGGCACAGGGTCTCTGGGTTGGAAGGAGACAGCTCTTGGGGCTTCAGCGATCTGGGGACCGAAAAGGGTAAAACCTTAGTCACGAAGATGAGGACTGAGGCACAGGCCACGCCTGCAGCCACGGCAGATAGAGGGTTCTGGGCCAGATGGACTCTCAGTCCTGGCCTGGCCACGACCTCGGGGGAGACAGTGACCACAGACCCTCGTTCCTCTCTCAGCCACTCCTTTACTCACGTACCGGCTGACCTGGCCCGAGCCCTGCTGGGAGCCAGTCTGCTGGGGGCCCAGCAGGTGGGCCCTGTGCCCTTCACACCTGGCGGGGAGCCGAGACCCAAGTGGTGGTGGGCACGGTGGTCAAGGGCATGGGCCCTGAGCGGGCTCCCTGGCATCTGGAGTCTGCTCACCACCCCCTGGTCAGGAGATCCTGAGTTTGAGAGTTGATCTCCTACATAACTTCTCTGACCTGCCTGGAAAAGGGACCACACTGGGTATGAGGTCCCCGCGGAGGCTGCTGAGGGTGGGTTGGTGGCATGGAAGGGCGGACGGGCTGGAGGGAAGGCCCCATGCATCGGGGGTGTGTGCAGACCGGGGTGGTGGGCGGGGCTGGGAGCTGTGGACTGGGGCCTTTGTGCCTCTGCCTGGAGGCCCAGGAAACAGAGACCACGTTGAGCTCCCTCTCAGCAGAGACCGCAGCTGTTGGCCAACACAGGGGGCAGCATCAGAAATTCTCTGAAGTCTGTACAAAAGAGACTCTGTGAGGACAGTCCCTGGGTCGGGGGGCGTCCGTCTGACACAGATGAGCCTGTCTGTGGGGACAGAAAGGGCCTGCACGTGTTGGGGCGCCTCTTTGCCCGGCACATCTCAAAGGAAGGGGTGTGTGGGCCCCACAGCCCAGCAGCCCTGGCCGCCCGGCGGGCCCAGTGGGGTCGGGCTCACAGGCACTGTACGGTTACTCAGGCGTGTGAAAAGACATTTGAAAAATAAAACTGAGTTTTCAGCAAATGTCAGTGAAAGGTCTACTCTGTCTGGTGTTCCAGGCCGAGAAAAAGTGGGGAGAGCAAAGCCAGGCCTGCCGTCCACAGCCAGCGAGCTGCAGCCTCTGGCGCCCTCCCTCCCAGCCAGCTTCCTGCTCAGAGGCCCCTTTTTAGAAGACATGTCTGTGGCCTTCCTGTCCTCAGGGCTGGGGGCTTGTTTCGGTGGCCCGCTGGCTGCACCCCTCGAGGCAGCCCTCCGGGGTCCCTCCTCCCGGGAGGCGGCCGGGGCCGATGGGGAAGAAGGCCTCCTCCCTTCCCCCAGGCACCTGTGCCGGCCATGCCACGACCGCGAGAAGGCCAAGGGCCTCGGCAAGCACATCTGCCGGCGGTGCCACCTGGTCATCGACGAGCAGCCCCTCATGTTCAGGAGCGACGCCTACCACCCGGACCACTTCAGCTGCACCCACTGCGGGTACGTGTGCCGCTGGGACCCGCCCCACCGGGGCAGTGAAGGTCGGAGAGAGGGGAGCAGGCCGGAGGGGGAACCGGGCTGGGCAGCCGTGCTGCAGGACACGCCTCTCTCCAGGGCTCGGCTCACGGGGGGCTCGCCAGGCCTGGCTGCAGACTTAGGGGTGAGGGACGGCTGGGCCCAGACAGGCTGAGAGGAAGGGATCAAAGGTGGCGGAGGAAGCTGAGGAGGAAGCGTTGGTGCCGGCTGGAGAGGCAGGGAGGGAGGCAGGGCAGACTGCGGAGCGGGCCCCTTGGGGCCTGCCCCAGACACCCCGTCCGGTGCCACGGGCTGGAGAACAGACCGGCTTCTCAGACAGTGCAGAACACAGGCCGCCTTCTGCAGGGTCTTGCTGGCATCCTTGCCCCCCGGGGCCTGTCTGGGGCACAGGAAGTCCCCACAGAGACCAGAGATCAAAGAGCCGACTGCCCTGGGCACTCTGCGAGGACAGTGGGGCCTCTCAGGAAGCTGCTCCCTGGGCCGGAGGGGCTGGTGTGGCCTGTGGCAGCCTGGCTTGCAGAAGGACAGGGACGCCCCCTGCATTGTCTTCCAGGAAGGAGCTGACGGCCGAGGCCCGTGAGCTGAAGGGTGAGCTCTACTGCCTGCCCTGCCATGACAAGATGGGGGTCCCCATCTGCGGCGCCTGCCGCCGGCCCATCGAGGGCCGCGTGGTCAATGCCTTGGGCAAGCAGTGGCACGTGGAGGTGAGCATGGCCGGCCTATGCTGGCCTCAGGCCCAGGGCCCCAGTTGGAGGTGGGGGTGGCCTGGCGCACAGGGTCTGGCCCTGCAGACTCCAGCACCGGCCATCTGGCTGGTGCCCAGCAGGGAACTTCCCGTTGGGTGCTGCCCCTCTGCCCCCGGCAGGGACCAGTCTGTCCACTGGAGCCAAGGGACCTGAGTGCACGCTCGTGGCCAGCAGCCACACCCACCTTCCTTCCTCCCCTCCTGGCCTTCTGCAGGATTCCAAAGCCATAGGAATCCCTTGGGGCCAGCCCGCCTGGGGTGCCCTGGGGAGAATGGTCGACAAACGGGTTGTGCACAGCCCCGTGTAGATGAGGAAGCAGGGCACCCCTGCCGGTGAGCTCCTCAGGTGTGTCCACCTGGGCCACCTGGAGCCCTCACCTCTGCACTGTGGGCTCTGACAGTCTTACAGATACTGCTTGGAAGAGAGGTTTGTGTTCCCCGAGGCCATGGAGGCCATGGCCAGCTCTGGTCCCAGAAGCTCTGCCTGGGATGGCCTCTCTGAGGAGGTCCCAGTGCAGGCCCTGCCCCCCAGCGCGCTGTGCACACGCCCACTCCTCAGACTGGACGGCACTGCTCAGGGACTCTGGGCTGAAGGGGATGCCCGCGGGAGGGAGGCTGTGCGGCCTTCTGAGGAGCTGCCCCAAGAGGCCCGCCTGCCACAGGCACCTCAGCAGGGTCTGCCAGGAGCAGGCCAGGGGAGGGTGGGGACACAGGGAGGGCGTGTGTCTGGTGGGTCTGCTGGCCGAGAGGCAGTGCGAGGGGGCCGCCTGCCCAGCTGGGAGCCCGGGGAGGCTCTCCTCCCCACTGACCTCCAGCCCTGAGCTGCCCTGCACACCCCTTCTCCTTCCAGCATTTTGTCTGCGCCAAGTGTGAGAAGCCGTTCCTGGGGCACCGACACTATGAGAAGAAGGGCCTGGCCTACTGTGAGACCCACTACAGCCAGGCAAGGCCTACTGTGGGACCCACGAGAGCCAGGGGCTGGCCTGGCAGGGCCACAAGGGCCCAGGCCTGGAGGGAGGCTGCCTGCCTTCCGGAGCCTCAGGGAGCCTGCAGGGTGACCGGCGTGGTGGGGCTGTGGGTGTCTGAGCGGGCGAGGTGCGCGGGCAGCCCCCCCAGAGCCCGCTGGGGGAGCTGAGGCCAGGCCTGCGTTCTCAGCACAGGGCCTTGAGGCCTGGGCACTTTTCTTGTACTCTTTGTCCTTATGGGAGGAGGGTGCCCTACAGCCTAGGCCTGCTGGGGGAACTGCAAGAGAGGACAGTGTGAGGTCCAGGGTTCAAGGGGGTGGCATGTGTCACCATTGTCCCCCCTCCCACATCTGGCAAGACTGCCCAGCTGCTCTGGTACAGAAGATGGGGCTACCATCCTGGCCCACACCCTTTCAGGACACCAGCAGGAGCAAGGTGGCCCCTTTGAAGGAAGGCCCGCACCTGTTGTCCTGCCTGGGGGTGATTCTGATGGGCCGAGGAGCGGCCCTGGCAGGAAGGGCTCAGGAGGATACGAGAGGATACGGTCTGGGGCAGGGTGGGGGCCGTGACCGCCCGCAGTACTTTGACGCCTGCTTGGTCCACAGCTCTTTGGGGACGTCTGCTACAACTGCAGCCATGTGATCGAGGGCGACGGTAAGGCTCCTCTGTCCCTGTGTGCCCCCCTGCGCTCCCTCAGGGCTGGGGGTCCTGCAGCCGCGGGCTGGCCGGCCCTCACTGTGCCCAGCCTGGGCAGGGCCTGCTGAGCTCCCCCTTGCCCCTCACAGTGGTGTCAGCCCTTAACAAGGCCTGGTGCGTGAACTGCTTCTCCTGCTCCACCTGCAACAGCAAGCTCACCCTGAAGTAAGTCCGCCAAGGCCCCCGGTGCCCGCGGTGGCCGTGGGGACTTGCGGAGCGTCCTGGGAGCTCGGATTGGAGCAGGATGTCCGCGGCTGCCTCCTCTCATCATGCCTTCCCTGCATGCCCACCTTGGTCAGGCTGTGGGGATACAGTGGAGGCAAGGGGCAGTCCCAGCCCCATGCAGGCCGGTCCAGGGCACAGGGAGAGGTGGAGTGAGTGTGCTTCCCGTACGCCTGCAGACACGGGGCTCTGGGAAGGGACGGGCACTGCAGCTCTTAGAGCCGCACGTGCAGAGGTGTAGGGGTCACACCTACACAGGCCTCACCCAGGAAACCTCGGGGGTTCAGTGTGACAGGAGCTGAGGTGAGGTGGAGCCCTGGTTTCCGAGGACAGTGGGACGCAGGAAGGGCTCTGGGGTGCCGGAATCCGAGGGAGGTCACTAGGAGGGAAGGGAGGCCTGGAGGCTCCCTCCTGGACCCTGGTGACCTCTGGCTGGAAGCAGGCTGGATGGGGAGGCTGTGCGCTTGGGGCCCAGGAAGCCCATTCTTCTGCTTCAGAGGTCAGAGGAGACCAGGTTCAGGGCTGCTGGGCTGACTGCTGGCCCTTCCCCAGAAACAAGTTCGTGGAGTTTGACATGAAGCCCGTGTGCAAGAGGTGCTATGAGAAGTTCCCGCTGGAGCTGAAGAAGCGGCTGAAGAAGCTGTCGGAGCTGGCCGCGCGCAAGGCCCACCCCAAGCCCGTGGGCCCCAGCTCCGCCTGAGAGGCCCCTCTCCCTGCCGCCCTTGCCCCCCACCCCTCCCTGCCCTCCAGCCCTTCCTTTCCACCTTTTCCGTGGACTCTCCTCCCTGCCGCTCAGGCACTGGGGACGGGGGGCCTGGCAGGCGGTGAGCCTGTGCCCACAGCTCCAGCCTGACATCCCCCAGGGGCAGGAGGGAGCCGGTCGGGGCACCCAGCCCTGGATGGGGCTGCTGCGCCCTGCCCTGACTGTCCTGACCTGTGCATCCCCCACAGGGGCCTGGCAGTTCGCCTTCCACGGCGGCCAGGCCAGCCTCTGCCCCGGAGAGGCCCCACTGAGCACGTGGCCCTGGCCACTGCAGCAGGCCAGCCGCTCCAGCCCAGAACCGCGGCCATGCGGAAGGCACCTTCTGGGGACCATTCTTTGGTCACTTGCCCAGGCACTCAACCAAGTGGGACCCGGCCAGGGCCAGCTGCCACTCCCCAGCTCCCAGGCACCACTCCCCCACTCAGGAGGCCTCCTTCCTCAGCTCCACCCTGGACCTGGGGCCACTGTGGTCCCCACAGCCCCTTCAGCTCCACCAGCACACGCTGAGCCTCCAGGTGCGGTCCGGGGCCAGGAGGGGGTGGGGTCAGTGGGCAGCTCATTCCTGCCCTCCAGGGAGGACACGTCCTCCGTGGCCAGCCCACCACCTGGTGTTGGGACTCACACCTGCACAGTGAATGAAGGCTTATTTCCACGAGCACATGGCCTGTGTGATTTGTGGTGTCAGGGGAGGAGGGGGTGGTGGCCTCTGTGGGCACCGCACTTAGAGACCAGACAGGACAGGTGGAAGAGATGCTCCGGTGGGACCCCGCCCTTGTCCCCAGGGCCAGCCTGCCGACCGGGCTTGGAGACAAGGCCAGCCCTAAGCCCTCCATCTGTGAAAGCCGTCAGGCTCTGACGCCTGCCAGCTCTGCTCCCTGCCTGCTCAGAGGGCGGCCTGAGCCTGACGCTAGCCCCAGAGAGCAGGCAGGCGGGGCCTGCATCACCACCAGGGGCTCCTGGCGGCACCCTGTGGGGGGGAGGATGAAAAGTGTGCAGAGGGGCCTCTGGGCAGAACCTCCCCAGTCTGCGGAGGAGAGGGAGGGGCAGCGAGAAGCCAGTGAGGTCATCCCCTGGGAGTAGAGCTGCCATCAGGTGTCCCTGGAGAAGTCCCAGCACGTTTTGCTTCTTCTGCAAGACTCTGGCAGTGCCCCTGGGCTCCCCGCCCTCCTCCACTGACCCACTCTCCACTGCTCTGTGAGTTTTTATTAAACGTTCTTGGGTGGTCCGGAAGCCATTGGCTTGGCCCCACCTGGATCCCTCCTCTGGCCTCCACGGTCAGCACCTGGTGGGTGAAGGTGCCCCCGGGGTGCTGAAGGGAGAGGGTGGCATGAGAGGCTGCCTGCAGAGGGCAGGCCCTGGCCCTAGGGACATGCCCCCAGGACCCCAGATTGGGGAGGGTGGCTGGGGGACAAACGGCCCTCTGCTAGAGATCGGGTGGGGCCGGGGCCCGGGAGCCCCGTTGCTTGTTCACAGCGCTCAGGAGCTGCTGGACGTACGAAGTCAGCAGGTCGTCCATCTTGTAGCCCTGGGCAGGGGAGGGGAGGGTCGGAGGCTGTGGAGAACAGCTGGGGGGCCTGTGCCAGGGCCAGGAAGTATCCAGGTTCTGGCTGGTGGACACACTGGGCGGGGCTCCTGCTTCGGGGCAGGGAGTCCCCTCCCTCGCGGTGCCTCCTGCCAGGCCTCTGCTGGCCCAGCCTGGTGCGGGAGTGAGGGGCAGCCCCTCACAGGGAGAGCTTGCCTACTGACAGCGGGGTCAGGGCTGGGGAAACCCACCCCTGGGGCCCCTGGGCCCTGTGTCCTCTGGGGGAAGGGACCGGGACCCCCCCGGAGGCCCCCAGGTCTGGGCTCACCAGGGAGGTCTCGCACAGCAGGCGGCTGCCCCGGCCCAGGCTCCCCAGCGCCATGTGAAAGTAAGTGCTACCACTGCTCCAGTTGGCGATCTTGGTGAAAGGGTAGGTGGCCAGCAGCTCCTGGGGGCAGAGGGGGTGAAGGGCTGGGAGACTGCTGAAGCCTAGGGGGCCCAGGGCCCTGGGTCGGAGCTGGCACCCTGGGCTTCTCCAGACCCCACAGGGCTGAGTCGGGGGACAGGAGGGCAGGAACTGCAGCCCAGCTGCACAGGGACGCCTGGATCCTGGCACCTCCCCAGCCCTGCTGCAGCCCCACTGCTACCTTGCTCTTGGGGTGGATGAGTAGAACCCCATGCCGGTTGATGGCGATGAGGATGATGTCTGGGTAGGAGGGCTCCGAGGTTTGCTGGGGAGGGTGCACAGTGGTCACTGCCCGGCCCAGGGAGCCAGGTGGCCACCTGCCTGAGACACTTGCACGCACATGCACACATGTTCTTTCCACACCTGGCGGCCAGCCCCACTCCAAGACATGTTTGGGGAGAAGCTCGGGCTTCTGGGACCAGAGCTGGGTGGGGCCTGCTTGGGCGAGGAGGTCTGGGTGGGGGTGAGGCCCACCTTCACCTCGAAGAAGGCAGACCCGAAGGTGGGCCACCGGCAGATCCACTTCAGGAAGGCTATTTTGGCCTCCTCCACGGTCTTATCTCTGTGCTTGTCGCAGGCCAGGAGGATGCTCTGGGGGAGGGGAGAGCCAGGGAGGGTCTGAGCCAGGGCCCCTGCCCTGCTGGCCCCAGTCCAAAGCGGCCCTGTGCCTGAGGCTGGCCTGCGGCCACTGGAGGCTAGCGTGTCCTCATGCCCTGGGGAGGAGACTGCATCTCCAAGGAACGCGTGACGGCATGTTTCACCCCATGCCCAGGAATGCGCTCAGCTGCCCAGGCCCAGCTGGGGTCCCTAGAAGGGACAGCAGCCCATGGGCCCCTCCCCAGCCCGTCAGGGACCTTTTTCCATTCCTCCGAGGTCATCAGGCGCGTGAGGTCCTCAGGCACAAGTCCCTTCAGGATCCTGGGGATATGAGCCAGTTGGGACCCGTCGCTGTCAAACTGGGCCTTGTAGATGAGGCCTGCCAGGTGGACAGCATCCTCCCTCGAACACTTGTGGAACCCACGCAGGTACTTGGGCAGCTCCTGGGCATCAGATGCGCTGGGCCTTAGGCTGCTGTCCCGCCTTCATGCTAGGTGGCGGGGGCACTCGCCCAGCCCCTCCGAGAGACACAGCCACCAAGAGCTGAGGCCCTCAGGGCAGGTTTCCGGCAGGGGTGGACCCCAGGGGCAGGCTCCCAGAGATGCCATCACGCAGGAAAGGGCCGGCTCTGCCCGTGTAGCTGTGCGGTCAGCCGTCAGGGCGCAGGCCGCGCCGCGGCACCCTCTGCCTCCCTCCCTGCCTGAGCCATCATGCTGCAGCCCCTCCAGTCACTGTCCCAAATGTGACTGTCCTCTGCCCTTGGCTCCAGAACGGAGAGGCTTGGCCTGCTCCCTGCCAGGGGCCTCCAGGGCCTCCAGAAGCCCTCGGTAGGGTGGGTGCCCTGCGGCCTCTCCCCCTCTCAGAGCAGGTGAGGGGTGGAGGGAGGGCGGACCCAGGGGCCACCGGGAGGGACCTGCCCGTGTACCTGGTGGTAATGGAGTATGGCGTCTGCATTCACATCCTTCCCTGGGGTCACGTTGAGCCACAGTTTCCGCATGAAGTACACCTGGTAAGGGAGTGTCACGGGGGCCCCTGGGCAGGGGCAGCAGTGGGTGCCAAGCCTGTCCCGAGGCCCCGCTCCCGCCACCTCAGCCCTGCTTGCCCCCCCACTCCAAGGACCCCTCCCCTTACCTTCCTTCTGGGGCTTGTTCTTCTTCACCCAATCAGACACCTGCCGCAAAGAGTCAAAGAAGAAGTCCCCGTCCTTCTGGCTGATGACCTGCGGCCGGTGGGGAGAGCACAGGGAGGTCGGCAGAGGCAGGGCCTTCCCAGGGCCTGGCTCCCGCTGGCCCACCTCTGGCCTGGGCGGCCCCCTTGCTCGGGGGCCTGTCCCCACACTGGGCTGCCTGCGGGCTCCGCCAGCCCAGCCGCCCTCACTCATCCTCAGCAGCCTGTGTGTGGTGGGGGCCTGGCCCAGCACAGGAGGCGGCTGGACGCCCCCCACCCCTGCCCGCTTTCCCTCCCAGCCCCCGCCCGCGGGGCGGACGCACCTTGTCTGAGATCTTGATGAAGAGGCTGCAGCCTTCCCAGGAGGCCAGCTGCAGCCTGGTGGCGACGCTCCCGCACACGTCCCGCACACGGCTGCTGCTGGCCACCTCCAGCATCTGGGCAGAGGGGTAGCAGGGCTGTCTCAGGCAGTGCTCGGCCCCAGGTGACCCGCCCAAGCCCGGCCTGCTCCTTCTTCACAACATGGGCTGGACATGCTCTGGCTTGAGAAGGGCGCGCTTCCCTTCTGGAAAACTGGCCAGTGTTCTGTTGCTTCGACACAGAGTTCCCTGTCTAGGGGCCCAGGAGGCTCAGCCACCTGGACTTGCTCTGAGAGCCCTGCAGCCAGACTGTGGGACCTTCCCATTTTGGGACTTGACTACTTTCAAGACTAAAAAGGCTACGGCGCTGTTCTGGAGACCTGTGGGGGCACCTCAGCCCTCGGCCCACACTGCACGGCTGTCCCCTGGCGGTCTCCAGCAGCAGGCATGGCTCTGTCCACGGGCATGCTCACGGCAGCACCTGCCTGCCTGCGGCTGCCATCAGCCTCCTCCCTGGCCCACAGGGCCCTTCACCCCTTGGGACAGTCCCAACCTCCCACTGCACCTTGCAGCCCCCAGGCTGGCTCTCCCTATGCGGCCGGGCGCCCCAAGGGTGCGGGCACTGTAGGCTCCAGGGAGGGCTCTTTGGAGGAGGTGGGGGGACAGGGGAGCAGTGAAGGTGAGAGCCACCCTGACTCGGAAAACAGGCCCTTCCTTCTTTATGAGAACCAGGGAGGGGCGGGCCTGCTGTGGGCTCGCCACGGGGGGCTCAGCTCACCTCACTGGTGTCGTTGGGGAAGCAGATCTTGTGGCAGATCCGGGAGACGTTCTGCTCCATGGCCTCCACCTCCACCTGGTGTGGGGGCTGCTTCCGGGACCCTGTCCTAGAGCAGGTGGGGGCTGCACATGCCACCTGCCACCCCACCCCACCAAGCCCCAGCCACCAGCCTCCAGCTGAACTCCCTGCCGACACAACCTCTGACGGGGAGGTGGTCCTCAGGGGGCTGCCCGGCCTGGGTGCTCAGAGGCAGCCTGGATTCACCTCCCGGGGGACCCACCATTCTGAGGAGGCCAGGAAGGCCTGGGACATGTGGAGGGGACCTGGGCCAGCCAGGGGGTGCCGGGCAGGGGATGGGGCCTCTGGCACACCTGCCCCATGACCCAGACCACCACTCTCCTGCCCAGCCCACCCTTTCCCACAGCCAAGGAGGCCGCGTTGGAGGGGCAGGCGGCATGGGTGAGAACCAAGACAGCCAAGGATGAGCCGCCCGACTATGGGACAGCTCGGGAGACAACCCGCAGACTGGGCCTCTGGCCTCTGCCGCCCTGGGCTGGGCTAAGTGGATGGGCGGTGCAGGGCAGGGAGGCTCCCCTCTGCCTCCAGGCAGTTCCCTCTGTGCCTGGTCAGGCAGCCATGGGGGCAGGCGGGCTGGCTGCTCTGACCCAGCTCGCCGGAAGTCTCCACCTGGCCTCTCAGAGACCATCTGCAGCCACACTCTCCACTCTTCCTCCCCGGTGGGCCTGCTCCTGCCTCTCCAAACTGACATGGGAGTCCAGCTCTGCTGGCCAGTGTGCCCTCGGGAATGCTGGCTCCTGGAGGGCCAGCCAGACCCCTGGGCCTCACTGGGCCGCCACTCACCTGAGAACCCTCTGGATGCGCCGGCTGCAGTCGGGGGCCAGCAGCTTCCTCCTCCGAGTGTCCATGAACCTCTGGGCGTGGGGCAGCAGGGCCTTGCCGGGCGGGAAGAGGCCAGTGCAAAGCCACAGCAGCTGCCAGCCCCGCTCCTCGCTGTACCTGGGGAGGCCGTGCCCGTCAGCCAGGGGAGGGCCCTCATGGGGGCCCTGGCCAGCCAGGCACCTCCAGAGACGGGACGTGAGTCCCGCCTGAGGCCGCGGGCAAGGCGCCCACCGCCGGCTGTCCGGTGGCACAAAGGCTTCCGCACCCTGGAGACGGGGAGGGGGTGCTCTGTGCCCATTTTGCTGGACAGGCACTGAGGTTTCGTGAGGCTGTGGCCTATGCAGGTCACAAAGGTAGGACGATGGGAGCAGGCAGGGCTGCTTGTCTCCCTGCCCTGGCCCCCCAAGGAGTCTGCAGGACAGGCCCGGCGCCCAGCCCGCCCCGCTGCTGCTGAGGGTGCCTGGGCAGGCCGCGTCGCTTCCACGAGCTGCCGCCCGCCGCGGGCCCAGTCTTCGGGGCCTAGGGAAAGGACTGAGGGGCCTGTGCCTCCCACCCCCGCCCCCGGCCAGCAGACCTCTTGGTGTTGTGTGTCAGCTGCTTCAGGATCTGGCAGTAGACCTCATCCTGCAGAGCCTCGTGCTGGAGGGCCACCGAGAAGATCTGGTCGCTGAGCTCCAGGGAGGGCCAGGCCTGCCGAGACGGGTAGTCACCCATGTACCTGAGGATGGGTGCGGCCGTCAAGGACAATGTGCCAGCAGGCTGCCGGTGAGCACTGCCCGCCCCCCTGAGCCGCTGGGGACGGCGTGGGCCGGGGAAGGATATCAATGAAGATCTGACAGGCGACTTCCCGAAGCTCGGCGTTGGCTTGGACGCACTTGAGCAGAGGCTGCCGCAGGGGCTCAGATGAGTGGGCCCACAGGTGGTCCCGGGCATGGAGCCGGGGGAACGCTCTGCTGACTGTCTCCTTCTCTGGGGCCCTGTCGGGGGCAGAGGCTGCTGTGAGGGCCCCCTCCCACCTTCTCGGCCCCTCCTCTCCTCTGTCCCCTCCCTGCCTCCCGGGTGTGCAGAGTGGGGAGAGACCCGGATTTGGTAGGAGTCTGCATGCTGACCTCCTCTGCACTCAGCTGAGAAACAGGTCACCCCCCCCCAACCTCCAGGTGGTCCTGGGAGGGCCAGAGGATCCCCTCCCTGCCAGGGAGGCTGGGCAGTCACCCCACCTGTCTCCATGGCCGCCCCACAGCCCTCAGGTTGCTCAGAGAGGCTGGCTGGGGCCAGGTCTGGTGGGGCCCAGCAGGCACCTAAAAAACTCATAGGAGAATTCCTCCAGGGTGTGTGGCTTCTCCTTGGGCTGTTCGTCCTGCAATGACTGTGTGGATGGCTCCTCCTGGGCTGCCAGCTTCCGCTTCTCTGGGGACATGGCCAGCAGGCTCTGTGGGGGCACAGGCCTGTGGGTTCCCAGGGGCCACTGCCCACCAGGCCCTCCCCACAGGCTCCTCCTGGCCTGGGTGCCTGGGCCCACCCCTCCTGTATCACCTGCTGTGTGACCCAGGACCAGTTACTGAACATCTCTGAGCCTGTTTCCTTACCCTTAGGAGGGCTTCTCAGACCCACCAGACTCCCCTCTGCAGGGCACCTCTCCGCAGGGGCATCTCCCCCGGCCTGGCCCTCCTGGCCCCCACCTCCCTCAGGCCTCAGCACAAATATCACTCCCTCTGGGCCACCTTCCTGGAAAGGGTGAGCGCCCAGCCTGTCATTTGCTTCCATAACAACCAGGCTTCCTGGTGGCACTCTGCACGCTTGCTCTCAATTATCATTGAGGGCAGAGATGCTATCATGTTCAACCCTGTGTTGCAGGCATGGGGCACACAGTTGGCACTCAGTGTGTGCGAGCTGGAATGCCTGTCTGTCCTGCCTCTCTGTGGGGCTGGTCTTGGGGGCTGAGGTGGGTGGTTCTTGGGGGTGGGGACCCTCGGGACCCTCTGGATCAGGGTTAAATGAGGCTGCGGTTGGGAAAGGATAGATCCGTTACCAGGATACACCCGTAGGGGGAGCGATGGAGGTACTGTCCATTTATTGGGCACCTAGTCAGTGCCATACACCCTGCTGGACATTGCACAACACTGTGCCAGCTTCACGGTCACCCCGAGGGATGACAGGACGGGCAGAGCTGACGTGGTGCCCTCTGCAAGGTGGGGTGCAGGCCTGAGCTGGGACCCCAGGCCGGGCATCTTGGGCCACTCCCCATGTGCCCACAGTGCCCAGGCTGAGGGCAGGTCAGTTACCATCAGCCGCGCCGAGGGCTTGGTGACCGTCGGGATGGCATAGACGCAGGCTGTGGGCACCAGCCCCGTCTTGCCTGTCCTGTCGTTCTGGCCCAGGGTCCAGTTCTCAGAAGCCAACAGCCCCTGCTTCTTCGTCAGGGTCAGCAAGTCCCCCTTCTTGAAGGACAGGATGGTGGTGTCATCTGCAATACAGGTCATGCAGGGACATTTACCGAGGGCTCTGCTGAGGCCAGAAGTAGTGTATGTTCTTCATGGTTACCTCCTTTGACAGATGAGGAAACTGGGACGTGGAGTGGGGGTGGGATGCCCAGGGCCACTCTGGGAGTGAGTGGGGGTGGGATGCCCAGACTCAGGCTCTCAAGAGCTAGGCAGGCACAGAGCCCAGGGTGGGCAGGGGTGGGGGGCAGGGAGATACACAGGCTGGCAGTCACATGCCTGCTCCGAGCTGGGTGACCTCTCTGGGCCTGTCCTCATCTGTAAAACTGAGATGACCACCCCTCCCTCCTAGGCAGCTGTGAGGACGGAGTGGGCGGCAGGGCACCTGTGGCCTTCCTGTCCTGCAGGGCCATGGCGAACACGGACCTCTCCTTCAGGCCCTCCAGAAACATGGCCACCAGCTCGGCGATGGCCACGCTGCTGGGGGACAGGAAGTCATACTCCTCTTCACGCAGTGTGGACAGCACCAGCCTCTGCCCGCCCTGGGCCTCCCTGTGGGCACGAAGGGACGGTTGTGACTAGAAGACTCTCCCAGCCTCCCAGTTCCAACCCCTCAACAGCCTCTGAGGGGCTGACCCTCCTGAGCTGCCCACAAGGAACACAGAGACTCATCCGTCCAGGGCCATCGCCAGGGTGGGTCAGGCTGGCCCAAGTCCCAGGCACCTTTGGGCCAGAGCACTAAGGAAGGGGCAGTGCCAACCCCCGGCAGGTAACGAGGTGGCCGGTGTGCAGGGTCACCACAGGGACCCTTCAGAGAACGCTGATGCTGGTGAGGGCCAGCCTGGTGAGCTGGGGCCGAGCTACCCGGCCTCCACATGCCTGGTATTCATCTGGGGACCGGGAGCTCAGGGAGGGCCTCATGGCATGCAGGAGAGCGTCCCACAGCCAGCCTCAGTACATGGTGATTGGTGTGCACCTGCGCACGCTTGTGTGTTACCTTATAATCAGTAACAGTTATAAGGGTCCTGCCACACCGGGGCGTGCGTTAACAGGGGGACTCTGGCAGGTCTTCCCAGAATGCTGGGGTGCGTCCGCAGTAGATGAGAGCCCCGGAGAACCACAGGGGACAGGGCGCTTGAGGCCTGGCCCGGCCTGCAAGGCCCCACCGGCATCTCTCTGCCTGGCACCCAGGCGCCGTCCCTCACGCCCTCTCCTGTGGTCTATACCTGCTGCACCGCCCGTTCTTGCCCACAAGAGGGGGGGGCCTGTGAATGAATGCATGCCCCAAAGGCTGCCGGCTCCTGTGCCCCTTTCCAGGTGCATTTGGGTTTTAAAGAGAAGCCTTTGAGGGCACTGCATGAAGCGCAGGAGAGGGCGGGGTCCCAGTCCGATGACCATCACACGGTGCGTGTTGATCCTCATGCTGGCGCCCCAGCTGGACGCCTGGGGACAGTGTGCCTCCCCCTCTCCCTGCCTCCCTTGCAGCCACCGAGGACTAAGGCTGGGAGGAGAGAGATCTGGGCACCGTTCCTCGCTGCCCCACCTGTTGGTGATCAGACTTGTGACCTCTGGGAAGGAGAGTTCCAGGAGCATCTTCTCTCTCTGGTCCAGGAAGTACAGTCCTTTCCAGTTAACAGCCAAGATCAGCTGAGTCTTGGGCAGCCGGGTGCCTGGCCAGGGGAGATGGTGTGAAGCTTGGGCTGGCCCCAGGGGCCCCAGCCGCCCGCCCCCACAGACATTACCAGAGAGCGTGGTGACCTCAAAGAGCCGGGAGAAGAGCAGCGGCCACTGCAGGCGGGCGGTGTCTGCCACCTGCCCCTTCACAGCCAGCGGCACCGCCTGCTTCTGGGTGTGCCGGGCCTGTGGGGGGCACGTGACCGTCACTCATCGCTCACACACTCAACCCAACTACTTGTCCAGGGCCTCGGGGGCTTGTTTGCTGGTTGTTCTGTGAACAGAGGCCTCCGCCAACAGCAAGGCCTGTGGGGAGGGTCTGTGGGCTGGCACAACCCTGTTTTGTCCGCCCTCGGGGTGGACCCTCTATGGGCGATCTTGAGAAGGGAGGAAGTCTCTCCCTGTCTTTAGCATTAGGGCGGCAGAGGGCTGTAGGGTCGGGATGCCAGTGGCCACCCTGCAGGGAAAGCTGGGAAGCCTGCTGCGCGCTTGTGTGGGCCGGCCCATGCGGGTGCCTGAGGCTGTCCTGCTGTGCGTCTGTGACCTTGGGGCCTCTGTCTTTGTCTCTGGAGTTCTTCCGCGTGTTTGGGAGGTACCTCAGGGACCGCACCGCAGCCGCCCCTCTAGACCCCACTTGCTTTTTACTGTTTGTTGAATAAAGTGATAGTTCTCTTTAAAAAGTGGCTGGGTAATATTCATATACTGGATCGGGGAATGCAATTTACATTCAGATATGAATGGTGATGTGCAGCGTGCATCACATAGTTTAGAACATGCATATACTCTGAAATCCCTTTTTGAGGAATTTATCCCGATGAAATACCTGTCTAGTATGTAAGAGGTCCATCCACAATGTGGTTCATCTCATTGTTTTAATAGTGAAAAATGGGAATGACCTTAACCTTCATCAATAGGAAACAGTAAATTATAATTCATTAATGCAGGTCAGTAGCTAGTGACACAAAAACATGGCCCCATGCTATGTGGTCAGGTGAGGAAGCAGCATAAAGTTGCCATACAATCTGACCTGTTTTTATTTTTGACAGGGTGTATGTTTTTCTCTCATCATCCTTATATCTCAGTTGTGACATGTGAATAAAGCAGTTTGGGAGAATACGTCCCCCAATGTTGTGTGTCATGTATTTGATGTATCAGTGGTGATTCCACTTTTTCCTTGTATTTGTCTGTATTTTCTGATTTTTTGGTATGTACATGTTTTAAGTGCTTAATGAAGAAAGTCTGTGTAACTATGCTCATTTGGGGAACAGCGGTGCGGCGGGACGCCCCAGTTCCTGGCCCTGACACGGCCTCTCCCTCAGGCGCTCCTGGGTGTGTGCACCTCTTGCGGCCTCCCTCTACATGAGCCCTAAAAGGGCCACGTTCTCTCCCTACGAACCCATCCACTCAGGCCGGGAAACAACAAATATTACCACGAGGCCTTTGGTGTCCTAAATTCCTGTCACCAACATGTGTTCCCACCGGATGCTAACATGTGTTTTGTGGAACAAAGGCTCTGGGGTCAAACTTGTTTGGGAAGTGTTGGGTAAAACTGCCAGGCTGCTGTCCCGCAGGCCTTCCTGAGCCTTTGTGAATGGCTCTGCCCTATGACACCCTGAGCACAGGACAGCTCACACTACATGTCCCAAATCAGGGAGCCCGGGAGCCTGTCCTGGGCCCGTCTTGGAGACTCTGTGGCTCGGTCTCCCTCACCGTCCCTCCCTGAGCACCACTCCCCCGGGCTTATCTCCCTGCCCCCTAGCACATAGGCCCCGCGCCGACCCCTGGTTTCCCATGCGCTGTCCTGTCCTCCGGGGTCGTAGTGACGGGGGTAATTGAGGGGCAGGTATTTCCCAAAGTGCATTATGCTCGGCAGACCCTCAGCAGCAGTGCCCTTTGGCCACATGGGGAGCCTGGCCCCCAGCCCCAGCCCTGGGAGGAAGGAGGCCCTGACTGAGGGGCAGGTTGGCAGCGCTGCCCCTGAGGGGAAGGGAAGAAGGCAGGGGGCTGGGAATCAGTGGTGTGTGTTTGCCGTCCCCTTTTGGGGTTCAGGGAGCAGCAGGAACGTGAGTGTCTGTGGGGTGCGAGCATGGCGGGGGACGCTGGAGAAGCCATGCTCACGTGTGCAGCAGACCGGGCAGGGGAGAAGGCGCGGCCCTCCCTATTCCTGGAGCCTGCTCCAAGCATGCAGGGCCCAGGGACGGGGCGCTGGAAGGCCTGGCGGAGGATGGGGCCTCCCAGGGCAGGGCGAGTGCTGAGGCCAGGCCCAGTGGACACTGCAGCTGTCCTAGCCCCTAGGATGCCGCCTGGGAGGGAGGAGGGAGCCTGGAACGGCCAGTGCTGGGGAGTGGGGCCGAAAAAGATCATTTAAACCTGAAGAGCTAGAGCTGGGCTGCCAGCCGAAGCCCCCATCCCCAGTGAGCCGGCCTGTGGGGAGGCCTCTGTCCCTCTACACCCAGGCCCCCCCACCCCAACAGAATGCCACATGGCCCGAGTGCCCAGGCTCTGTGCAGCTGACCTTGGCATGGGCAGCAGTGACGAGGCTAGCCCACTTCTCTGGGGACTTGGTCCTGTACAGCTTGGAGGGGATGCAGCTGGGCAGCAGCTCCTGGACAGCCTCGCTTTGCACTGAGGCGCCGAGCTGCACATAGCAGTGCTGGGCCAGCAGCGCCACCAGCTCTTCCTCCTGCACAGCAGGGCACACAGGCGTGAGGCCACCCCCTCCTGCCCTGCCCCATGCCCAGCTCTGCCCCCAGTGTGCGGGCAGGAGCAGAGCGGGAGCCAGAGCCAGCTGATCAGGCCCCAAACCAAGCTGTGCTCAGGCCAGCAGGCCGGCCTTCAGGCAGCTGTGGCCTGAGCCCTGCAGGTCCTCTGCTTAGGATGAGCGGTGAGGGCCCAGCTCCTCCCCCAGACAGTGAGGGGTAGGGGAGCTCTGAGGCCTGGCGGAACCCCACCACTGATGGCTGCGTGGGGATGTGGGTGAGGCCTTCACCTGTCTTGCCCAGGCTTGCTTGTTAAGCGTGACCTTTGGCCCCCACTTCAGGACTTCTGAAGGGAGTCATTGCAGGAGCCTGTGTATGGCGCCCAGCATGGCCCAAGTAGGGGCCCTGCCGCTGCCCCATGCCAAGCAGGCTGCTGTCAGTTCTGGTCCTGTCTCAACACGGGGAGGCTCGCACCTGCTGAGCAGGCGCAGGACTGCCCTCAGGGCTGCAGGTGACCGGGCTTCTCTCCCTCGCTTCTTACAACCATACAAAGAGCTCCTGTTACTCTGCCCTCTCCCAAGAGGGCCCAAGGCTTAGAGAGGCTCATGGTCCAAGGCGCCACTGCCAGGAAGAAGCACAAGTGGGGCTTGAACCTGACTACTAGGGGCCCAAGGCCATGTTCGTAACCACCAGGCTCTGCTGCTCCGCAGGCAGCTGCTGAGGTGCGGCCAGGTGGGCCTGGGGCTGACAGGAGGCCTTCCCTGCCTGCTGCTGGTACCACGGCCCCCAGAGGCCCGAGCAAACCTACGGTCCAAGGGAGGAGGACGTAGAGGCGGGGCCGGGCCGGGCCAACCCATGCACACAGGACAGCCCAGGGGCCGGCACCCCAAGAACGCCTCTGGGCCCTGTTCCTCTGCCCTCTGCTCCCACCCCCATGTGCCCAGGCCTGCCCTGATGGCGGCGCTTGCCCAGGCTGTCCGGAGGGCCCGTCTTTGGTGCCTGGCAGCTGCGGCATCCCTCACCTTCTCAAAGCTGTACTCGCCGGCCCAGACTCCATGTAGGACTTGGCGGTAAATGAGCTCGGTACTGATGGGGTCCTCCCGGGAGTCGTGCCAGGGCGTGAAGAACTCCTTCCGGAAGTAGATGCGCCAGGGTGACTGGCGCTCATTCTCGCCTCTACCCCGGGCCAGCTGCTCACACTGGGCCACCGCATCCATCACGTGGTCACGCCCGCTGCCCAGGGACCAGAACTGAGGCCAGAACGGGGCAGCAAGGTTAGTGACTGCCCTATCCCAGGCCCCCCGGGACACTGTGCAATGCGTGGTGTGCACCCCGTCACTGAGCAGGGCTCGTGAAGGACAGAGGCCTGTGTGCACATCTGCAGGTCTCTCCACATGGCGGCAGGTCCCACCACTCACAATCACTCCTCCCTGCTGCGCCCCAAGGAGGTGGAGACCGTGGCCAAGGCCACATGATGGGCTCAGAACCCCTTGACTGGCTAGCATACGTCAGGGTCTGAGGCCGTGTGTGATGATGTGGGGTTCAGGGAGAGTCTGCAGCTCCCCCAAGGGAGGCTCAGAGCAGGGTGTGTGAGTGCCTGGTAGACGGCTGTGCATGGGCTGCCCAGGGCTGGGGGGTCCCGACAGGCTGTGCGTGTGACGCGGGCCGAGGTACAGCCACTCGGCTGTGCATGTGAGGGTCCAGGCAGATGGAGAGGCTGTGTGTGTGTCTCTGTACGTGTGCGAGAGAGAGCCGGGAGGGTGGCCGCGGCCAGGCCAGCGCTGAGTGAGGCCCGAGCTGGTCTGGAGGTGTGAGGGGGGTTGGCGGTGGGTGGGACACCTGGCCAGTACCTTGTCGTACACAGCGACCTGGAGAGAAAAGCCCAGGTAGTCGATGAGGCCCTTCTTCTGGGCGATGTGCATGCACACTTCCCGGGATGTCGAGGCTGAGTCGACCATGACCATCAGGTTCTCCCCAGTCGCCAGGATGACGTGGATGGGGATGTGCTTCTTGGACTTGACAGCCTGGGGACAGATGGAGACTCAGGCTCTGTCTTCAGACAAGAGGCTGGCTTCCTCTCCCGCCCTCTCCCCAGCTTGCGCATCTCCACGGGTTCCGAGGGTCGGGCCAACAGGTGCTGCCTGTGAACAGACCACTTGGCGATGGCACTGCCCAGCAGTTGGTGGGCTTATCCAAGACTGACTGGGCCGACCCTGGAGTGCGGCCTGCAGGTCTGAGGCCCCATTTTAACATGACAATCCTGAGGTCTGGCGAGGCCCAGTGACAGACTGGCTCACAGAGGGTGAGAAGAGCTCCTGGAGATTGGAGCCCGCACGCCGGAGCATTTGGAGGTTGTGAAGCTCCTGTTCCTCTCTGTGTACAAGAGGGACATGCAGCTGCTGCAAGCTCACCTGCCGTGCAGGTAGACAAGGTAGAAACCAGGAGGCCCTGTGGATCTGGGTGGCAGGAGGTGACCCCTGGTATAGGGCACAGGGAGCGAGCACCGTCCAGGAGCCGTGGTCCAGTGGGGTCCAGGGGATGCCCCCTCAACCCTGCTTGTGTCTGAGTGCCCCTCCCTGAGGACACTGAAAGAATTCACAGGCGACACAAACAGCAAGGCCACAGGGAGTCACACCCTTGGAATGACCGATGCCTTCTTTATCAAATGCGCATGAACTCAGAGGGGTGACATTTCAAGCAATTAGCAGTGATTCCCCAAATGCTAAGTTCTTCATCAGATTTGTTTTCCCCTTCAGCTAGTGGGGCCCTCAAGGAATGTGGGTTAAGAGTTAAGGAGGGCGGAGGGATTAAAGATGGTGGCGTGAGAGGTGAGACAGAGGCTTCCTCCTCAAACCTCATATAATATGAAAATAAAGCTACATCAACTACTCTTGAAAGAGCAACAGGAAAGAGGATGGCAACAAACTGCATACACCTGGAGACAAGAGCAGCCCTCACAGAAAAGGGTAACGTACTAAAGCTGTGGTCCTGTGGGATCCAAGCCCTTCCCCCACCCCAGCTCACCAGCAGGAGGAACAGGAACGGAGCAGGGAGGCAGTGGAGATGTGGGACTGCTGAATACCTAACTCTGGAGATCTGCTCTGGGAGCACAAACCTCTTTTCATGGTGCTTGCATGATACTCTTGTAATTAGGGGGTTGGAAAGCTAAGACAGGCAGAATTCCTGGAGAGACTAACAATCCAGCTGCTTGTGAAAGCAGGGATCCATACCCAGCTGCTCGGGGACAAAAGAAAGGCGGGCAGTCTGAGAGACTTCCTAACACAGAAGCCCTTAGCAAGAGAGCTACTAAAGGGGCCAGGATTGCACGGAGCTTACTGCTCAGGAGAAAGGACAGGCAGACAAAATTGTCTGGGTGCACTCTGGCCAGCAGGTTGGGAGCTTTCACGATCTTCAGGTACTCCAGCTCCCTGGCTGCCTACCCAGCTCCAAGAACCCCTTCTGTGACAGGCAGACTTGTGCGCCTTTCTTCTGGCCAGTCCCACCGGGCTTGCAAACCGGGAAATCCTTCCCTGGTGTTAGGCCAGCCAGAGGGAAGATCTGTCTACAGCAACTAAAAACGCAAAGCACAGAGGCTTATACCTGTGTGCTCAGCCCACTGGTTCAGGCAGTGGAGACAGGCATAGCAGCCAGGAACCAGCAAACAGTCCTTTCCTCCCCGGAGGCACCAATACCACTCCCCTACAATCCTCGCATTGCTTCAGGGGCTGAGCAGCTCCAGAGAGTAGAGCTTCTGGGCACTAGAGGGCGCCATACACAAACATGAAACGCCACAGGAATCTGGTCCAGAGTAAAATTATGAACACAACTCCTGAGAAAGATTTAAATGATATGGACCTTATGACTCTCCCTGAAAGGGAGTTCAAAATAAAAATCATTAACATGCTCATGGAGGTACAGAAAGATATTCAAGAACTCAGGAATGAATTCCAGTCAGATATCCAATCATTGAAGAACACAATGGACGGTATTAAAAGCAGACTGGATACGGTGGAGGTGACAATAAATGAAATAGGAACTAGAGAAGAGGAATACAAAGAAGCTGAGGCACAGAGAGAAAAAAGGATCTCTAAGAATGAAAGAATATTGAGAGGACTGTGTGACCAATCCAAACGGAACAATATTCATATTACAGGGGTACCAGAGGAAGAAGAGAGAGAAAAAGGGATAGAAAGCGTCTTTGAGGAGGTGACTGCTGAAAACTTCCCCAATCTGGGGATGGAGATAGTCTCTCAGGCCATGGAGGTGCGCGGATCTCCCAACACAAGGGACCCAAGAAAGACAACAGCAAGACATATAGTAATTAAAATGGCAAAGATCAAGGATAAGGACAGACTATTAAAAGCAGCCAGAGAGAGAAATAGGATCACATACAGCAGCCAGAGAGAGAAAAAGGAAAACCCATCAGGCTATCATCAGACTTCTCAGCAGAAACCTTACAGGCCAGAAGGGAGTGGCATGATGTATTTAATGCAATGAAGCAGAAGGGCCTTGAACCAAGATTACTTTATCCAGCAAGATTATCATTTAAATTTGAAGGAGGGATTAAACAATTCCCAGATAGGCAAAAGCTGAGAGAATTTGCCTCCCACAAACCATCTCCACAGTGTATTTTGGAGGGACTGCTATAGATGGAAGTGTTCCTACAGCTTAATAGCTGTCGCCAGAGGTAATAAAACCACAGTAGAGAAAATACAACAGCTAATTACTAAGAAAATGCAAAATTAAATTAACTATTCCAAAAGTCAATCAAGGGATAGACAAACAGTACAGTATATGATACCTAATATATAAAGAATGGAATAGAAAGAAAAAGGAGGAAACAAACAAACAAACAAACAAAGAACCTTTAGATTGTGTTTGTAATAGCATATTAAGTTAGTTGTTAGACTTTTAGATAGTAGGGAAGTTAACCTTGAACCTTTAGTAACGACGAATCTGAGGCCTGCAATGCCAATAAGTACATACCTATCCATAATCAGCCTAAATGTAAATGGACTGAATGCACCAGTCAAAAGACATAGAGTCACTGAATGGATAAAAAAAACAAGACCCATCTATATGCTGCCTACAAGAGACTCACTTTAAACCCAAAGACATACACAGACTAAAAGTGAAGGGATGGAAAAAGATATTTCATGCAAACAACAAGGAGAAAAAAGCAGGTGTTGCAGTACTTGTATTAGACAAAATAGACTTCAAAAGGAAGAAAGTAGCAAGAGATAAAGAAGGACATTACATAATGATAAAGGGGTCAGTCCAACAAGAAGATATAACCATCATAAATATATATGCACCCAACACAGGAGCGCCAGCATATGTGAAACAAATACTAACAGAATTAAAGGAGGAAATAGACAGCAATGCATTCATTTTAGGAGACTTCAA
Source organism: Smutsia gigantea (assembly GCA_032199065.1). Lineage (NCBI taxonomy): Eukaryota > Metazoa > Chordata > Mammalia > Pholidota > Manidae > Smutsia > Smutsia gigantea. Next base: position 132,545 of record JAVSCE010020775.1, on the reverse strand, counting down.
CGCACCACTTACTCCAAAGGACAGATCAACCAGACAGAGAATAAGAAAAGACACAGAGGCACTGAACAACACACTAGAACACATGGACCTAACAGATATGTACAGAAATCTGCATCCAAAAGCAGCAGGATACACATTTTTCTCAGGTGCACATGGTACATTTTCCAGAATAGACACATACTAGGCCACAAAAAGAACCTCAGTAAATTCAAAAATATGGAAATTCTACCAACCAACTTCTCAGATCACAAAGGTATAAAACTAGAAATAAATTTTAGAAAGAAATAAAAAAAAACTCAAAAATACATGGAGACTTAACAACATTCTCCTAACTAATCAATGGGTTAATGACCAAATCAAAACAGAAATGAAAGAATATATGGAGACTAATGATAACAACAACACAAAGCCACAACTTCTGTGGGACGCAGCAAAGGCAGTTCTAAGAGGAAAGTATATTGCAATCCAGGCCTATTTAAAGAAGGAAGAACATTCCCAAATGAATAGTCTAAAGACACAATGACAGAAATTGGAAAAAGAAGAACAAATGAGGCCCAAAGTCACCAGAAGGAGGGACATAATAAAGATCAGAGAAGAAATAAATAAAATTGAGAAGAATAAAACAATAGAAAAAATCAATGAAACCAAGAGCTGGTTCTTTGAAAAAATAAACAAAATAGATAAACCCCTAGCCAGACTCATTAAGAGAAAAGAGAATCTACACACATAAACAGAATCAGAAATGAGAAAGGAAAAATAACGATGGACCCCACAGAAATACAAAGAATTATAAGAGAATATTATGAGAATCTATATGCTAACAAGCTGGAAAACATAGAAGAAATGGACAACTTCTTAGAAAAATACAACCTTCCAAGACTGACCAAGCAAGAAACAGAAAAACTAAACAGACCAATCACCAGCAACGAAATCGAATTGGTAATCAAAAAACTACCCAAGAACAAAACCCCTGGACCAGATGGATTCACCTCTGAATTCTACCAGACATATAGAGAAGAAATAACACCGATTCTCCTTAAAGTTTTCCAAAAAATAGAAGAGGAGGGAATACTTCCAAACTCATTCTATGAAGCCAGCATCACTCTAATACCAAAACCGGGCAAAGACCTCACCAAAAAAGAAAATTACAGACCAATATCCCTGATGAACGTAGATGCAAAAATACTCAACAAAATATTAGCAAACCAAATTCAAAAATACATCAAGAGGATCATACACCATGATCAAGTGGGATTCATCCCAGGGATGCAAGGATGGTACAACATTCGAAAATCCATCAACATCATCCACCACATCAACAAAAAGAAGAACAAAAACCACATGATCATCTCCATAGATGCTGAAAAAGCATTTGACAAAATTCAGCATCCATTCCTGATTAAAACTCTCAACAAAATGGGTATAGACGGCAAGTACCTCAACATCATAAAGGCCATATATGACAAACCCACAGCTAACATCATACTTAACAGCGAGAAGCTGAAAGCTTTTCATCTAAGATCGGGAACAAGACAGGGATGCCCACTCTCTCCACTGTTATTCAACATAGTACTGGAGGTCCTAGCCACAGCAATCAGACAAAACAAAGACATACAAGGCATCCAGATTGGTAAAGAAGAAGTCAAGTTGTCACTATTTGCGGATGACATGATATTGTACATAAAAAACCCTAAAGACTCCACTCCAAAACTACTAGAACTAATATCTGAATTCAGCAAAGTTGCAGGATACAAAATTAACACACAGAAATCTGTTGCTTTCCTATACACTAATGATGAACTAACAGAAAGAGAAATCAGAAAAACAATTCCATTCACAATTGCATCAAAAAGAATAAAATACCTAGGAATAAACCTAACGAAGGAAGTGAAAGACCTGTACTCTGAAAACTACAAGACACTCCTAAGAGAAATTAAAGAGGACACTAACAAATGGAAATGCATCCCATGCTCTTGGCTAGGAAGAATAAATATTGTCAAAATGGCTATACTACCTAAAGCAATCTACAGATTCAATGCAATCCCTATCAAACTACCAACAGCTTTCTTCAATGAACTGGAACAAATAATTCTAAAATTCATATGGAACCACAAAAGACCCCGAATAGCCAAAGCAATCCTGAGAAGGAGGAATAAAACAGGGGGAATTACACTCCCTGACTTCAAGCTCTACTACAAAGCCACAGTAATCAAGACAATTTGGTATTGGCACAAAAACAGACCCACAGACCAGTGGAACAGAATAGAAAATCCAAACATTAACCCAAACATATACAGTCAATTAATATTTGATAAAAGTGCCTTGGATATACAATGGGGAGATGACAGCCTCTTCAGCAGCTGGTGTTGGAAAAACTGGACAGCTACATGTAAGAGAATGAAACTGGACTACTGTCTAGCCCCATACACAAAGGTAAACTCAAGGTGGATCAAAGACCTGAATGTAAGTCATGAAACCATAAAACTCTTAGAAAAAAACATAGGCAAAAATCTCTTGGACATAAACATGAGCAACTTCTTCATGAACATATCTCCCCGGGCAAGGGAAACAAAAGCAAAAATGAACAAGTGGGACTATATCAAGCTGAAAAGCTTCTGTACAGCAAAGGACACCATCAGTAGAACAAAAAGACATCCTACAGTATGGGAGAATATATTCATAAAAAACGTATCTGATAACGGGTTGACATCCAAAATATATAAAGAACTCATGCACCTTAACAAACAGAAAGCAAATAATCCAATTAAGAAATGGGCAGAGGACATGAATAGACACTTCTCCAAAGAAGAAATTCAGATGGCCAACAGGCACATGAAAAGATGCTCCACATCGCTAATCATCAGAGAAATGCAGATTAAAACCACAATGAGATATCACCTCACACCTGTGAGGATGGCCAACATCCAAAACACAAACAACAACAAATGTTGGCGAGGATGTGGAGAAAAGGGAACCCTCCTACACTGCTGGTGGGACTGCAAATTAGTTCAACCATTGTGGAAAGCAGTATGGAGGTTCCTCAAAAAACTCAAAATAGAAATACCATTTGACCCAGGAATTCCACTCCTAGGAATTTACCCTAAGAATGCAGCAGCCCAATTTGAAAAGGACAGATGCACCCCTATGTTTATTGCAGCACTATTTACAATAGCCAAGAAATGGAAGCAACCTAAGTGTCCATCAGTAGATGAATGGATAAAGAAGATGTGGTACATATACACAATGGAATATTATTCAGCCATAAGAAGAAAACAAATCCTACCATTTGCAACAACATGGATGGAGCTAGAGGGTATTATGCTCAGTGAAATAAGCCAAGCCGAAAAAGACAAGTATCAAATGATTTCACTCATATGTGGAGTATAAGAACAAAGAAAAAAAGTGAAGGAACAAAACAGCAGCAGACTCACAGAACCCAGGAACGGACTAATAGTTACCAAAGGGAAAGGGACTGTGGAAGATGGGTGGGAAGGGAAGGACAAGAGCGAAAAAGGGGCATTATGATTGCAGATGTAATGTTGGGGGGGCATCGGGAGGGCTGTACAACTCAGAGAAGACAAGTAGTGATTCTATAGCATCTCACTACGCTGATGGACAGTGACTGTAATGGGGTTGGTGGGGGGGACTTGATGAAGGGGGTAGTTTAATAATCATAATATTGCACATGTAATTGTAGATTAATGATCCAAAATAAATTATAAAAAAAAGAGAATGCTTAGGAGAAGCTAATAAAAGAAGAAGTGACTAAAAAAAAAAAAAAGAACATATGGGATGTGAACCATTTCCAGGGATGTGTTGTTTTAATTTGCCTGATTTTTCACATAGTATTCAAGATCAAATAGACATTCACCATGGTATTGATAAGTTTTCACAAATGCCTGGATTGTTAAATTGGTTTTCTTTGTTTCATTGGATGTGGCCTATAATTGTAGGTCTAATACTGTTATGCATTTGTATTCCTGTTCTCCTAGTGTGTGTGCGGAAGGCAGTTGTTGGTCTTTTAAAGCCAATACAAGCATATGCTACTTTTCAAGAATTAATTTCAAGAAATAAGTGATTCCTTTTAAACAACTTTGTGAAATCATATACTTTGCTGCAAGAAAATAATCATGTATATTGTGATTTTATCCAGATTTATAGCTGCTGGCTATCCTCTCTTTCGTATTTTATCTCCCTGTTTGGTCCCAGGAGATGGCTGGTTAGCCAGAGAAGGGTAAGATTCCTCATGGGAGGAACAACCTAAGACAGGCACAGTCTCAAGGGACCTTAGGTGAGCAACGTGGGGGCCAACTGAGGTGAGGCATAGAACCTCACCCCTCCAGACGAGAGAGACATTGCCTGTGACAAGCTATGTCACAGGCCGAGCCCAGTTAATCATTATTCTGGTACCTTCCACAAATATATGCATATGCATTTGCACCAATTAAAACAAAAAAGGGGGAAATGTGGGATTCATTTATAATTTAAGTATAAAACTCATATGAATAATCATAGTTGACTTGATTGATTATAGTAACTGAATTAGTTTCTCTGATATGACTGCCTTTGCATTGTTCACCTTGTGAGAACTTGTTCACTGTGTTCCTTGCATTGTTCACCTTGTGGGAGCTTGTCCACTGTATTGGAACTTGTTCATTGCATGGTGAGCAATAATGTCTTGTGCACTGAAAAGTTGTTAAGAGAAAAAAACCTCAAAAGTTCACATCGCAAGAAAAAATAATTTGTAACTATGTATGTTGAAGGATGTTAACAAAACTTACTGTGATAATCATTTCACAATAAAAAAAAAGAAGAAAAAAAATATCAACAACAACAACAACAACAAAAAAAAAGAGTTAAGGAGGGCACTTCTGAAGCCAGGCCATGCCTGGGAGTCTGGGCCCCCGTGCCCAGAAGGTACTCCAAGCGGGTGGAGGAGCCTGGAGGGCAAAAGGAAGCACCCTGGGCTGGCGACACCCCACACTGGCCTTCCCGACACCGGCGGCCCCTACCTGCAGCTCCAGCCAGGTGGGGGGCTCCATGCGCACCCCGTTGGCATAGGTGCGTCTCAGGCGCTCGGCACAGAAGGGCCCGTAGCCAGCTGGCCCTTGACTGATGAAGTTCAGCAGATACTGGTGGGCGAGGAAAGAAGGGGAGGAAGACACTTAGAATGGAGGCCACTTTCTTCTTACTGCCCTGATGGATTCTAACCACTGTACTCCCGCCTGTAAGTGGGTGAGGCATCGGATATGTTGCCTAACCTTATTGTGCTAATCGTTTTGCCCTGTGTGTGGTGTATATGGATAGATATAGGTAAGTAAGCAGTCATGTATGTAGGTAGAGGAAATCTCTACATTGTACGCCTTAGACTTACAACGCTGTATGTCAATTATGTCACCATAAAACTGGAAAACATTTAAAAAATAAAAACAAATGAATTGTTAGTGTTAGCAAAGGTGCACTAACCTGGGTGCTCTCACACACCAGAAGGAATAGAAATTGGCACATTTCTAAGGAGCAATTTGCCAATATATTTTAAGTAGTACTTAGTTCTAAGATGTCATACTCTTTGACCCCATAGTTCAAACCTATTATGAAGGCAAACATATATTGTTTAATCTCAGTGGTGTTTATGGTGACAAGCAATTGGAAGGTAGATCTTAAATGTCCACCAACAAGTTATATGCCCTCTGGGATGGCCATATAGAGATGGCATTCAAGCTAGCATTTGGGAAGTTTATAACATGAGAAGACATGGACATAAGAAAAAAAGGCACAAGAGTTGATATTCAAAAGATATTTGACAAAATGTGTTGAAAATCTTTGTCTTACAGAGATTTTGTGAGGAGATGTGGCTTGAAAGAGTTTGCTGGTGTCAAGAGTGGCCCTAGTGCCCAGGGCAGATGGCCGGGGCGACCACGCTTTCTGCTGTCCCTTCTGTCCCCAAAGGGACATAAGAGGAAGTGGGGTGGTTTCCTGTAGGGTCATGAGTATGACACTATAGACCACAAGAGGCACGAAACATTACCTGAGAGATTGCCTCTGGGGCTAGGGAGGACTTTACTTTTCCTTTTAGATGTTCTGCACCTCCTACTTACTAGTTTTATAATCAGAAGCAAAAGGCAGCTTAGAGCAGTGATGCCTGGACTCTGACACTTGGAGGCACCTGTCAACGTGCCACCTCCATTTTGGTTCCAAGGACAGAGACAGACACTGGGCCCACTCCCAGGACACCTTTGTCTTTTCATCCCACATTTCACCTCCATTCTTTCTCCTGAGAAGAGCCGCCCTGGTGTCTGAGCCCAGGTGAATGGCCCACAGATCCTGGACAGGGACCAGAACGTGCCAGCTCCAGCACCCTCTTTTACAGGTGGGGAAACTGAGGCCCAGAGATGCCTAGGCACTGCTGCCCATCCTGGCCTGCAGGACTGGGATTTCTGGATCTGCTCCAGAGCCCAGGGCCAGTTTGTGCTCTAGTGGTCCCCTGCCCCTTCGGTCCCTGCCCCAGGCCCTCCCCACCTTCATGAACCTCTCGGAGGGTGGGAAGCAGCCCAGGCAGAGGCCGAGCAGGATCCAGCCCCGGGCCAGGCTGCTCCTTTTGAAGTTCTCCGACAGCTGCTTGCAGATCTGGCAGTAAATCTCGTCCCTGAAAGACACAGAGCTGGGAGACCAGGCTGGGGGCTGGCCCTGGGGGCAGGGAGGAGACAGTCACCTGGACACATAGGTCCTGCCCCCTGGGTGGATGTCGCAGGGTGACCCCCAGCCTCCTCACTCTGTTGTCTGTGCTGGTCTCTCCTGCCACGTCCCCAGCCCACCTTGGACCCTGTATGTCCTGGAACTGGGCCATCTCCAGTGCTTCCCAGGGCTCTGCACCCCCACTCCTGTTGGCCCTCCATTCCTGTCTCATCCCTCTGGCCTCTGCTCCCCCTGCCCACAATGCCCTGGCCTTCCAGTGGGGGCACGGCGGCAGGGAGCACCTGGGTCTAGTAGCCCAGCACAACCCAATCTGCTCCTTTCACCAGACTCACGGTTATTTCAAACTTTCTGCCTCAGCCTTGAGGCCCTCCCCTTCCCCCAAGGCAAACCATGAGGGAACCACCAGTTGCACCAACTTGCCAGGTTCACGTCGTGCCGGCAGCTAAAACTCAAGTAGAAACCCTGCTGTCTTTCTGGCTTGAAGAACCAGAGGACAGTCTGGGGGTACCCAGAGCAGTTGGCAGTGAGGAGAGAAATCTTGAAATGAAGAGAACCAGAGAAGGGGAGTCCTAAACTTTGCATTTAAATCTTCCTAAATCTCTGGCTGACCCCTAATCTACACATGTGGGGGGCAGGCTCTGGGCAGCCCAGCAAAGGCTCAAAGAGCTGAACAGGGATTCCAGCTGCTGCTCACCATAGGGAGACAAGCTTTGTTTCCAGCCAAGTTAACTGCCAACCAAAATAAAAAGCCAACACTCTTTGAAAGGAAGGACAGACTGCAGAGTCTCTAAACCTTTCATCCTTAACGTCCAGGATACAGCCCCAAAGTACTAAACTTACAAGGAAATAGGTCAAGTGAAGAAACAGGTAAACATGATGATTTTCAAAAGAAAAGGTGGTCCGTGGGAACTGAGCCCAGAGGCCCCAATACTGGATTTAGTAGGAAACTTAAAACTATCCTAATTATGCTCAAGGAAATAAAGGACATATGGCCACAGTGAATGAACAGATAGGAAATCTTGGCAGAAAAACAGAAACTGTAAAGAACAACTAAGTGTAGAACTAAAATATATAATATCTGAAATTTAAAAAAAATTGTGGTATGGTTGTTAACAGCAGATTGGGGAAGACAAGGGAAAGGTCAGTGTATTTGAAGATAGATCAATAGAAGCCATCCAATCTAAAGAACACAGGAAAAAAAAAGGAAGCAAAGATGAACAGACTCCTCAGGGACCTGAGGGACAATATCGAAGTGTTTTGTAGGATTCTTAGAGGCCATAGGGAGACAGAGAATGAAGTAGAAAAAAACAATACCTAAAATATGTGAAGCCCTTAAATATAGTAGTTTGTCCCTGAAACAGTGTATATATTTCTTAAAATGTGTATGAAAACACAATTCCTGTAAAGCAAATTGCATATAAAGCTAAGTAAGTATAATGTAAACAAAGGGCCCCCTTACAGGATGCTGCGCTGAAGCCTGTGATGAAATGAACCACCATGCCAAGTGACTGTTTTCCCAGAGCTGAGTGTCACCGTGAGTTTTAACGCAGACCAAGTAGAGACCCCCTGGTGGTGATTTTCCCTGCTGTTCTGAGACCCAGCCTGCAGACCCCAGGACAGAGAGCAGCACAGGAGGGGCGCCCCGGGGGTGGAGGGCAGAGGAGGCAGCCGCGGCCATAGGCTGACAGCCAGGAAGCGGGTGGGACCTTCTGACTGGGGGGCGGTGGAGGTGGGGCGGACCTGAGGCTGGGCCGCAGGATGGCGTAGCCCACGATGAAGTGCACCTTCTCCAGGTTGGACATGGGCTGCTCTGAGATGGGGCCGGCAGGCTCGAGCATCTCCTCTCCAATACTCAGCTGACTGGCCACCTTGGAACCCAAAGGCAGCCATCAGGACCCCTGTAATCCTCCCCACTTCAAAGGAGGAACCCGGGCCCAAGGAAGGGAGCAAAAGCCTGAAACCCTGCAGCAGGCCGGTGGCAGAGCTGGGAGCAGACTGAGGGCCCCCACCTGGGCCTCACCTGGCCTGTGATCCGGGACGACCGCTTCAGCTTCATGGAGGAGATGTCCTTGCTCCCTCTGTTCCTGCGGCTGGGCCTCTGCGGAGGGAGACAGTTCCTGAGGGAAGGTGTGCCGGGCAGTACCTCAAAGGCGCTCACCTGCCAGCATCTTAGGGCAAAGCTAGCAGCCATCCCTCCCTGCTGTTTCCTGGCCAGACTCACAAGGCACCTTGCAGTACCGCACCCAGCTGAGCTTTGCAACATGTACAGGTGTGCGCCACCATCCTCACCCTGGGTGAGGGTACAGGCAAGGGAAGGCAAAAACTAGACATGAGCTGCTGGGCCGGCACCCAGGCCTCTGGAGGCTCAAGGCCGTCCTGGTTCCAAAGCTGGATCTCTTGCCAGTGCGGCCCCGTGAGGTCGGGCTGGGCTGGGCCTCGGTGCTCAGGACAGCCCTGGGCATTCTCGGCAAAGCCCTGGGGCATGGGCTGGAGTATGCTTTGCCCACCGCCTGGAGGTAGCTCTGCTAGGGCATCAGCCTCTAGGCTGTGGACCCAGCCGGATGGGCAGGGCTCCTGCTCCTGAACGGGGACACAGCAGGTGCCCAGGTGTGGGAAGGGGACTTAGTCTGACCTCTGGGAAGCTGACCTGCTTCTCGCTGGGCTCGCCCTCCGGAGGTGCAGAGTGCTGGCCTGGGTCCCCTGCCTGAGGGGGCCCAGCCTGAAGGTGCCCCAGGGAGCCCTGTCTCCTGACAGTCCCACATGTGGTACGGGACTTCCAAGCCCAGCGCTGCAGCTTCCCTCTTGCTTTCTCTCTTAGCTCAGGCGTTCTGGGGAGTCATGCTGCAGAGCCCTCGGGCAGCCCTGCAGAGAGGCCCACGTGGAGCCCAGGCCCGCCAGCCGCTGCATGAGGCAGCCATCCTGGGAGTGGATCCTGGGGCTCCAGGCACACCTGGAGAGGACGCGGCTCCCTGTGACTGCCTGACCGCAACCTCAGGAAGGACCGAGAACCAGAACTAACCAGCTCCTGACCTCATGTGTGCTGTGTCCAGCTTTAAATCTGGGGGTGGGGAGGTAATTTGTTACACAGCAATAGATAACTAATACGCATCGCAGAGCCTATGCCTCTAGTGGTCAGTGAATCAGGATTTGAACTTGGGCGGCTTCCACATAATTTCTGGACCAGGTCTGGCCATGTGATCCAGACTATGGGCTTCCTTGGATTTCTATGCTGTGAGTCTGCACGCAGGACCCTGCAGGTATCTGAGCTGAGCCCCACGTACCTGAGGCATGGGATAGCGTGATACTGTGACTTATAATAAGGAAGGTGCAGGGGTCTGCCTCCCCACTCCTGGCACGGAACTCCTAAAACCCTTGGGATTTCCTGAAATAAAGCTGTCTTTTGTTATGTTAACGAGGCAACCTTTGGAACGGATTTAGGGATGGGGGTGGTCACCAAGGAGCCGACCACCCGTGATTAGAGGGCTGGAACCTGCAGCACCCCACCCACCGCAGAGAGAGGAGAGGGGCTGGCGGTTGGATCAGCTCAACGGCCAATGATTTAATCAGTCATGCCCACATACTGAAGCCTCTCTGAAACCCTTCAAGGGAGAGTTTAGAGAGCGTCTGGGTCGGTGACCATGCGGTCTCGCACTGCGTGGTGAACTTAGAGAGCACAGAAGCTCCTGCCCTCTGTACTCCTCCGTCTGGCTCTTCCTGACTCACAGCCTTTTGTTATAAACCGGTCATCTCATAAGCAAAATTTCCCTGAATTCTATGAGCCTCTCTAGCAAATTGATCAAACCCAGGGAGGGGGTGGCGGGGACCTCCGTTCCCCATGGTCGGACGCCCAGGACGTGCACCTGGCATCGGAAACAGAGGAAGCCGTGCAGGACTGAGACCTGTCTGTGGAAGCTGAGGCCATCTCCAGGTGGACAGCGTCAGAATGGACATCAGGGAATTGCGTTGGATTGCAGGACACCCAGCTGGTGGTGGGGTTTCCTGGCATGGGGGAACCCCCCACTTTGGACCTGGCGTCAGGATTCTAGGCAGTCACGGGCTCCTGCTGCAGGCGGCCCGGGTGCCACCCCCGCTGAGTAATTCCTTTGGCCTATTCTTGGTTAGTTCCACAAAGATTACATCATGAAACTGGGGCCTAAGGAAAGACTTTGGACCAAAAATAGATGCAAATCAACCTTCTACCAGAGGGCGGGCAGAATGCGGATCAAGAAGTCGGTCTTTGAATCAGAGGAATGGATTCAAAGTCTAGCTTCGCCACACATATTCACTGGGATCTGGGGGCAAGTCATTTCACTCCTCTGTTTTGTTGGCTGTAATGAACTTAAAAGTTCCTATCTTACAGGGTGGGCTCCCCCAGGAATTACCCAAAGAGAAGCAACTGGCACGTGGCACATTGTCAGTCAGTGACAATATCTGTATCATTGTTCTATTTGAATCCTGTTCAAATCAAACCCAGTACTTAGAGCCTGGAAGACCCTCTCCAATAACGACTGTATAATTCAAAGAGTCACGGGTGGAATGTCTGCCTCATGGGTTCCCAAGTGTGATTCAAGGCTGAAAATCCCCAGGCACCCATGCTGGGACTGGGGGTAGTGGGTGGCGCTCACTCTGCGTCTTGCCTCCTGTTTCTGGTCCCACTTCCACAGGCTGTGGGCCTGGGCCACTCTGGAAGGAGTCTGCCCTCCCCTGCCAACCCTCGCTCCCGTACCTCCGCAGACCCGTGTGGGGCCGGGGTGCCGCTCCTGCTGCCCGGGGCGCCGGGGATCTGCCACGTCACTGAGCTGCCCCGCAGGCTGTTCCTGGCAAAGAGCACTGGTTCCGGAAGGTCACCCATGAACCTCAGAATGATGCTCCACACAGCCAGGGCGGCCTGCGGAGAGGCAGACAGAGGACCTGGCTGGACCCATCTCACAGCACGGGGCCCACAGTGATCCCTCCTGTCCCTTGTTCCCTCTGAACCGGGGGAGGCCTGAGTCACTGGAAACCAGAGAGCTCCCGGGTACCAAGCAGTCGGTGTCGTCCTCGTGGTAGAGCAGCGGGTAGTGGAGGGGCCGCCGGATGTGCGTGTAGCTGGCAGACTTCTGGAAGTAGGTGGCAGCGAATTTGGGGAAGGTGTACTCGGCTAGGCCGTCCACGTCCTCCTCAGGCTCCTCCACTATGGGGACGGCGTCAAGGTCAACCTCGGGCAGGGTCTGGGTCCTTGGTTCCAGAGCCTGCATGTGGGTGAGAGGAAGGGAAAAGAGTCAGCCGTCTGCTCAGCTGCTACCTGGCAGGCGTGCATCCCTGGGCAGGAGCCTGAGAAGGGTATGTCTGATCACCCAGTGGGTGCAGTTCTCCACTCCCCCTGTGTTTGGGGAGTAGGCTCCTGGTGGGCTGCTGTGTGCTGGACAGGCCTCAGTGGGAGAGGCCCAGCCACCTGGCAGCATGTCCTCGGAGCCTTCTGCCTGCAGACGTGGGCTCCCCAGACATTCGCCCACCTGCCCTCCTCACCAGCCCGCAGCCAGGTGCTCCTGCACAGAGCATGTGGGAGAGTGACCCCCTGGGATGGGGCAGTGGGAAGGGTGCCTAGGGGCCCAGAGCAGGGTGTGGCAAGAGTCAAAGGGAGCCTGGGGGAGCTGCTCATGGAGGCATGGCACCTGCTGCCATTAAAGGGGGGTGCTCACAGACTCTCAGGCCCCCTCTTCTCTGCATGCTCACCCAGGGCTGCAGAACCCACTTCTCCACCTACTTGGCCAGTGCCCTCCGTGAGTCTTGGCTTCTCAGTGAGCCCCAAGGCTGACTGAGGGCCGGGACCGGCTGGGGTGCCCCATCCCCTTCTGGGCAAGACCCTTGATAGACACGGCCCGTCTCACCTTGAACTGAGGTGGGGCCTGGCCCTCCTGCCCGCCGATCATAGAAGGGAGGAAGCCAAACACTTGCTCCACCATCTCTGTGTCTGTGACGGTGTCGTAGATCGACTTCCGCTTCTTGGTGGGGAGGGCACACTGGTTCTTCTGCTCACCAGCCGGGATGACCAGAGGCCCCTGCACACACATCCCGAGGGGCGAAGGTTACCATAGGCCCAGCTCAGGCAAGCAGCTCACAGAAGCCAAATAAACCTTCTGCCATCATTTGTCCAAATCGATAAACTTTCCTCTAAAATCTAGATTTTAGTAGCCAGTGCGACTAGAGGTCATCCAGCCTGGGCTCTTCATTCCCAGTGGAGAAACAGAGGCCCAGGGTGGGGAGGTTGCCTGCTTGTCCCTACTGTGGCACAGGCCCCGAGGTGCCACCTCAAACCCCTCGGGCCCCTAGAGCCCAGCTGCAAAACCGCTGCTCAGGCCTCCACCCGGTCCCTCTGCACAAGGCCCACTAGGAGACGTCCCTGGGCCTATACTGACTATGGCACAGGTGAGCGAGGTCTGGGGCCCTTCTGGAGTCACACGAATGGGAAGCCTGCTGCTGACATGTCTGAGGTCTATTCTCTTCCCGGCCACTGTACTAGCAACTTGCTCAGAGATGCAGTTTTCATCTGCGGAGCAGGGGTAGACTCCATCCTAGTCCCTTTTCCTTATCAGAGTTCTCAGATGAGCGAGTTCTGAGGAATGAGGTTGAGTCTCAGGTGCCTCCTGAGGAAATGGCATCATTCATGGGAGAAATTTCAAAATGCAGGCATGTGCGTCCTGGCACTGCTCCCCGGCTCCCTGCCCTCCAGCCTCTCCTGCTTAGACATGCTGCGACTCCTTCGGTACTTCTCTGTTCCCAGCCATCAAGCCACAGCCCCGCTTTCCTCCAAAGAACTGTGGCCTCCCACAGCTCACCAGGCCCTGGTTTCCTAACCTCCCAGGGGACCGGCCAGCCCTGCTGAGAATCTGTCCCCAAGGGAGAGGACCAAGAAACTCAACTTCCAGGGCCCAGGTAGTAGACTGTCTAGCCGACGCAACCCCTCTCGCATGCTACATCCTGCGAGCTCCCGGGGGTGACTGAGGTGTTCCAGGTGGTGTCAGGGCATGCTGCAGTGATGACTTTGGGTGGGGAGGAGATAAGAGCCCCTGGTGAGAGCTCTCTGCTGCTCTTCACTCCTCCTGCCTGCCCCCCATGTGGACCTCAGTCAGCCCCCCATGCCCGAGGGGCAGTGACCACCTACATTGGCTTTCTGCTGCCGGAAGTTCCGCCGGGTGGCCATGCCCCTGGTGTGTGCCTGGATGACCACCACTGCCCTCCTCTTGGCCTGGACTTGCTGGCGCACTAGGTAGCCCCTGCAGAGGGCCTGCAGCTGCACCATCCTCCGGCGCGTGGCCTGGTACTGCTTTGCCAGCAGATGGCTCCGCGCAATGGCCTGCAGGCGCTCAAAGCCCAGAAGGATCTGTGAAGGCAAGAGGGACATGCACTCACTCACAGAGGGCCCGGGCCTGGCACAAAGAAGGCCTTCCTGAGGCAAATCATACTCCCCAGGAGACCTCACAAATTAGCTTTACAGTTTTCTGCTTTTTGGCAAAGGGCTGGTTCTAAAATTGTGTGCACTCATGAGCGTGAGCATATTAAATGAGTTACTACTTGTAAAACACTTAGAGCCTGGCATGCAACTAAGTATTGCTAAATGGCTTAAATATTAGAATGGCCTCCTGGTGCCAGTGATCGAGAGTTGGCCTGGATGTCATGTGGGTGGTGGACCCCAGAGGCCTTGCTTTTCGCACGTGCAGCCAAGTCCAGCCAAGTGGTTGGGAGCCACTGCGTCTGTGCGGAGGCCTATGGCTGGCTCCATCAGTCTGATCCCTCAGGAGTATTTAATAAAGAGGAAATGAGAAATTGATGAACATCCACGTCTGTGCTGGTCCACAGCAGTCCCTGAGCCCCCTAGACAAGTCTTGGCTTTTAGAAAAACACCAGCTCTGTGGGCACCAGTTGTGTGGGGTCATGCTTCACCTTATGGGCTTGGAAACCCCACAGACCTGCACTCAGACTCCAGTTCTACCACTTCCTCACTGTGGGCTCTTGGGAAAACTACTTCACATCTCTGCCTCAGTTCCTGGACAGATAGGGTTGGTTCAGTAATAAATGAAAGGATGCATTCAAAGCAACAGGCCCCAAGTAGCTTCTCCATCCAAGCCAGCTGCCATTATGCCCAGGTGAGCAGGAACACAGACGGGTTTGGGGTCAGCTTAGCTGATGCGATCGCTGCATGCCCCAGCCACTGTCACATCCATGTCAAAGGCAAGCAGTGAAGCAAGGCCTGATGGGGCATGGCCAAGGTTGCTCTGGTTCACTTGCTGAGCAGATAGTCATTAGGAGGAAGTGCTTGAAACAGAATAATCAATCCACTAATTCGTTTGTTGTCTGCAAACTGCGAAAAGGCAGCCATTCTCTAATTTCAGAGCCCGACATCTCATTCTAACTGTGCAGACGCCCAAAATTCTGCAGCACACTTTGAAGCCCACAAACTATGTGACCCGAGAGTATGTGGATGCTGAGAGCTGGCTGTTTCAAGTCTCTTTCATGTCCGCCAGTGATCTGGTCCTTCCTGCCTGAGTGAGTTCTCTTACCAGTTTGAAGTTCCGCCTGTTGTACCAGCCTCTCCACCAGGCCTGGAGGGTCACAGCTGCCCGTCTCTGCTGCAGGAACTCCTTCCTGGGAGGAGAAATGCAAATCAGAGTGTGTAACAACCTCAGACATTTGGGGGGAAAATGATTTGAAGGGAAGAGAGGCAATGAAATGCTGGGGAAATGAATACCCACAGTGTTTCTTTTCCAGAAGCCCTTACACACCAAAGACAGGCATATTAGGAACTTAAAAGCTACTGCCAATAACTCCAATCTGTGAATGAGGACAGTCCAGTATTTAGAGTAATCAGGAGATTTTTCCCTCACTCTTCCCCCTGGAGATCTATGAAGGGATAGAACCTATTTCCAATGTTCTTTTCCTTGCCAGACTTGCTCTGCTCTCTGGTCACTAGCCCAGGTGTTTGAGATTCCTAGTTGGTCTGCCATCTTCTGCCTTCTTACGTTTGTTTTTTATATAATGTGCAGTGTTTTTAATTGTAGTTAACACGAGAAATAGGGAAAAGTATGTCTACTCCATCTTCCCAGAAGTGATCATCATTGAAAATGAGTGGTGGTCTTGTTCTTCTGGCCAATGTAATTAGACAAGAAAATTAAAGAAAAGATAGAAATCAGGATTTCTAAAATTCAACACTATTGACATTTTGGATTGGGTAACTATTTGCTGTGAAGGCTGTCCTGGGCATTTAGGATATTTAGTAGCACCCTGGACTCCACTCACTAGATGCTAATAGCACCCTCTTTGCCCATCCCCTAGTCATAGAAACCAAAAATGTCTCTAGATATTGCCAAATGTGCCTGGAGGAACCAAATGCAGCAGTCACCCCCAATTGAGAACCATTGGTGTGGATTTTGGAAAGGAGACAAATTATCTTTATTTTTATATAATTTAATAATTTACTTTGGCTTCATATTATAATTGCCTGGGGAGATATTTATACTGTGTGTGTGTGTGTGTGTGTGTGTGTGTGTGTGTGTGTGTGTGTGCACGTGAGCACGTGCACATCACCAAAAAATATTAATCTATTTTATGAAGCTAGGGTTACTCTTAGAACAAAACAAAGACAACATAAGAGAAAACTACAGATCTCTTTCATGAATATAGTCACAAAAATCTGTAACAAAATAGTAGCAAATAGTATTCAGCAGTATATAAAAAGAATCATACACTGTGGTCAAGTGGGGTTTACTCCAGGGATGCAAGGCTGCTTCAATATTCAAATATTAATCAATTTAATCCATCATATTTAAAGGCTAAAGAAGAAAAAGCACATGATCATATCAACTGATGCAAATTTTTTTGACAAAATTCAATACCCATTCATGCTAAAAACTCCTAGAAAACCAGAATATAGGAAACTTCCTCAACTTGAGAAAGAGCGTCTACAAAAACCTACAGATCATGTTGTACTTAAAGGTTAAGGACTGAGTGCTTCCCCTTCAGATATGGAACAAAGCAAAGATGTAGATGTCTGCTCTCACCACTCACAATCCTGGGAGTTCTGGTCAGTGCAAGAAGGCAAGAAAAGGAAATTAAAGACATACGGATTGGAAAGGAAGAAATGAAACTGCCCTATTTACAGATGTCCACAAAAAAAAATTTGAAGAAATCTATAAAAAGTAAGTGATTCAGCAAGGTTGCAGGATACAAAGCCAACACACACAAATCAATCACATTTTTATATACTAGCAGTGAACACATGAATGACAAAATTTTAAATACATTACCATTCCCATCTCTCAAAAAAATACCTAGGTGTAAATCTAACAAAACACGTACAGGACCTGTATGCTGAAAATCACAAAACATTGATGAAAGACATTAAAGAATATCTAAGTAAATGAAGTTCGTGGATTAGAAAACAACATAGTAGAGATGTCGGTTCTCCACAAATTGATGCAGAACATAGTCACCGTCAAAATCCCAGCAAGATTATTTTGTACATATGATCTTTCTAAAATTTATATGGAAAGGCAAAGGACCTAGAAGACTTAGGTAGGAGGAATCCATCGATGCAACTTCAAGACATTATATGAACATAGCCAGTGAGACAGTATGAAATGGGCAGAGGGAGAGACCCATAGATGGAACAGAATAGAGAATGCAGAAGTAGACCCACAAATATGCCCAACTGAATTTTGACAAAGGTGCAAAGTCAGTTCATTAAAGGAAGGATGGACTTCTCAATGTATGGTACTAGAGCAACACCCACAGGAAAAAAATTTTAAAAGAACCTCGAACTAAGTCTCACACCCTACACAAACATTAACTCAAAATGAAAATGGATCATGGACCTAAATGTAAAACATAAAATGATAGAACTTTAAGAAAAAAACACAGGAGAAAATCTCCAGGCAAAGAGTTCATAGACTCGACACCATGAAAGGGAAAGTTGATAAATTGGACTTCATGAAAAAACTCTTGCTCTGCAAACACCCTCTTCAGAAGATGAAGAGACAAGCTATAGATAGGAAGAAGATATTTGAAAATCTTTTCTGACACTTTTCATAAATGCTTCCCCGCCTGTCTCTATTTTGGGAACTCGACCAGTGCATCATCTTTTTGCCTTGTTGAGATGAGTGTTACCATGGTAACACCTTGTACAGGGCCTCGCAAGCCACGCCTCCCTGCCTCAGGACCCTGCTGGCAGGTGCCCACAGCCTCTCTGTTCCTATGCAATGACTGCTTTCTCCCACTTTCTCATGTCTGGGTGTTCAGTCCTTCCTGCAGCTGGGGGAGAGCTGGCAGGATAGCGTAGGGAACAGCACTGGGGCCTGCAGGGCCTTCTGGACACGTGAGGGTGAGTGAGGTGGTGACTGCTGGTTTGCTGAACTGGAACTGAAATTCAAGTGTTACCTTACTCACCAGGGAATGGAATTAGAGTTCTTTTCTTCCCTCGAAAACCAACCACCTCCTAAACCCAAACCCGTAAGACTCTGTGGGACAGCTGAAGGAGGACATCACAATATAGTTGAGTCCAGAGCTGACCGTCCTTTGGCTATTGCTCATACAGTGGAGTTCCTCCCCAGATATGCAAATGATGTGCTCAGATTCTCTAACGCAGACGGCAGTGCCAGGTCAGGAGGTCCGGGGGGATCTTGTGCCTCACTGACCTCCGGGGAGGGACAGCAGGAACACGTGACTGTGGGGGCTGCAGGCCTGCCCAGGGGCATGACGGGGGGCAGGCAGGCAGGTGGGGAGGGGCTCGGGCAGGGCAGGCAACCTGTATTTGTATCCTCGCAGGACTCTCTGGATGCTGACCGCTGCTTTGTTCAGGGCCTGGCTCCTCTGTACCTCCAGCAGAGTGTCCTGGTTATCCTGGGACGGAGAAAGCCCACGTGTGGCTGCCCCCGCCTCCCCGGGGCCGGGGCTCTGTCTCCACAAGTCAGTGGCTCCCACACTTCTCCCATACCTGCTCCTGGGCGGGCAAGCATGGGAAGGTGCCCTCAGTGGACCCCGAGGCGGCTCTAAGATGCGGCTATGACGACACCCCCAACCCCCAGTCCAAGAACTTCCCATTTTAGCTTTCTTCTTGTTAATTCAATCTGGCAAATATTTCTGCTCAGCAGAACCCAAGAAGGGGGCAAAAATTTCCCTAAGTTGCATTTTAGTTCCTCAAGTTCATGTGCAATGTGCTTTCAACTGCGTTACAGACTCATGCTTGTTTTGATATGAAAGTGTTGCCTCCAGTCTTTGAGCAGGATTCATAGTAGGAGTTGATGAGCCCAATTCGTGCCTGAGCTGTGACCTCCCTGGCCCACTCCAGTGCTCCCCCACATCCCTGTGTCCTGTGGGCAGGACTGTCTCTATAGGGCAGGGAGCAGCTTGGCCCTTTGTCAAGGGGCAAAGAGAGGCCAGGGCTTGGGGGCCCTTCCTCCTCCCTCAGTTGTGCACCAGGCCAGCACTAAGCCTCTGTGGCTGGGCAGGCACTGGGGACACAGAGATGGACAAGACCCTTACAGCAGCCTCACGGAGCAGCCCAGGATGGGGAAGTGGGTACTCCACTCCCCGACCATCCACCCACACTGACCTCGACCTCTAGACCCCTGTGGCCCCCACGCCTGTCCAATTCTCCTAGGCAGCACTCTGGGACTTCCCAGATGTCCTCCCTCTGCTGGCCTCAGCTCCCCAACAGAATGTGAAGTCCCTCTGCTTCTTCCACCCTGTCCAAGCCCCAGAGGCCCTGCACGGGCCTGACTGATGCACAGGTAGATGAAGAGATAGACCTACCAGAGGACTGGGGTCAGGACAGGTAAGGACAGGGGAGTGGAGGATCTAGGAAGGGCTGTGAGGTTGGGGTGGGGCCAACTGGCAGCACCTCTGGCCCTGACCTCCCACTCCCCCGGCTGGCTTTGCTCACCCCCCACAGCCTAGGAGGCTAAGTGGCACGGAGGTCCTCTCCTCAGGGGCTCTTCCACCCCCTGGCAGTCCTGGCAGCCCAAAGGCCCGCCTCAGGGGCTGGAGGCTGTCCGCCACTGGGCCGCCCTGTGTAACCCTGGGCCCCTGTGAGTTGGGAGGCCGGGTGGGAGGTGGGGGGTGCTGCTGCCACATGGTGCTCGGGCCACGCTCTCGCAGGGTGAGGGCGTCAACGCACCACCCCACTAACACCGGCTCCTAGGGAGAGCTTCCCCAGCTCAGACTGCAGACTGGGGCCCCGGCGGAGGAGGCCTGTTCTCAGGGACAGTGGGAGCCTGCCTGGAGCCCCCTCTTGCTCCTGCCTGCTGGCTTGGAGGCATCTCGTCCTCATCCTTGGGCCTTCTGAGAAGGCCCTGGACTTTTCGTGGGCTCCCTCCCCCCAGCATGGCTCTCTACATTGGGGTTCCTCTGGGTGGGGGCCACGTGGGGGGCAGGCACCAGTGGCATTGCTGCAGTGTGAGTGAGGGGTGACCCTGGTGGGCGCTGGAAACCCCACACACTCCAGGAGTCTGAGGACCAGCACTTCTGGACTCTCACCTTCAGGAAAATTTTGGTCTTTCCCATTTTCCAGTCTTTGTTTGTCCCCAGCCACTTTTCGGCGATGCGCAAGGTCATCTGGCGGAACTTGTCACGAAGCTGCCAGCAAGAACCGGGAGTGGGGGTGCAGCGGGAGCAGGGGCCTTGGGTGGGAGGCCAAGGGTCCCTCCTCAAGGGCCTTCTGGGGACCCCCAGCTTTCCTCCTCCCTCAGGTGCCGCTGTCAGGACGCAGGCACAAAGCACCCGGATCAAGGGTGGGGCCTGGGAGACTCCCTGGGCCTGGGACCACAAGGCCACCATGCTTCACGACCCCTGTGGCCTTGATGTGGCCATTGTTAGGACGGCTGAGTGTCCGAGGGAGGACCGAAGGCCTTCCTGCCCCACACGGGAGCTCAGACACACGTCATCTCCCCGACATTCTGCCCTGTGAGGGGTTTCAAGCTGCACACCCTCCCAAGGGGCACGCCCGGCCTCTAGGCTCGGGAGAGGCAGCGCGAGGCGGCGGCGCCCTCGCCTGCAGGGCGGCAGGGAGCGAGGCGGACGGCAGGGGAGGGGCGGGACGGGGAAGGTCCGAGCCGGAATCCCGCCAGGGGCGGGGCAGGAGGGGCGCAGCCCGGGGGGCGGCCGGGCGGCCAGGGCGCACCTGCCGGTGCTCGGCGCTGGGCAGCAGCGGGCGGAAGCGCAGCGCGAACTCCGGGAAGGCGTAGCGGATGGGGAAGCCCGACTTGCGGATGCGCACGGTCTCCATCATGCCTGAGTAGCGCAGCTGCCGCAGGCACAGCTCCCGGTCGAAGAGCTGCGGGCCGAGGGGCGTCTGACCCGCTGCCCCAGGCAGCCAGGGCAGGTCGCCCGACCCCCACCCGCCCGAGCCCGGGGGTCTAAACAAATGTTGGTTCAACTCAAATTCCGTTTCGAAGAGATTTGGGCCGAGTCTTTGAAGAGTCCTGAGAACGTTTCCAAGGACATAAAAGTTGATAACACACACACTGTGACATCCACCAGGACACTACACAGGTCCCTCTTCCCAGGATATGCAAAGTGCATGGATATGAAAGTTATTTGCATATGCCATATTTAAAATGTTTTTTTAAACACCCCAAAACAATGATTCCAAAGACCACAGGCTTGGCTTGCACCTTCCCCCTCCTGCCTCCCACACTCTAGAGGGATGAGGAAGGGCATTCCTTCCTTAGGGTGGGAATATTCTGGTCAACAGTCGCCCTCCCCCAGAGAGGGCGTGACCAACAGGAATCTGGGCAGGACGCTTAGCGCAGGGGCGGGGTCTCAGCCGTGGCCCCAAGGGTCTGCGTGGCTTGGCCTCGAGAGAGCCCCTCCCAAGCTCCGAGACAGGAGTGTCTGGGCAGAGGGCAGCCCTCTCATCGGGCCAGGCCCCAGCAGTTACCTACCTAGAAATGCCAAGGGCTGCAGGGGCAACTGCCCATGGGGTCCAGGGTCACACAGCAGTTAGTCTTGAGTAATGATTAGCTTCCATTTATTACTTCCCCGGGTAGGGTGCTTCTCACTGAATCTTTACAGCAGCCCTATGTGGTGGGTACTTAGCGCTGACTTAAAGGTGACATGCCTGCCACGCAGGGTCACACTTCAGAGTGGCTGAGCCCTGTTCAGACCTTGAGCCTTCCTGGGCCTCAGCCTGGGCTCCGCCTACACCCACGAGTAGCCACTGCAGAGGGCCTCTGGGAGCATGGTCATTACCGTGTACTGTGTGCTGTTATTGCGTATCCCATAATATCCGTGTGTTGTGCCTATAAGGAAGATATTCTGGATTTCCTGGCCCAGCTCCACCTTCATAAAATTTTATTCTTTACATAAAGGCACTTCATTTAATGTAATATTATTTTCTTCCCTTATAAGACTTTTTTGAGTCATCTTATTTCCTTTCAGATGGCATCTCCCAGTTTTGGGAGCCTTGTATTTACAGCCCCTGGGTGGGTTCTCAAACCCATGGGTTTGGGACTCTAGGGCAGGCAGCGGCCTCCCACCCCGCCCCACACATATGTGGATAAAGCTGCTCTCCAAGGCTGCTAGGCCTCAGGCCTCGATGACCAGCAGCTGGCGTCAGCCTCTAAAATCACACGGGTGGCTGCCCCTTATTGAGTGCGGTTTATACCCGCAGATGAGCTGAAAACAGCCTGTGCAATCCCTGCCGCCCCCTGCAGGCAGGCTTCATTCTGACTTTAAGGAAGAGAAAACAGGCCCAGGGGAGCACCAGGCCACATGCACACAAAGGGCAAAGGGCAGGGCTTGGGACAGCAAAGGCCGGGACCCAAAGCCCTGCAGGTCACTGACCTTTGAATGGCCTAAACTGGTCACCTTGCCTCAGTGTACCCATCTGTGAAGTGGGGGCAGATAGCTCTAAAAGTGACCAGGCCCTGGTGAAGGGACGTGACCCTAGACACCACCACTCTTCCAGGAGGTGCACCCTCCCTCCAGGTGTGCGCTGCAGCCTCCCTCATTACCAGCGGCTTCTTGTACTCGTTGGGTTTGATGCAGCGGATGAAGTAGGGCTGGCATTTGGTAAGGATTTTCATCAGCTGGTCCAGGGACTTTTTGAACTGGCCTGCCAAGGTGGAGGGCTGCTTGCCGGAGTCTGCAGACTGCAGGCAGAAGCACAGGGCATGGTGGAGGGCTGGGAGCTTGGCCTGGGACACAGGTGACCCACAGCGCAGCAGGTTTCGGCCAAGGGCCCACAGGTGGGCCATGCTGCTTTCACTCACTCCCTCATTCACACACCTATCCCAGGCTCCCCAAGTGCCTACAGCAGGCAGGCACTCGCCGGACCCCAGGGACCCATAGGCGGGGAAGGCGGTTACAGCATCCTGCCTGGAGATGGGGACCCCCAGATGGGCATGCAGGGTGATGCCCAGGTAAGGAGGGGACATCAGAACTGCCAGCTTCACTTCTTACCTCACCCTCCTACACTTTCAGTTTGGATATAGGTTTTACATGCTTTTTGAGTGTTTTTGCACTGTACATTGTAAGCAGTGTAGGAAGTACACATAGTTTAAAATAAATGTATCAAAATCATGGATGCAAGAGGAAGAGAAGCCCAAGCCCTCTGGCCAAGAATGGTGTGTGTTTTGTGCAATGGTGATCTTGGATGATGTCCTTGAGCAGGGCTTTCCAAGGTCAATGCACCTGAGCAAAGGTAGGTCCTGCCAAGTCCATCAGAGACACGTCTTCACACCTTCGCACCTCTGAGAGGAGGATGCTGTCATGGGCACTTTACAGTAAAATGGGCAGCTCTTCCCTGTTGGCTTGGATTGTAAAATAATGTGCATTCCTCTCCACTGTCATCTGGTTCCCTGAAATCCCTGCGACATGCTCTGGAGGCCCCAGGGGGCCAGGACCAGGCTGCCTCTGGCCTGACCTGTGCAGCGTCTAGCCTGACTCCACCAGTTCCAGACCTGGGTGATTCCTGCACAGGCTCATGGCTCACAGATGCCTCTCTGGGCCCTTTCATGCATGGCTGTGCTGAGGGCCCTGGGTGCCAAGGCCCCAGGAGTGCCACAGAAGTGGGGGGAATGATGAAAGGTCAAGGGCACCCTAGTGTAGCCAGTACTGAATGCGTGGCACAGGGGTGGGGGTTCCTCTGCCTGCGTCTCAAGTTAAGAAGCCATTCAGCGGACCCTGTCTCCCTGCCCAGGGGTGGGGGCCCACCTCACCAGACGATTGACGGGGTTTTTCTGGAACAGTCGCTGTTGAGGGGTGGAGGCAATGTGTGGGCAGCCAATGTGTGGGCAGACTCCCACCCTGCCAGGAAATCATGACACAATTCCCACAGGCACCATACACATAACACAAAGGGCACACACCGCACAACACACGCAGAGAAGAATATCGAGACATAACAATATTAACAGAAGCAGATGTGCCCTGGCGAGCCTGCCACACTCAGAAGCAGGCGCATTCACGTGCGCCTGGCCCCTGGCCCTGGGCCCCTGGCCACCCCCCAGCAACAGCAGGACAGCTGTTGTCACCTGACAGAGAGGCCCAGCCCCCAGGCAGTGGGTCTTCCCTGTGCAGACGCATGGGGGCGTCTGGCCAGAGGCCTAAGGGCTGAGATCCCGGTTGTGCTGGGAGGGCACCCACCTTGAAGAGCTGGCTCCCTGCCTTTGCCTGGTGGATGGTCCCGTGGCCCAGCTTGGTCTCTGCTGACTCCAGCTTGAAAATCTCCTTCAGGAACTTGCATTTGGAGGAGTAGATCAGGGTGAGGATATCCATGCTCAGCGCATCTCGATTCTTCTCCAGAAAGCCTGCAGGGAAAGTGGAGCCCAGCTCAGCCAATGCCCTAAGCCCCAGGGGAAGGGGGTAGGGTGGGGTGGGGACACTGGTAATACCAGAGTCCTGGAGGGGCCCCCCACTGAAGCCAGCCTCTCCACTTGCCCTCAGTCCCCTGTTCTGCCGGTGGAGCCACACGCACCCAGGCCCAGCACTCCCCATGCCCCCACCGCACTGACTCCATCACATCTAAACCCCTCAACCCTGAAACTAAACCCTTCGCCTAAGCCACCCCCATTCCTTCTGCCTGAATTTCTCTGACCTCCTCTCCCTCTCCCACTCCCCCAGGCTCTCTCTGTCCCACCCGTTCCTAGGCTTGCTGCCTGAGGGACCTTCCAGACACTGCCCAGCACACAGCTGTGGCGTCACCACCAGAGCCCTCTCTGCGCGGCCACCCGCGGTGCCCGCCTCCTTCCCCATCACCAGTGCCCGTGGCCCTGCCCTCCACCGGATCAGCCCCAGTCTCAGCTCTCCCTGGTGCCAGCCTCCCCAAGCGTTCCTGGCATCTCTTCCTGGCCTCCCCAGCTGGGGAGGCTGCCCTCTGCAGATGGGGGCCAGCAAGCACTGGGTTGCACTCTGTGCCTCTCCGGAGCTGCCCCACCCTGGATGTTTGCAGAGGGAGGCAGCCCTGCGCTCAACCCCCAGCAGGCAGAGTAAGTGGGGCTAAGGCCATCCGCACAGCAGGAAAACCAGCAGGTTTAGCTTTAATGAACATTAATAGAAGTTTGCACCTGGAAAGCATAGACAGCAGCTACCTTCATCTTAGTGAACAAGAAAGTTTCATGTCACTTCAAAAAATAAAACATGGCCTTGAGTTGCCCATGGAGGTTGGGATGGGCTCAGCATCTTCCTGGTGTCCCAGGACCCTTCAAGTCTCACTGGCTCTGGCCTCTGCCTTCCAGAAGAGCCCCAAAGCCAGGCTCTTGTGGAAACTATGGAGGAGCTGCCTCACCTTCTCATTTCTCCCACAGAGATGATCCCCTGGCCTCCAAACACCCCCTCTGCCATGTGAAAATGGCAGCTCCTTCCTCTGCCCCGTCTCTCTAATAGTAAGTGTGCTCTGAGCACCCCTGACTGAGCTGCCAGTTCAACAAGCCAGGCACCCCCCCCCCATCTCTCCATATGAGCCACAGAGAGTGACTCCATGGCTGCCTGCCCATTTTCCTGACCACAGCCATACACTGGCCACCTTTCTCATTTTTTGAAGCACACCCATTGGTGGGCCACTCCAGGCCTTATTTCTCTAATCAAACCCATGAGTTAAAAAATTAACTCAAAATGGATCAGCTACCTAAGAGTAAAAGCTAAAATTAAAAAACTCATGGAAGAAAATAGGGGTAAATCTTGGATTAGATAATGGGTTTTTAGTCATGACACCAAAAGTATGAGGAACAACAACAAAATAGGTAAGTTGGACTTCATCAAAATTTAAAACTTTGTGCTTCAAAGGACACTATCAAGACAGCGAAAAGATAAGCCATGGGACAGGAGAAAATATTTGTGAATCATATATCTGATATCCAGAATATGTAAAGAGCTCTTACAACTCAATAAGTAAAAGACAACCTAATTAAAACATGGGCAAAGGACTTGCACAGACATTTCTCCAATGATGATATACCAATGGACAATGAAAAAGACAGATAATAATGTGTTGGCAAGGCTGTGGAGAAACTGGAAACTCACACTTTGCTGGTGGGAATGTAAAATGGGGCAGCCACTTTGGAAAACAGTGTGGTGGTTATTCAAAAAGTTAAACATAGATTTACTGTATGACCCAGCAGTCCCTCTCCTGGGGATATACCTCAGGAAGTGAAAATGGCCACATAAAGACTTGTACATGAGTGTTTATAGTTGCATTATTCATAATAGCCAAAAAGTGGAAACAATCCAGGTGTCCATCAGCTGATGAACAGACAGACACAATGTGGCCTAGACACACAGTGGGATGTTACTCTGCAATATAAAGAATCCAAGAACTGATGCAGGCTACAGCACAGATGAGTCTTGGAAACATTATGCAAGTGAAAGAAGCCAGTCACAAAAGGCCGCACAGTGTATAGTTCCCTTTATATGAAACTTCCAGAAGAGCAAATCCATAGAGACAGGGGTCAGTGGTTGCCCATGGCTGGGGAGGGTTGGGTGAATGAGGGTGACTGCTGATGTGAGTTTCTTTTTGAGGTAATGGAAATGTTCTGACACTGTGGCTTAAAATAGGTGAATCATCTGGAAATGTGAGTTCTCTCTCAATGGAGCTCTTACCACAAAACAAAACAAGACAAAACATGCCCGGCCCATTCCATTCCCTCTGTCCCATCACTAGCTCTGCAAGTACTCTCAGCCCTCTTTCCGACGCCCCACTGGAACAATCCACTTTGGAAGGAAGGGGACACGGAGAGGAGCTGTACCTACCTTCCACCTGGTAGTACACCTCACCGGCAAAGTGGGCGATGCCAAACCTGGTATCATGGATGTTTCTGGGCTGCAGGAAGGCCTTGTTGGTGGCGTGGATGCTGTTCAGCTTTTGCAGCATGGTGGCATCTGTCCCCTGGAAGAGCAATGCTCCCTGTGGGCTGAGGCCCAGAGTACAGCCTCTAGGAGGCCAGCTGGCACACCCACAGGACTCGGGTGCCTAACGAGCCCCCTGGGGCATGTGCTCGAATCTGACTGATCAGTGACTGAGCTGTCCTTCTGCTGGGGAGTGGGAGTGAGGGCAGTCCGGAAGGCTTCCTGCAGGGGGCCCGAGGTGGGCCTTCAAGGAGAGGCCCTGGGGCTGCTCTGCTGATTCCCGGCAACCCTGGGGACAAATGGGCCCCCCAGGTGGGTCTCCCAACTTCGAGGAGGAGCCCCTGAGTGGGCAGGGATCTGCACCCCAGGGCTGGCAGGCCAGGGGCACACCTTTGGGAACTGGCTCTCTTCGTCCAGGAGGGAGATGATACTCATAGGCCTGAGGGCCAGCAGGTCCAGGGTGGGCCGGTTGTCGCAGTAGTGGATGTAGTCCCAGGCGATGTTCTCGGAGCGGTACTCCTCCTGCTCCATGGTGAACACGTGCTGCACGAAGAACTGCTGCAGGTGCTCGTTGGCGAGGTTGATGCAAAGCTGCTCGAAGCTGCAGATGCAACGCCACCACGGGGGCAGCAGGTCAGCCCAGTCCCCCCACCACATGGGCCCTCGGGGGCACGGGCCATTTGCACACACATGCCCTCAGATGCAATCCCCATTTTCACCCTAATCTCATGTGACAGCTCACCCTGATTCCTGAGGACACCCAAGGGGGTGATGGGGGCCAAGACTTGTGCCTGGCTCCCAGGGGTGCTTTAGCTATGTGGCCTTCTTGAGGGGTGTTGTGGGTGCTGGGGGCACACACAGACCATCACACTGCAGAAAGACTCAGGCCTGCTGAGTGGATTCACCCTGAAGCAGGAGGCCCCTGTCCCCAGGCCGGCAGGGGAGGACGGGCTACCCTCCAGCTTACTCAGTAAGAAAGAAGCTAAACTGATCTTCCGTTCTCTGAAAGCAGGTAGGCTGGGATCTTCATACCTGTTGCTCTGGAAATTTTCAAACCCAAATATGTCCAGGAGGCCAATGGCCCTTCGCACATTTCTGGGGTCCTGGGCAGGTGGGGTGAAAATTGCTGCATTGATCTTCTTGACAATCCACAAGAAGAGGTTTCCATAGATGCCCTGAGGAGACACGGAGTAAAGCCCATGGGCTTTGAGGCATAAGGGAAGGCTGCCCCCTTCTCCAAGTTCATCTGGACAGGCTGCATGCACACTGGAGCTCACAGACCTATGGAGGGATGTCATCCCTCCTTTAAAGGCAAGAAGCCCAGCCTGGGGGCCAGGAAGCCCATGGTCGCCAGGCAGGTGATGGCCGTTGGGACTTGCCCAGACTTCTCTGTTCCTTCTGGCTCTCAGTCAGCAGGGCCAGGGGGCATGTTCGGTAGACAGACACCCTTGTGCCCCAGCTCTGCACCTTGACAAATGCATCCCTTCGGTCTGCGGCCTGGGTGATGTTCAGGGGCCTGGTGACAAACTCCCCGCGGACGTTAATGGAGTGCTTGATCAGACAGTCCCGGAGGGCCTGGTTCTTCACCTGGGGAGGCGGGTGCGATGGGGGATGGAGCTGGAAAATTCGCAAAGCTTCCAAGAACTCTGAACCAAATGAAGACCATCAGCAGCAAAATGTGCCTAATATGATTCCTTTTTTTTTCCTTCTGATTCTGTTCATTTCCCCGAAGTGTCAGTGGGGTGTGATGTGGAGGCCACGATGATGTCCCTAGTGCCCAGGTATTCCCCACCCAGTGCCTGCTGCTCTTCGTCCCAGTGAGGCCCCTTCACTGTTTGTAAATCCGAGAGGGCCAATGGTACCCACACATTCTGCTTTCCCAGCGCAGCACAGCTCATGCAGGAGCCCTGGGCTCACGGGCATGGGGTACTGATGCTCTGATGGCAGTAGGACAGGCCCAACATGAGGCCACGGGTCAGGTGGCCGGGGTGGGGAGACCTTGGGTACTGGGCGGGGTAGAGAGCGAGGATGCTGAGTGGAGGCCACAGAAGAGCGTGTGGAACACGGGACAAGGGGAGAAATGTGTGCTAAAGCCGGACCAATCATTTCTCTACTTTGTCAATGATTAGCTCACACTGCCTTCCAGCCCCACCCCCAAACCTGCCATGTGTGGAGGATACAGGAGCTGAACTGAGAGCCTGGCAGAGATGCGGGAGGCGGGAGTGAGAGCCTGGGCAGGGTTTGGAGATCAGGGGCCCTGGGTCTGCCAGCCCAGGCCCTGCGCCCCTCACGAAGCTGGTAGACACAGACCAGGCTACCTCCAGTAACTTCACCACGGCGGGAAAGGCTGGCGTCTCCATCACGTCAGAGGAGTCCAGGTTCTCGAAGACTGCAGCTGTAGGAAGAAGCAGTAATGCTGAGTGGCAGATTGGCCTGAAGTGATGGAGAGACCCCGGTAAGGGGTCTGGGGCAGCCCAGATCCACACACTGGAGACCCCTGTCCCTGGGCGTGAGGCACGGCCTCTCCCACGGCTTCTAGGGAGCCCATGTCCCTGTGAACCAATGTAACAGCCTTCGGCCCTGTCTGCTCAATGACATTAGGGCCCACGGGCCAAGGGAAGTTTGAAGAAGTGTGGGCTTGTTTGCAGGGAGAAGCTGGGTGTTGGTAGGTGGGGTGGGGTCTGCTCAGGGGGAAGACGAGTCATCGGGCCCCTGCCCTCCGCTCTGCCATCCAGTGAGGTCCGGGCGTCCACTGCTGCTCAGTCTAACAAGCAGACCCTGACGGAGCCCTGACTGTAAGCCCGGCCCAGCCCTGCTGTCAGTCTTCTGACCAGCCTCCCTAATTCCAGTTCTGCTCTTTAACTCAGCCCCACCTCAGGGCTGCCAGGCTGCAGTGAAGGAAGAGGTGCAGTTTCTGTATTCTTTTTTCTTTGTTAGATTTAAAAATTCCAAAATAAAACATACAGATTAAAAAGTGCATAAACCCCAAAGGCATATTATACTGAATAATTATTAAGTCAACATGATGTAAGGACTTCTAAGGTCCAAACAGCCTCGCCAGCACCTGAAGCCCCCATGTCCTTTCCTGCAAGACTATGTTCCACTCCCCGAGAGGGACCCACTCTCCGGGCTGTCATGGGAAGCGCTTCCTTGGTTTTCCTCTATCTTTTTACTTCCTGCATGTTAATCCCTAAACAGCACTTGATTGTACCTGTTTACCTGTATGTGATCTGAGTATCTCATTCTTTGGTGGCGTTTAATCTTTAAATTTTGTGGCGGCGTGATCTAATTGTCTGCCTTCTTTTGCGCCTGGCTTCATTTCCTCGACATCGTGTTGACAGCACTCCGTCAAATCCTGACAGCTTTTCAACACGCCCCGTTTGGTTGATGGGTCACAGACTGGTCCCTCTGCCTAGAGCTCGCCCGCAGTGGATTCCCCCCGTTGGTGTGAGACAGTGATCTGGGTTCACGCTTTCCACATGCACATCCAATTGCTCCACAACAGTTTATTGAAAAGTCTGTCCTTTCCCCACTGCTCTGAGCATTGGGGTCATTCTTGAGTTCTGGAGCCAGCCACAGTCTCCTCAAATATTGCCTATGCCCCAGTCTTTTCCTCATTTCCTGTAGGACCCCAGCTAAAAGGATGCATACCTTCTCACTCTGTCCTCTAGGTCTCCTAGTCTCTCTCAGTTGGCATCTTTTTTTGTCTCTACATGTTGTATGCATGTAATCCCTTCCAACTTTCTCTCCAGCTCACACATTCCCTCTTCCCGTGTTTTAATTGCTTGGGATACTCATTCACTGAGTTCTTTGGTTGTTTTTCTTTTTTTAATTTTAGAATGTCTGTGTGGTTCCTTCTAAAATCTGTAATGTCATTTTTTTTAGAGTTTACATTTACATTTCCAGTTCCCTGTCTAAATTTTCAAGCTTTGCTTTTTCTTTTCATGAACACAGTAACCATAGCTGCTTTATCGTCTATATCCTGTAACTCCAATCTCTGAAATCTTTGTGGCTCTGTTTCTATTGCCCATTATTTCTGCTGGTTCTTGCTCATGGTATCTTGTTCCCTGGTTCCTATTTGTTTTTGGCTGCATGCTGGATGTTGTGTTTGAAAAACTCTTTAAAGGACTAATTTGTAATCTAGGTTGATGCTATTTTCTTCCTGAGAGGATTGCCAGTAGCCCCTGTCAGGTGCTTGGGGGCTAACAGGTCAGGACACCCTAACCGCCGACCCGGATTTTCCCAGACTGGCTTGCAAGTTCATGCATGGCTTTGTTTACTGTGGCTCACCCTTACCCTGAGGGATCGCCCTTTGGGGTCTCAGCCCCTCACCCTGAGGGATAGCCCTTTGGGGTCTCAGCTCCTCACCCTGAGGGATAGCCCTTTGGGGTCTCAGCCCCTCACCCTGAGGGATAGCCCTTTGGGGTCTCAGCCCCTCACCCTGAGGGATAGCCCTTGGGGTCTCAGCCCCTCACCCTGAGGGATAGCCCTTTGGGGTCTCAGCTCCTCACCCTGAGGGATAGCCCTTTGGGGTCTCAGCCCCTCACCCTGAGGGATAGCCCTTGGGGTCTCAGCCCCTCACCCTGAGGGATAGCCCTTTGGGGTCTCAGCTAAAGGTGGGGCTGACTGATCAAAGCTCCCCTTGATTCCAAGAAGCCTCCCAAGCACACCAAAATTTTCATTGTATTTTTCCAGGACAGGGTTAGAGCACGTGACCTCAGTGGGCCTCTCAGGCAGAAGCCCCCAGAGATTTCTCCCTCTCCCTGCCCCAGTCCCCCCACTGTCCCTCCTCCGGGGGTGCAGTCTGGGTGGAAACAGCATTACCCATGAACTCCACGTTCCCCAGGTGGAGGATGGCTGCCAGCAGCTTGCTGAGGTCCCAGTTCTCGGAGTCGGAGAACGTGAGGATCTTCATAGCCGAGCGGATGTGGGCATAGTTCTTGGCGTCGTCAAGCCCCTCACAGGAGGTGCAGTTCCCCTGCGGGACCCGGCACCTCAGCTTCCTGGGGCAACCCCCACCTCACCTCCTCCACCCTAGTAGGGCCAGCAAGGCAGAGATGCCTCAGGGACTCAGCCAAGGGCCTGGTCAGTGACATTTCATAGGCTCTGGGTGGACACTGGAAGGCCCCTTCATAGGCTCTGAGAGGCCTCCTGGAAGTCCAAGCTCAGAAAACATACAGAAGTACTTCTGGAGGCAGAGTCACAATGACACGGACGCCATGCGCCTGGGCTTTGAAGCCGGCACGGGTGTAGCTGCGTGGCCTCAGCCAAGTCATTCGGCGTCAGAGCCTGTATTTGTTACCCATCCAAGGTAGTGCCCGCCTTACTCTCTCTGGGGTCACTCCTCTAAAACTTTCTACACCTCCCGTTGGGCCAGGCCTGTGCCACCTGCTGGGAAGTCAGAAGTGGAGAGACCTGGCCCTGCCCTGCGTGCTTGCATCTGGGAGGAGAAGCAGGGAGCAAGCTACGTGATGTCAGAGGCTGTTACAGGTGCTAAGACCAAAGGGCAACAGGGCCAGCCCTGTGGGGCGTGGGGACAGGCTTCCTGGGGGAAGTTCCTGAGCCTACCCCGCATGCCGAGCCTCACGGCAGCACAGAGGGTGGTCTGGGCAGAGAAGAGCGGGACCTAGGCTGTGAGGTGGGAGGCAGGGTGGGGGCTGTAAGGGGTCTGGAGCCATAGGGAGGGGAGAGGCTGGTGGATGGTGGATCTGGGGGGACTAGGACACCATGCCACGGAGCCATAGGAAGCCCCTGCAGAACTGTGATCGGAGCTGTGGCCTCACTTGCAGAAGGTCTGTGGGGTGGGTGATACATTAGGGGGTAAAATCTGGTGCTGGGGGTGTCCCAGGGGAAACTTCTGCCCTGGTCCAGGCAAGAGAAGATGGAGGCCTCCAGGCAGTGAGCATGGAGGGAGGGGTGAGGCAGGAGGGAGATTCAAGAGGTGGAACTCATCCGTTCCCCTGTCAACAGCGGGAGCCACGGCTCCAGGCCGGGGTGCCGCCCAGAACACAGGCGGGCTCCCGCTTTCCTGGAGTTCAAGGTCTGGGGCGCCTACAAGGATGCGCAAATGGTATGAAATTGGGGTAAAAGTGTGGCGGCCCCTCCCCAGCACCTACTGGGTGACCCGGAGCCTTTCGTCCTGTGAGGCCAAAGGAAGGTGATGTTGGCGGGGAAGGACTCTGGCTTCAGCGAGAAACAAGCACGGGACAAGAGCAAGTCTCTGAGAGCCATGCAGCGGACACCACACTGCAGAGGGCGGGGCGGAGAAGGCCCGGGGCCCGCGGGGAGCAGGAGCTCGGGCCGCGGAGAGGGGGCGCGGGCGGGCCTCACCAGGGTCAGGCAGCGGTACTCGGAGGGCGTGCCCAGGCCCAGCAGCTGCTTCTCCTCGGCGCGCATCCCCAGCAGCATGCTGTAGAAGATGTGGTAGTTCCGCTCCTCCGGGGCCTGGTGAGAGGGTGGTCCGGGGAGCAGGTGAGCACGTGCCCTAAGGCGGGAGGCCTCAGGACTGTCTCCCAGGACTGTCTCCCAGCCCTGGCCCAGCTTGCTGTCATCCTCCTGGTCCTGCCAGGCCAGTTCAGGCCAACAGCTCTGTGAAAGGCCACGCACCGTGCCCTGAACTCGCGGCTCCAAGGCGCGCCTCTGCGTTGGGGGGGCATCCTGCCTAAAGTCGCAAGGGGGGACTGATGTCAGGATTCACACCCTCCTGGGGCTGGGGACTGGCCGGGCCTCAGGAGTAATTCCGGTAGAGGTGTGGAGTAGTAGGCATCAAAGAATGAAGGAAATTATACGATAGAAAATTCAAAATGGAAAATCCTATTATTTCTTTTCCTTGAATAATGGGGGAGGACCATCCTGATCCAATTCTTGGGTCCTTGGTTCATCTCAGGTAAGGCCTGGGGTGAGGTCCAGCGGTAGCAAGCGGAGGCCTGGGGGGTCTGGGGAGGCCCCTGGGGATGAGGGAAGGAGGGGTGAGGATAATGGAAGGGAGCCCCTTCCCGGGGTGGGTGGCCATCTCCCCAGCACCAGCGTGGCGGGTGGAGGCCTCACCTGCCGGCAGACCCGGGACTTCTCCAGGAGAAACTGCTCTATGCGTGCGCCCTCTATCACCCCACTGGGGTTGAAGTAGATGTCAATGTATTTCCCAAAACGGCTTGAGTTGTCGTTTCTGATGGTCTTGGCATTTCCAAAGGCTGAGGGCCAGCGGGTGATGTCCATGATGGGGACAGAGAGGAGAAAATTGACTTTTAGTGCGGGTCATCCGGGAAGGCTTTCCAGAGGAGGCGTTCAAGCCCAGAATTGAAGGATGGGTAAGATTGCCCTGGCCAGTGGTGGCAGCCAATAGGCTGAGAAGAAGGCAAGGTGCAGGTGAGGGTTTGGAGGTCAGAAAGCATGGGTGTGTTTGTGCAGTGGGAGATTTGGCTGGAGCCTGGGATACAAGAGGAAAGCAGTGGAAGACAGGCAGAACGAGTGAGTAGGTGGAACCGAGTAGCATGAAGCCTTGAGCATATGCCAAGCTTAGAGGTTTGGAATTAGTCTTCGGGTGATGGGGGAGGCAGGGAAGCCCCTGAGGGTATGAGGCGGAAGCAGACTGCACTTTAGAATGATCACTCAACTGAAGGCTGGTGGCTGGGTTAGAGAGGGCGAGCTCGCAGGGAGAGTGGCGGGAGCTGGCCTGGGCCAGAGCACAGACGAGGAGGTCAGACCAGTGGGCACCTGGATCACAGCGTGACCCACAGTGCAGCTCACAGAGCTGTTTCTGCCACTTTGTCTGTGGGACCCACAGGAAGAAAGATCCTTTGCATCACATCTAGTACATACACCCCCACCTGTACACATAATTAAAAGAAAATATATAGTACCAGCTCTTATCGAGTAATGCACTGGGTTATTTCCTATTCTGTGCTATCTAATTTTTCTTAAAAGACTGTTTTCATGACCCACTGGTGGGCTGGGGTGCAGTTTGAAAATACCGCTAAATAACAGCATTAATCCTGTGATTAGAAGGAAAGGGGTTCTTTGGTTCAACAGGTTTAGGAAAAACACTGTTCTGTCTCCCCCTCGAGGCATCCCAATGTGCAGCAGAGGGTCTGAGATAGGCCGTGGCTCAAAAAACCTGCTTAGTGTTGCAGAACCCAGGGGCTGATTTCTCCTCAGGAAAGAATCTGTGTGGGCTTTTTGGGTAGAAATTGACAAGCTTATTCTAAAATATAGAAAGGTAAAGGGTCTAGAATAGAAAAGAAGAACAAAGTTGGAGACTACATGCCACCTGATTGCAAAACTTACTAAAAAGCTACAGAAATCAAGGTGTGTTGTATTGGTGAAAATACACACACAGAGGAACAGAACAGAATAGAGAATCTAGAAATAGACCCACATCTGTATGGTCAATTGGCTTTAGGCATGCAAAGACAATTGAACAGAGAAATATTTTTTGATAAATGAGGCTGAAATAATTGGATGTCCATCTGAAAAGAAATGAGAAACTCAGCTCATACCTTGCACCATAGGCAGATTTAACACAAAATGGGTCACAGACCTGAATGTAAAACCTAAAACTACACAACATCTAGAAGAAAACATAGGAGAAAATCTTTGGGTCAGGCAAAGATTTCTTGGATACAACACCGAAGGCATAATCAGTATGAGAAAAAAAGTGATAAATTGAACTTTATCAAAATCTAAAATATTTGCCCTGCAAAAGGTACTATTGATAGAATGAAAAAACAAACTACATACTGGGACAAAATATTTGCAGAACAGGTATCATATAACAGACTTGTATCAGAATATATAAGGAATTCTTAAAATTCATTACTAAGGAACCAAATCAAACAATGGCAAGAGATTTGAACAGATACTTCACCAGAGAAGATATACAGATGGGAAAAAAAACACATGAAAAGATGCTCCACCTCATGAGCCACTAGGGAAACGAGCTGCAGCCACGAGGGGCCGCCTATATAGACATGCATGTTCGGGTGCAGACCATCACTCTGACGGTACCAGGTGCTGGCAAGCATGCAGAGCAGCTAGAACGTTTCTACTTTGCTGTGGATTGACAGCCACTGTGGGAAACATTTTGGCAGGTTCTGACGATGTGTAATGGCTCACTTGCCATCTGAGCCAACAAAGTCATTCCTGTATATTATCCAAGATCAAAAGCTATGTTCACACAAAAATCTGCATGCAACTGTTTATAGGGGCCTTATTCGTAATCACTAAAAACTATGAACAATCCAGGCGAGTGGACAACCTGTGGTACCTCTGCGATGCAGTGAAAGGAATGAATCACTGGTAGGGGCAATGGCATGGGAGAATCCCAAATGCATTATGCTAACCAAAGTAGCCAGACCCCAAAAGCTACAAACCGTCTGATTCCATTTATATGACTGTGGTATAATGAGTCCTAAGAAATACGTTAGAGGGCCAGGTCTCAGGGTGGCCTCCTACCTTCCAGGATGGGGTTGGCCTCCAGGACCTGCTGCTCAATCCACGAGTGCTGGCCACTGACGGTGGCCAGGAACTGCAGGATGAGCTTGGTGGTCTCTGTCTTGCCTGCCCCAGACTCGCCACTGTGAAGAGGGGGTGCAGGGCTATCAGTCAACATAACAATTACTTTTCCCACGCCTCTCAACTCGCTGGCAAAGCCACCCTGGGCCTGCTTGCTGGGCCAGTCTGAATGGGGACACCTTCTCCCATTGCAGAAATCCCACCATATTTGCCCAGAAGTCCCTGTGGGTCTCAGACTGTCTACACTACATTAATTCTTGGTGTGTCCCAGCTCATCTGTGAGCCCCTCGTAGGTATGGTTTTATCTGGCTCATTCCAGGGCCTCCGGCCTTGCAGGCATGCTGGTGGGGAGACCTCTCAGAAGAGAGGCAGCTTCTGGCCCCTTAGGAGACGCCTGGCCCGCTGAGCCTCACAGGGACGCAGGGAGTCTGGCCCCCACCTGATAATGCAGCACTGATCCTTCTTGTTCTTCTTCATGTTGAAGTAACAGGTGTTGGCGATGGCAAAGATGTGAGGTGGCAGCTCACCTATGTAGCGGTTATAGTACAGCTGCACCTGCTCCAGAGTGTAGAGGGGCAGCAGCTGGAACGGGTTCACGGCCACCAGGATGGAGCCTGTGTACGTCTGGGAAGGGAGCAGGTGGTCAGCGCCCTCCACTCTGAGTGCAAGCCCTGGGAGCTACCAGGACCAGCTGATCGTGGAGGGCACATGGGCCCGATTCTGGGCCAAGGAGATAAGACACTCAGCTGCTAGACCCTTCCCTCAGAAAGACGGGGTGTTCACCAGGAATGAGAGCTCGGGGGAAGGGGTGCATTTTCAGGAAGATGAAATGAGGGGGTCATTGTTCAATTTTAGCATTCTGCCTGGTACTTAGGAGAGGCTTGATAAAAATGAGCTAAATGTATGAAATGAGTCTTCAGCTGCCTCCCACAAGGGCCTCTGTGCGGCAGCTCAACAGCTGTAGGCCTCATGACCTCTCCTCAGGGACCCCAGCCCAGGACCACCTGCTCATCTGGAGGCCCCACCAGGCCTGACTGTGCCTCTGGGGGTTGGCGCAGGGACAGCCAGCTTGAATCAGGTCATTATCCACGTCTTAGTTTTCATCTTAGGAATGAAATGTTATGACAACCAGATTAAAGAATGCAAGCATAAGCTCTTTGGAAAAGACACGCTGCCATTCATTCTGGCTTATTGCTGTTGTCAGTCCCAGGAGCTCTGTCGCCCACTCAGCCAGACGGGTCTCAGAGCACCCTGTCCCCCGCCTCAATCTGCTCTCCCAGCCCTCCTCTCCATTCAGGGTCCCCTGCTCAGTCTCTCACTCCTCTGGGCAGGCGTGGTTGGAACCAGACATGTTCTGTCTCCCTGGGAGGGGCGCAGGCAGGCAGTGACTTCCCCAGGCCCCGCCACTTAGGCCACGTGACCCTCCTGGCCATCAGGAGAGGGCAGGGCTCTTCTGCCTGGTGACCCTGTCTCAGCCACATGCTTGGGAAGAGGCAGGACCGAGAGTATGCCCACCCCGCGGCCTCTGGTCCACTCGGCTGCCAAAGTGGGCCCTTCTCTCAGCCACAGATGAAGGCATGAGACATCACCGAGTGAGCACCTGGCATATGGCACCTCAGCTTTCTGCACCCTTGAAGGTATTGCCCACCCTGCTTCTCTTGGACTGGGGAGAAGATACTGAGGAGTATTAAGTACCTTGCCCCCCTCACACAGTGAGGGCATGGGGAGAGGGGAGTGAAGAAGGTGTGCCTGTCCCCAAGCCCCAGTGCATGGCCTTCTTCCCCAGCCAGGGGGTCAGCACATACAGACCGCAGCCCTGTGCCAGCTCTGTGGCGATGTGAGGACTCACATAGATCTTGTGTTGCTGGTAGCGGATCAGGAGGTTGTGCACCACGCCTGCCTCGTTCAGGTCCCCCAGGCGGATCATGTCGTCCACACCCTCGGCTGAGTTGGGGTGCATGGGGCTGACCGTGCCAAGGTCCTCTGCTTGGATCCAGTGTTCCTGGAATGAAGGGCACAGGATCTCCTGAGGGTGGTCTCTCCACGGACCAGCTGCTGCCCTTCTCCAAGTTCTCGGTGGGTCAGCTGGCCTAGTGGCCAGTCTCTGGCCAGGGTCATCCGTGGTTAAGGTCAAAGAAACCTGTGACGGGATTCTAGGGCCAGCGATCAGTGTGCAGCTGAGGCTGAGTGAATCTCAGACCAGGGGCCGAGGAGCTGAGCCAGAACTTAGATTGGCTGTGACTGGGATCGGGGGCACTTTGCCGCTGGCGGCCTCACAGACTGTTGGGATGAAAAGTGTGCAAGTGAAAGTGTTTTTTAACATCATTTTTCAAACAGAAGATATTACTATTAATATTTAACCAGCTTCCGTGTGTGGAACTCTCAGGTTTCTGACTAGAATCTTCTCCTTGGAAGCCAAGGCTCCATACGCCCCACCCTGCAGTACCTCGGCAAAGAGGGGTGTCCAAGGGAGACTTAAGTGCCCAGCTGGGCCCCTTTCCCTGTGTGCCTCTCCTGCCACCGCCCTTGGCCCCCCTGCACGCCCCTCCGGGTGGCTGAGCTGGGGCGCTGCCACCCTGAGCTTCATGCCTCCCAGCTGGGCTGTTCTGGTCAGCCCCCTCCCCTCCTGCTGGGGCCCTCCCCTCTGGGGGCTGTTCCCGCACACCTTTCTTCCTACCTTCTTGGCCTGCCTGCTCCCCTCCTTTACTTTGCAAAGCGGCTTTCTGCCCTGCCCCAACCCTGCAACAGCCCCTGCCCCACTTTACTCCTTCCTGCGGCCCACATTGCCCTAGTTTCCACCTGCCAGTTCACGCCCTGCCTTCTCACATGGAAACAGTGCCCATGGCAGACACTCCATGTTCGCCATGACAGGACCCCACTATGGTCTGTCCTGCCACACAGGTCCCCCCTTGGGCTCTGGGACCCCTGGTGTTGGGGAGCAGCGCCAGAGATGGGGAGGGGTCAGGGCCCTGGAGGGGAGGGCGCGGGAATGGGGCTAAGAGGGCCCCCCAGGCACACCGACCTTGCCTTCATCATCTTCGATCAAGATCTTGCCTGGCTTAGTTTCCTTGACAACACCCCCGATGGCCACACCAGTCCCATTGGCAGAGGCGGGGTTCAGCCACACATGGTCACCCTGGATAGCAGAGAGAAGATGGTGGTTGGATCCCTGCTCCACCTTCCCCTTCCTCCTCAAGACCTACCTGTCTTGGGGACGGTCCCTGAGAGCTCCCGAGGTTGCGGGGTGTGCTCTCTCCCCCTCCTCCTCCTTCCCTACTTCCCCTTCTCAGGGTGGCAGGGGAGGGGGCGCTGGAGGCTCCCCTAGCCTAGCTTGGTTCTAAGAAACAGACAAGCCATATTTACAAGAAACAGCCCCTCTGTGAGGTAGGTAAGGAGAGTCTTTGCCCTGGGACTGGCAGCATAGTACCCAAACCCACTGGCTGGGGTGAAGCAAAGATGAAATCTCATGATGTTTCAGCCAACTTGCAATGCAACAATGACCCATGAACCTATTTCTGATCAGAGAAAGCTTACTCGTTCAAAGAGGAGTGAATCCTGAGGCCCAGCAGGGACACCTATAAAGATTCTGAAGTCCAAAATGGGGAAAGAAATGGGTGAATAACCCACCAGGGAAAAGTGAACAAAACTGCCACAGAGCAGTGGGAAGCAGTGACCGAGTATTTCACTTTCTGACGTGTAGATCAGAGGCAAAGGAGCCCAGAAATTAGATGCTGGGACAGCTGGAAAGGATGAGATGTGAGTTGGCAGAACTCCAGAAAGAAATGGAGGAAATGAAATAGATAACATGCGCTGGAATCAAAAGCAAAA
This sequence comes from Smutsia gigantea, assembly GCA_032199065.1. Taxonomy (NCBI): domain Eukaryota; kingdom Metazoa; phylum Chordata; class Mammalia; order Pholidota; family Manidae; genus Smutsia; species Smutsia gigantea. The sequence continues at coordinate 92,195 of JAVSCE010020775.1, read as the reverse complement.
TTGGAAACAACAGGGAGAGAAGTACTGCTAAAAACATGGTAAAGATCATAGAAGATGGGAGGAGCAAAGGGGGCAAAGTGACATAGAAATTTTATAAGTTAGGATTAGGAAGAAAATGATAGATATGGATGATGGGCAAAAATAGAAATAATTGGAGTGTCCAAGAAAACTAGAGAAAAAAAAAGGACAGAAAGCTTATTTAAAGATATAATTCAAGACAACTTTCCAGAAATTAAAGAGTTCTTTAATTTTTAAGTCTGTGGATTGGATTTTCAATCTATGAATTGAAAACATACCAAGTATCAGGAAAGAATGACAAAGAAAAAAGTCGATGCTAAGATGTTCTAGTAAAGGTTAGTGGACTTCAAAAATAAAGAAAAAAATTTTTTTATGGGTAGGCAGACAAAAAGATGAGTCCATTTATAAGGAGAAAATTCAGGACAAATTTAAGTCCTGTATTAGGGCTGAACAACTCCTGTGACGATCTCAAGAAAAGAGCGGTCCACCTATCAGGTGGCCACTATCAAGAGAACAGAAGACAAGTGTTGATGAGGATGGAGGGAAACTGGAACCCTTGTGCACTGTCAGTGAGAGTGTAAATTGGTATAGCCACTGGGGAAAACAGTACTGAAGTTCCTCAAAAGGTTAAAAATAGAATTATCATATGATCCAGAAATTCTACCTCTGGGATCCAAAGAAATTCAAAGCAGAATCTCAGAGACATATTTGCACCCCCTTCCCATTGCAGCATTATTCACAATAGCCAAGAGATGAAAGCAGCACAAACGTCATCCCGTGAGCCATATGCCTTGGGCAAGTCACTGAACCTCAGTTTCCTCACTTGTTGAAAGGCAACTTCGTGGGGCTGCCTCGAAGCTGGTGTCATGCCCAGCTCAGAGTAGGCACAGACGGTTGGGATGCCAGCAATGAGCTCCGTGCGGTTCTGATATAACAGTCACCTGGCCCTCTGAAGTGTCCCGTGATAAGCAAGATGGCCACCCTGCTCTCAAGGAACTTGCAATCTTAGAAGACCGGGCAGGCCCACAGCTGCAACGGAGAGTAATATATACCCCCAAGAGATATCTTCTCCACTCTGCTTGAATTTAGTCACTTCCCCAGTGGGCCGCTTGGAACTCATGCTTCCCATGGGTATATCCCTTTGTGAAATAAACACGGCTTTGCCTTAAAACCTCTCTATGCTTTGAAATGTTGCCACATTCTAATGTTTGTGATTTAGTTATTCAAAGTCCTTACAATCTGAATTTTTAGAACACGTGTTCTCTCTCTAGGCTAAAACAGCCTTATCTCTAGGCTGTAATTGAAAAACCACCTTAGCTGTCATTCTGTGAGGCAAATTCCTGGAGGGCTCAGCCATAGGAGCCCCAAGGCACTCACTCGGTAGGGGATGCTGCCCCCAAGGGTGTGTGTCCAGGTGCCAGAAGGAGACAGTGGCCACTTGGTGGCTTTGCACTTGAGAGTAAAATATGTAGGGTATTTTCTTATCAAAGAGCACTTTACAGCATTATGTGGCTTTTGGATTTTGGTTGGAGTTCTGGAGGATGGAAAAGGACATGCTGGCTGTTTTGGGGGCTCTCCTGTGGGCTCTCCCAGCCCCTAAGCTTCTGTGTCATGCACATTCCCAGGCTGCCTGGAGTCCTGTCGTCCGACCCAGGGCAGGGCACCATCTCAGTGTCGCTGACTCAACAGGAGACACAAAGACCCTCTGCTCCCTTCCCACAGGGAGCCATCTCTTGGCCACTGGAACCCAGCAGGCACTTAAGAGATGTTTGTTGAGCTGGGGGAAGATGATGCAGAGCCAAAGGGGAGATCTGGAGCCATGTTTGATTTCTACCCACACTGGGCTAGCTCCCTGTGACCACCCAGTGAGACGACAGGTGAGAAATCCCTTTGTTAGGACAGCTTAAGCCCAAATAATGAGGGATTGCTGTGCGGCGTGGCCACCTGCCCGGGCCCAGAGGCTGGCCACGCTCACCTTCTCCAGACCATATAATCTGCCTTGCTCCTCAGACTCCCTGGGCTCTAGTGCTGCCCATATAGGTGCTCACTGCCTCTCTTCTCTCCTTGGCGGGGATGTGACTCAGCCTCTGGTAACTGCCGCCAGGAACCCCCAGGTGGAACACATGTCATTCTTACCAGCCTGAAGACCGACATCCCGAGGCAGCAGCTGCTCGCAGCCTGTGTGCAGAGAGAGAGCAGAGTGTCAGTCTCAGGGCCCTGCCTAGGAGCCCCTCAGGTCGGGGGCCGTGTGTACTCATCACACGGCCCGAGTGCCCCCAGGGGGCCCGGCTCAAGAAATGACTCTTGAATAAAAGGATGAATGAGCCACCGTCCCACCCAAGTGCAAGCAGCAGCTTTCGGGGTTTCTTCTGTGCTTTCCCATCTCTACTGAACACCTGTTTTGCATTCAGCCCTGGGCTTGACGTAGGGAGTCAGGGTGATTCTGAAAATCCTTAAGTCACAGTCCCTGCCATCCAGAAGTGCAAATTTTATCTGGTCAGACATCTGTGAAAACCAGCCATCACAATATGCTATGGGCAGTGCTGAGGGAGACAGCCAATGTAGCCAAGACATGTGACACGCTGAAGACCTCACAGCACCCCAAAACACAGGTGTTCCCCAATTTCATACAAGGGGCTTGAGGGAGGAATGGTGACCCCGTCACTAGCTGGGAATGCCTCGTGGACCTGCCTCCTTTCAAGCCTGTCCCCAGCACCTGGGAGCGCCCAGGCCGGCCTGCTCAGCTGCGGCAGGTGGAGGGGAGGGTCCGGGAGCCGAGCCCAGCTGGGCCTCATGGCGCTGAGCAGCGTGAGCGTGCCGGCAGTTTGTTCACCACCATGCTCCCTGCGTCTAGCACCGACCTGCCCCAGGAGGGCCCAGGAGTGGACGAAGCCCTTGGAGACGGTGTGCTTTGACGGGCAGCTCTGACGGAGGAGCAGCGGGAGGAAGGGGGGCGCTCTCCAAGGACACTGCCACTTTAGCAAAGTGCCAGTGATGTTAGGGGCCTGACGATGGGCCACGCAGACCGAGCGGCGAGGCAGAGAGGAGCAGGGCTGAGGCAGTGGGGGACAAGGCAGAGGCTTTTGCCACTCTGTTCTGTGGGACAAGGAATTTTTTATTCCAATTTTTATGTGGCACTTGGGCATTTATGGCTTATATACGATTAATGGCAACCTAAACCAGCATTTCTTGAGTGTCTACAACATGAAAGGCAGTAATCAGATTCTTCTTTAAGGTCCAAAGTTACATTTTTCTCTCTGACCGCAAAGGAGCATGGTACCTCCTCCTGGCCCTGTCCTGGCTTTCCTGGGGACAGATAGAAGGAGTCCGTGCTGGGATGTTTCGGGGTAGACAGAGTCTGAGAATCTAGGAAGGGTGTTTCTGGGTGATGCAGCCCAGCCTCCCTGCCCTGCGCTGCCCCTTTGGGAGTGTGTGTTCTCAGGTGCCCTGGGAGGCAGTGGGCACAGGAGACAGTGTGGCTTGCCACCCACCAGCTGGAACAGGTCTTGCAAGTGACTTCGTGTGCCCCTTCCTGATGGGAAGTGGCTTGGGCTTTGCAGGGCCTCTGTAAGCTCAGAGAGATGCAGGGAGGGCTCACCAATGTTTGTGCCCCCAGGAAGCACTCCTGAGGTCCCTGCGGGATGGTCATGCCCAGGCCCGAGGCTGCTGACATGGCTTAGTCAGATTCCTGCTCCTCTCTCGCGTGGAAGTGGGCCCAGTGACCACCCATGACCAGGGCGCCTGAAGCCAAGGGGGAGCCGGCCAGGCAAGGCCTTGGGACAGCTTATTCCCTCATACCAGACGGGAGCCTCGGCACACCCACAGTTAGCAGCGGCCCTGGGGAAAGGCTTCGCTTGCAGCAGTCACTGCTCTGCGAGGAAATGCTGTCCCCATTTTTCAGGGGGCGCAGCTGAGGCTGAAGGATGTTGAGACTGCCGAAACTATTCACCTGGCAAGCCAAGAAGGGGATTCTTCTGCCGCCCTCCCCGATCCATGCCCTTGGCCCTACCTCCTTCGCTTTAGAGTGTATAAGAGTCTGTATAAAAGTACAAAGAGGCCCTTAACTAAATCTTTCAAGGGACGATCGGGCCACCGCCTGCCTCACTAACACAGTGAGCTGGTGGGTGTGAGATGCAGAGGTGTGTTCCCAGCCTCTGGCTACTCGCTTCTGCACCCTAGATGGAAGTCCGAGGCCTGTGCGTGGTCTCTGGCCCCCTCATCTAGGGCATCTGACACCATGCCCCTCACCCATGACATCTGACCTCCACATGCATCACTCATCCCTCTCTGGATGCCAGGAGCTGCCTTACAGGTGTCCTGCTATCTCCCAGGGGATGAACTGCCACATGTCCTGGACCCCCAGGACCTGACCCCCAGACTCAGTGACCTCCAGTCCTCTGCAAAAGTCCCTCATCTTCTTGTGTCCTAGAACTGCTCCACTTCAGAAGCCATGTCCCCCAACTGCCACCCTCCAAGCACAGCACAGCCCAGCACCCCACCCTCCCCACCACTAGCAGCTCTTCCCTCATTTCATCATGAACCAGGCCTGGGGAGCCTTGCTGCCATGTCGTGAGGACAAGCAGCCTAAGAAGGGGCCCATGTGCTGAGGAACCAAGGCCCCCAGTCGAGGACCAGTGGTCTGGCTTATATGTGGAATCTAAAGAGCCAAACAAACAAAAAACAGACTTATAAATACAGACAACAGATAGTTGGTTACCATAGGGGGAGGGCCCAGGGGATGGGTGAAACAGATGAAGGGGATAAAAAGGTACAAACTTCAAATGATAAATGTTAGTTGTAGGAATGGAAATACAGCATAGAGAACATAACCAATAATATTGTAATATCTTGGTATGATAGCAGGAGGTAACTACACTTACCGTGGTGAGCATTTAGTAATGTATATAATTATCGAATCATTATGTTGTACACCTGAAACCAACTAATATTGCAATTAAAAAAAAGAGCCAGTGATCTGGGAAGCAGATCTTCCAGCCATGGTCAAGGCTTCAGACACCCACAGCTCCAGCCATCATCGTGACTTCAACCTTGTTCTGGGCTGAATTACGTCCCCTCAAATGCATATGGTGAAGTCGTAACCCCCTACACCTCAGAATGGGACTGCATTTGAAGACAAGACCTTTACGGAGGTGACGAGGTTAAATCGAGGCTGTTAGGGTGGGGCCCAATCCAACAGCGCCTCCTTGCAAGAAGAGACAGCAGAGGTGTGCGTGCATAAAGGGATGACCTCTCACGTGATAACAAAGCAGCAAGGAGCAGGGCCTCAGAAAATCCAACCCTGCTGGTGTCTTGGTGTCAGACTTCCAGCTCCAGAACTGCGAGGACATAAACGTCTGTTGTCTGAGCTGTCTGGCCTGTGGCGCTTTGTTTGGCAGCCCTAGAAACTAATACGGACTTCAGGAGAGTCCCTGGCCCAGAACTGCCCAGCTCAGCTGCTTTTGGATTTCTGCCCCTCAGAAATTGCATGAGATAATAAATCTTTGTCATTTTAAGCTGCAAAATTTTAGGGTAATTTGTTACACAGCCTTAGATAGCTAATACACTTACCTCAGCCTCTTGTACCTTCATGCATTATCACTGTTCTGGCCTTTCCTCTCTGCATAGAGATAAACTCAGGTCGTGTCTACCCTAACATGGATTTTCTGGCCTCATGACCCACTCCAGCAATCTCCCTCTTCTTGGTTTTGCTCCACAGCTGAGCTGCTTGAAGAAGCTGCCCTGTTCTGCTGCCTCTGTTCTCTCACCTTTTCATGCCTTCCCAAGCCCTGGACCATAGGCACATACCCACAAACACTGCACCAACCCTTCCAGGGCCAATGTTGCCCAAGCCAGTGCCAGACTTTTTCAGGCATGGACTCTTTCCTGACTGCACCCCTGGGCTTCTGCAGGACTGCCCTTCCCTGGCTTCCCTTTGCCTCTGGGGGGGTACCCTCAATCTCCTCCCAGGGTCTTTTCCCTCACTTGGATCTTGCAGTGTCTGAGGGAGATGCTGATCTTTTTGTCTGCCTGATGTGCTGTTCCCTGTTTCCTTTTGGGGAAGCCCACCTCCCTGTCTCCAAACTGTTTCTGGTAGGCATCAAAATCATGGTACCTACAGTGGGCATGTGGCCCAACCAAGGGCCAATCACAGGCTTTCCCTGGGATGTTCTGAATTGGAGCTGGGGGTTGGTTTTCTTCTCTAGTCACAAAATTTTGACATGTGATTCCAGAACTGTCAGGAGCTATGAACCTAGTATCCTCAAAACAGCTAGTTTGAGAGAATAAAGTTGGCAGGCTGGGAAGGAAGGAGACAAAAGACAGAAATCCTGTTTTGCCTTTTTCACTTTGCTTATTTGAGCTAAGCCATTTGGATTCTTTAATTGAAATCAAAGAATTCTCACTGATCTGGCGGCACTCCTTTTATTCTCTTTCAGCCTGCACATTCCCTTCTCACTCTCACTCTCTCTCAGGACCACTGCCAGGATCAAAGCACTTCTGAGTCCAAAATCAGTGTCTCCAACCCTCACCTCTATTCTGAAATCAAGACTCACCAAGGCCATATTCTCTGGATATCTCCAGCAGATAGGCCATGGGCACATCAAATTCAACATGAACACAGCAATTTATCTCCTCTGTCCCCAGACCTGCTTTTCTCCCTGTATTCTTTATCAATGAATGGAGCTGGCAGTTGTTTTAAACACTTGAGTCATTTTATTGTTCTCATATCCAGAGGATCTGAAGATTTCATCTCTTAAAATTTGAGAATTCCAACTATATGTTATCTATAAGAAACCCACTTTAAATATAAAGACACAGATTAAAAGTAAGGAGATAAAGATATACCATGATAACACTAATCAAAAGAAAACTGGAATAGCTCTACCAATTTCAGATGCAGCAGACTTCAGGACAAGGAAGAATGCCCCTTTAGGGGCATTACATAATGATAAAGGGGCCAATTTTCAAAGAAGACATAACATTACTTAACATGTATGCACCTAATAACAGAACATCAAAATACATGCAACAAAAACTGACGGAACTACAAGGGAAAAAAGGTTAATCCACTATTATAGTTGGAGACCTTAACATTCCTCCCCCAGTAATTGACAGATCTGGCAGGAAAAAAATCAATAAGGACACAGTTGAACTCATCACCATTAATCAACTGAATCTAATTGACATTTACAAAATACTTCATCTAACAACAGCAGAATATGTGAACTTCTCCTCAAGTTCACATGGAACATTCACCAAGATAGACCACATTCAGAGTCATAAACACACCTGAACAAATTTAAAAAAATAGAAATCATATAATGTCTGCTCTTGGACCATAATGGAATTAACAACAACAAAAATTTTTTAAAGCTGAAAAATTCCCAAATATTGAAAATTAAGAGACACACTTCTAAATAACATAAACCAAAGAGGAAGTCTCAAGAAAAAATTTTTAATGTTTTTTATCTAAATGAAAATGAAAATACAACTAACCAAAATTTATGAAATGAAGTAAGTGAAAGTGCTTGGCAGGAAAGAATATTTTAAGAAAGAAGAAAGATCTAAAGTTAATGATTGAAGTTTCCACCTTAGGAAATTTGAGAAAGAAGAGCAATATAATCCTAAAGCAACAAAAAGAGAAGAGATAATAAAAATTACAGCAGAAATCATGAAATTGAAAACAGGAAATGAATAGAGAAAAATCAATGAAACCAAATTCTGGTTCTTTGAAAACATCATTGAAACTGATAAACCTCTAGCCAGGCTAAGGAAGAGAAAAAGAGAGAAGACACAAATTTCTAGTATCGGAGATGAAATTATCCCACGGATAATTGGTCAGGTCCCATGGACATTAAAAGGACAATAAAGGAATACTGTGAACAACTCTATCCCTACAAATCTGGTAACTTAGATGAAATGGACCAATTCCCTGAAAGACGTAATCTGCAAAAACTCGCACAAGAAGAAATAGCCTGAATAGGCCTCTATCTATTACAGAAATTGAATCAATAATTGATAACCTCTCAAAAAGAAAGCACCAGGTCCAAATGGTTTCACCAGTGAAGTCTACCGAACATTTAGGGAAGAGATGACACGAGTTCTCTACAGGAAGCAGAAGCAGAGAGAACACTTCCTAACTCATTCTATGAGAGCAATATTACCCTAATACCAAACCCAGATAAACACAATGAAAGAAAGGAAAAATTAGAGACTCGCTCCCATCCTGCCCATCTTTTAGCCCCCTATTATCCTTTGCATGGGGGGAGGGAAGCCTCCTAGATGGACTTGCTGCTTCTTATCTCTCCAAAAATCATTCTCCATTCCACCAAACAAGTGATATCTAAAAGATGCAAAAAGTTGGCAATGTTATGCCTTTCCATAGCTTAGAGTGGGCCACATATTTATGGCATTTGATGCCCTTCTGGATCATAACATGCCTCCCCCTCAGCCTGCCTTGCATCTCGCCTCTTCCCCCAGGGTGCACTGAATCTCATGTAGTTCCTGAAATGCCCTATATTCTCTCACCTTGGTGTCTCTGCACTTGATCTGACTCGAGTATGGAAGGAACACATACATATGCACGTATGTACACACACACAGGCACAGACATCCTTACAGGCAACAGCTGTGATTTTCTACCTCAGCATTTGCCCTGTTATATGTGTCATTCCATGTGTCTCTCCCACACTTGGGAGAAGCTGAGGAGCAGAGCTGTGCCTTACTCATCCCAGTAGGCTCCCACATCATGCTTGCTGGCTGAATGGATGGGCGGGTGGGTGGGTGGGTGGATGGGTGGTTGGTGAGTAGGGTAGTGGATGGATGGATGGATGGCCACCAGGGGGATAGAAACAGCCCTGCCCCCATCGCAGGAAGGCAAGTGAGTCATTGCTCCTGAGCAGAAGCCCTGGGGTAATTGCAAGCTTCTGCCCCTTGGAGGCGAGAGGCCTTCCTCATAGCTCAGGCCCCTTCACCCAGCCCTGAGGCGGGTCAGTATTGCTGAGCCCGTGGGGCCAGTGTCCTGCACCAGCCCCAGGGTCAACCTAACCTCAGGAACCAGAATGGAGGTGACCATCACCTGAGAGGAGCAGGGTGAACTGCTGGTTCCCCAAATCACCCTCAGAGCTGCTGGAGGTCAAATGCCGCACCACGAACATGCATTTCGGGGGCAACACAGAACTGGAGTGTGGGGAGAGTGGGAAAGGAAATGCTGAAAGGCGAGGTAGGGGGTGGACCTGGGGGAAAATCAAAGTGTTGCTGGGACCAGGAAAGGGCCCAAGTGGGCAGAGGGCTGTGTGCCGGGTGGGCTGTGGGGCACAGAGGAGACAGGTCCAAGGAGCAGCGCTCACATTGAGACTCTGGTGTGTGGAAGGACACCGACCCGGGAGCACTGCCCACATGTCACCCAAGGAACAGGTGGGAGCGCTCTTCAGGCAGAGAGGGGGCGGGGCTGGGTGCAGCCGGATGGCGTTCTATGCCACCAGCTAACTGCCTCTCACTGCTGAGCAGAGGGTCCCTGATGGGGAATGCAGCGCTCCCAGGAGAACAAGTTGCACGGGCTGGTGGACAGGCCCCCACCTGCTGGAAGTCAGCACAGTCCCCAGCTGTCAGGGATCTGGGCTGGACCGCCTGGTCCAGACAGACAAAGCCATCAAATACTAGAAGTTTCATATTGTTTTCATCTAATATATGTGTTGATATATGAGTATGTAATAAAAATAAGCTTTATTTTATAGTATTATGCCATTTTTGTTAAAAAATACAGGAGATATCTGTCTATCTACGGAGACCTGTCCTTTTTAGAGGCACCTATATTAAACCATTGATGGCGGTGTCTTCAGGATGGGGTGGAAAGGAGGGAGGGAGGCGCGGGAGGAGACTTCCTGCACATTTTGCTCCTCTCTGTTGCTTTTAGCGCTTCCACGTCCATCAGTTGCTTTTATTATATACTTTACTGTTCACAGGATTGTCCCAGCACCTGAAATCCCACCCCCTAGCAACAGGAATGACCATCTGCAGAGATCAGCCATCGGGGTCCACGTCAGGAGGAACGGGAGGAGCTGTCAGCCGGGAGAGCCCTAAGGGGAGGCGCTCAGCAGCTCGGGGCGTGCAGCCAGGGAAAGGGGCCAGATCCCGAGCTCCTCCATGTGCCCCAGCCAGCCTGGCCCTGTGCTCTCCGCAGCCCAGGGCCCCAGAGGGCCTGCAGGCAGCCACACCCCTGTGGACAGGGAGCCCCACCCCATGCAGGAATGCCAGACATTCAGGGTGATGTCCCATGAATATCATGTGCCTGGCAGCTCGGGAGGTGTATGACCCTGAGAGGTGCCCCTGGCCCAGGAACACTGCTCCTGGGACCTCACCAGGCCTGCCTTCTCTTCTGCCCAGGGTGAAGGTGTTAAGCCATCATCCTCTGAAATGTCTGCCTGCCCACTGCCCAAAGTCTGTGGTGTGTGCCGACACGGAGCCAGGCTCTGCCCCCTCAGAGCCTGGCTCCCGGCCCCTCCTGGGGAAGTCAGCAACGGCAGGGTGTCCCTGTTGGAGAAGCCCTCCTGGGCGAATCTCCCCTCCCGGGGCTCTACACCTCGTCCAGAGGGCAGCTGTCCTCCACAGCGCCATACCATGAGCACACTAAGCCTAGTGCAGCCCTCCCGCCTCACACCTGACGCATGCCTGGGCTCAGGTGCTCCGTGCCCCCCACAGAGCCTCCCTCTCCAGCCTCGTCTGCAGCCGCTCTTCCAGACCCGGCAGCCTCCTTGACGCGGCTGTCACCCATCCTAGCTAATGCCTGCCCCTCTTTGGTCGCAGGAGGCCCTGGCCAGCCCTTGAGAAAGCATTCCCTGCCCTGCACTGAAACGCGTGGTCTGCACCTGTCCAGAGAACAGCTCCCTCGGAGCTTTGCTTTAGCAGAATACCGGCAATCCTGCCTGAAGGGGGCTTGGGGGAGATGGCCCTTGAGAATCCTGCCTGGATTGACTGTTTCTGCCAATGGCATTTGCTCACTTGATATCCTCTTGGTGACATCCCATCAGGAGAGATGGGCTTCTTCTCAGAAACTGGCTTGTTCTTAACTCAGGGACATTATTAATATTGTCACTGCTTATATTTTGGTTTTGCATTGCCCACCAGGAAGCTCAGAATAACTTTGGTGGCTATGTCTAGTGAAAAATGTAGTGGAGTTTGGTTTACTAACCTTTCTCTAGCTGCATTGTGTCTTCTGATCTTAATTCTCTCTTCACCTTAGTTTCTTATTTTTTATTCTGTCATGTGATAGGCAACTCTGTAAGTGGCCTCAAATGACTCTCTTCACTTCCTTTTTGAATAAGGCAGGTGATGGATGAAAGGAGACTGAGACATGCATACTACATGGGCGTGGTGGTCTCTTCCACTGCACTGTGGTTCTGTACGCATCCTCAGTGCTCTGTCCCAGAACACAGCAGGGGCTCAGACTGTACTCAGGGACTGCGCTAAGAGTGTTCCAGTAGTAGTTCGCTGATCTGCAACAATGCTGCAAGTTAAGTGACGAGGTTCCGTCTGACAGATGGAGAAACTGAGGCTTCAGGTCCCACACTTGTAGGTGGCCAAGCTGGGACTCGAACTCATGCTTGTCTGGCTCTGAAGTCCTTGTCCATTCCACTTCACCTGTCTCCTTAGCTTGGCATGTCACACTTTTCAGGGCCACGCTGTCCAATACAGTGGCCACTAGCCAAATGGGGATATTTACATTTAAATTAATTTTAGCTAAAATTAAATTCGGTTCCTCAGTCATACTGGCCACACTTAACATGCCCAGCAGCCACCATATGTGGCTAGTGGGTATTGTATTGGACAGAGCAGAAGAGAACATTTCCATTAGCACAGGAAGAGCCCCTCTGCTCCTGACACCTGCACTGGGCTCCTGGCAGAACCTGGAGGTCTTGGGTTTCCTTTCCTCTGGGTCTTGTGCCTGGAGCATCCCCTCTCCTCACCCCTGCATCAAGCCATCCTTTCCTTCCGGGCTCACCTGGTCCCTTTGTCTTCTTTTCTGTCACTCTTCCCCCTCCCTCACCTGTCTTGAGCCCAGTGATCTCTGCCTCTGGCCTCTTGATACCTGGTTGGGTCACTTTTCCTTTGCACAGCCTCATCTCACCAGCCCAGCAGTGGAGAAACTGATACACACTGCTTGATTAGTTGAGGAGACAGACAAGAGAGTTTAAATGGCATAGGACTACAGCACCCGACTCCATTCCTAGCTTTACTTCTGCCACTAACTACTCCACTCCTTCCTTCGGCTTCTTGCTCTGGGTGGGGGTGGGGCAGAAGGGTCCGAGCAGAGCAAGCCTGTGCCGAAGGTGCTCATGCCCAGTGGCCTTGGGCAAAGCATTTTACCTCCTGCATCTCAGTGCCCACCTCCGTGAAAAGCTAGTGCAATCCCTGCCCTTTGTCCCTGAATGGCTTGTCCTGAGTGAGGATGTGGAACAAGAGCTTTTGTAAGACGTGAAAAGTACCAAGTTTCCTAACTGCACCGGGTAACTGCCTGTGGTGAACCTCTCCTCGGGGCTGTGCACCCTCCTCAGAGCTGTGCACCTGTTCTTAGGGCTGTGGCCCAGCGCCTGGCCTACACTTAAGTGGGAACAGCTGGCCCTCTGGGAGGAGGCAGCACAGGGCCAGACAGCAGGGCACCCAGCCTGCTGGGGAGATGGAGATGGCTTCTTGCAGGAAGCGCCATTGAGCCTCATGGTTCTTAAAAAAGACTGGTGGGGGAATGTGCCCCAGGCTCAGAGAGGCACACGCAGTTTCGGTTTTCTTAGAACTAAAATCCTCAATGGAGCTCTGGGGTTTTATGGGTTAGAACACAATGCAAGTCCAGAGTTACAGAGTGGGGCCTGAGCCAGAGGCCTGGTTGGTGGGGAGCAAACACCTGACCGAGGAGATTTAGGATAGGGCCCCACCCCTGCCAGCAGCCAGACCCTCCCAATGTCTATGGCTCAGAGTTCCTCCTCTAGGATGTAGAGGCAGCCCATGGGAGGCCTCTCCTCCATCACCTGCTCCCCCAGAGACCAAAACCCCCACCAGAGGAGGCTCTGAGGCCCGGCAGACAGAGCCCTGCCTCCTGGGGGGCCCAGGCCTTTTGGAAGTGACTAACACAATTGTCCAAGAAGGCTGGAGGTGAGGCAGAGAAGCCCAGGCTTCAGAGTCAAGTGCCAGCCCTGCTTCTTCCTGCGGGCACCTCTATTCCTGTGGCCCTCAGATGCCATGTGCATAAAGTGGAAGTGATGACATCAGCGTGCTGCGCAGATGCAGCGAGGTGGCACATAGGGTCCAGGGGATGTCTGCCAGCGCCCAGGCATCAGCACCTAGGGTATCCTCCATGCCCCACGAGGGCCTCTTGCTGGGGAGGCCTGCTGGGCTGGGGCAGCCTGGCACCTGCCATCCCCCACCCCTGCCAGTGAGTCCGCCCTCCTGTAGCAGAGGGCTGGAGCAGCCTCTCCTCTTCCTGGGCCCCCAGGCCAGCCCTGTAATCTGATGGAGTGAATCTCTAGGCTGGGGTTTCTGGTCCCCAGCTCCTAAAAGAAATCCCTAGCTCTCTGCTTCACAGGCCTCTCCTACGCTGTTTCCAGGAGAGCCCCATAGCACGACCTGGTCTGTGCCTCTCAACCCATCTCCTGCCCAGAGACCCTCTTCCTGAGAGCTGACCCCCGCCCCCATCCTCCCAGACCCTGCAGCTGGCCAGCAGAGAAGCCCAGGGCCCTGCCTTACCTGGTCCGGGTGGGGTTTGGCTTCCTCCCTCCCCGGCCAGCCTGGCTCTCTGAGACCAGGGGCAGGAGGCAGAGACAGGGCTCTGGGTGCAGTGGGGCGTGAGGGAAAGGAGGAAGGACACCAAGAGGAAGTAGCCCAGTGCTCTGGGCCCATGTAATTTATTACAGGACTTTGTCCCTGGGCTCCAGCACATCCACTCCCACACGGCTCCAACAGCCCAGCCCCAGAACCTCACGGCAGCCTGATCTTTAACCCTGGCCTGTTCTGTCTAGTCCCCACGGGGCCGTCAGATTCTGCCCTCCACGTACCTGTTACTGGTCTCCAGCCAAACCCCGTGGGGACCATAAGCTGATCATCCAGGGAGCTCTGCATCTTCCCAGGCATCACACGGACTCCAGGGAGCCCACACGGGAGCTCTGCTCCCAAACACCCCATGTCTTAACTGGGGGCACACACAGGGGATGCCAGAAAGCCGTATAACAGAGCTAAAGGCCATCGGGGAGCTGGTATCCCAGTAGGGTTTCTGGGAGCAGAGGGGGCTGGCTCGGGCTGGGTCTTGAATGACATGGGGAGTTCCACTGCGGGGCAGATGCGGACCTTTCTGAAGGGAAAGGGCGTCAAGCAGTGTGCCCTGGGAACACAGACTGTAGGGGACAGGCAGCCCCGGATGGGAGCCCAAGTGCGAGACTTTGAAGGCAGGTGGAAAATTAGCCCACGGGAGAATCCTGCTCAGCTGCAGCCCTCTCCTTGGGGGAAGAGAGGCCTCAAGTCCTTAAAGCTGGCCGGCTGGAGCCAGTCAGGTCCTTCCCCTTCCCCAGGCCTTGGGGGTTCTTGGGAACTGCAGATCAAGGTGTGAAAAGTAGCTCACACCTGGTAGATAAGAGCTGAGGCCAGCACAGGGCTGCAGTGACCTCAGGCCTCCTGGGGACAGAACCCACGTGCTGGTGGAAGAGAGGAGCACAGAGGACACAGCTGCAGGGCGGGAGACCGTGTGGCCCAGGAGGGCTTGCGTGCTTCCAGTGAAGGGCTGATAGGCTCCCCGGCCTCCTGCTGCTGAAGGCTGCTTTTGTGTAGATGGCTCGGAGTTTCTCTTCTTGTGGCCCACTGCCCATGGCAAGGCAGGAAAGCCATGGAGCACAGGCACAGAAAGTGCGTGTAAGCCTTTCAGCCAGCCCCCCACCTTCTGCCAGCACGGGGCTCAAGTTCTGGCCTGGCTCCAACTAGCCTCTTGCTCCCTAAAATCTCATCCGATTTCTGGGCCAACACTTGCTTTTGGGGGCTTCACACAGCACACAGCACACAGCTTCTCTGGCTGAGATGCCACGTCACTTGCCCAGGACTGGTGCTCTGCTGCCCGGATGGCTCCGCACCATGGCTAGCCCTTTACATCTGGGGCTCCCGGCTCCAGGCCAGGTTCTCTCTGGCCCTCTTCCATGGACTTCATGCCAACAAATGGTGGAACAGAGCATGTGTGTAGAACAAGACGGTTTATGATGTATCTCTACCCAGATCCTGTCTTAAACAAAATTTGGTAGAAACACGTTTTCTATTTACAAACTTGTCTCCCGCTATTCTTTTACGTTCAAAATTATATCATAAGCCTTTCCTTCCACCGCACCAAACTCCACCCACCAGCACTTTTTTTTTTCTTGGCATCATTCATCTACAATTACATGTGCAACATTATGGTTACTAAACTCCCTACTTCATCAGGTCCCCCCACCTACCCCATTACAGTCACTGTCCATCAGTGTAGTGAGATGCTATAGAGTCACTACTTGTCTTCTCTGAGTTGTACGGCCCTCCCCGTGCTCCCCAACATTACATCTGCTAATTGTAATGCCCCTTTTCCCCCCTTATCCCTCCCTTCCCACCCATCCTCCCCAGTCCCTTTCTCTTTGGTAACTGTTAGTCCGTTCTTGGGTTCTGTGAGTCTGAGGCTGTTTTGTTCTTTCAGTTTTTTTCTTTCCTTTTATACTCCACATATGAGTGAAATCATATGATACTTGTCTTTTTTGGCTTGGCTTATTTCACTGAGCATAATACCCTCTAGCTCCGACCATGTTGTTGCAAATGGTAGGATTTGTTTTCTTCTATGGCTGAATAATATTCCATTGTGTATATGTACCACTTCTTCTTTATCCATTCATCTACTGATGGACACTTAGGTTGCTTCCATTTCTTGGCTATTGTAAATAGTGCGGTGATAAACATAGGGGTGCATCTGTCTTTTTCACACTGGGCTGCTGCATTCTTAGGGTAAATTCCTAGGAGTGGGATTCCTGGGTCAAATGGTATTTCTATTTTGAGTTTTTTGAGGAACCTCCATACTGCTTTCCACAATGGTTGAACTAATTTGCATGCCCACCAGCAGTGTAGGAGTGTTCCCTTTTCTCCACATCCTCACCAACATTTGCTGTTGTTTGTGTTTTGGATGTTGGCCATCCTTACTGGTGTGAGGTGACATCTCATTGTGGTTTTAATTTGCATTTCCATGATGATTAGCAATGTGGAGCATCTTTTCATGTGCCTGTTGGCCATCTGAATTTCTTCTTTGGAGAAGTCTCTATTCATATCTTCTGCCCATTTCTTAAATGGATTATTTGCTTTTTGTTTGTTGAGGTGCATGAGCTCTTTATATAATTTGGATGTCAACCCCTTATTGGATATGTCATTTATGAATATATTCTCCCATACTGTAGGATGTATTTTTGTTCTATTGATTGTGTCCTTTGCTTTAAAGAAGCTTTTTTAGTTTGATATAGTCCCACTTGTTCATTTTTGCTTTTGTTTCCCTTGCCCATGGAGATATGTTCATGAAGAAGTTGCTCATATTTATGTCCAAGAGATTTTTGCCTTTTTTTTTCTAAGAGTTTTATGGTTTCATGACTTACATTCAGGTCTTTGATCCATGTTGAGTTTACTTCTGTGTATGGGGTTAGACAATAATGCAGTTTCATTGTTACATGTAGCTGTCCAGTTTTGCCAACACCAGCTGCTGAAGAGGCTGTCATCTCCCCATTGTATATCCAAGGCTCCTTTATCATATATTAATTGACCATATATGTTTGGATTAATGTCTGGATTTTCTATTCTGTTCCACTGGTCTGTGGGTCTGTTCTTGTGCCAATACCAAATTGTCTTGATTACTGTGGCTTTGTAGTAGAGCTTGAATTCTGGGAGCGTAATTCCCCCTGTTTTATTCTTCCTTCTCAGGATTGCTTTGGCTATTTGGGGTCTTTTGTGGTTCCATATGAATTTTTTTTTATTAGGGTATTATTGATATACACTCTTATGAAGGTTTCACATGAAAAAACAATGTGGTTACTACATTTACTCATATTATCAAGTCCCCACTCATACCCCAATTCAGTCCCAGTGATTCCCCACACCATGTCTACCAACCATATGAATTTTAGAACTATTTGTTCCAGTTCATTGAAGAAGGCTGTTGGTATTTTGAGAGGGATTGCATTGAATCTGTAGATTGCTTTAGGTAGTATAGCCATTTTGACAATATTTATTCTACCTAGCCAAGAGCATGGGATGAATTTCCATTTGTTAGTGTCCTCTTTAATTTTTCTTAGGAGTGTCTTGTAGTTTTCAGGGTATAGGTCTTTCACTTCCTTCATTAGGTTTATTCCTAGGTATTTTATTCTTTTTGATGCAATTGTGAATGGATTTTTTTTCCTGATTTCTCTTTCTGTTAGCTCATCGTTAGTGTATAGGAAAGCAACAGATTTCTGTGTGTTAATTTTATATCCTGCAACTTTGCTGAATTCAGATATTAGTTCTAGTAGTTTTGGAGTGGAGTCTTTAGGGATTTTTATGTACAATATCATGTCATCTGCAAATAGTGACAATTTGACTTCTTCTTTACCAATCTGGATGCCTTGTATGTCTTTGTTTTGTCTGATTGCTGTGGCTAGGACCTCCAGTACTATGTTGAGTAACAGTGGGGAGAGTGGGCATCCCTGTCTTGTTCCCGATCTTAGATGAAAAGCTTTCAGCTTCTCACCATTAAGTATGATGTTAGCTGTGGGTTTGTCATATATGGCCTTTATGATGTTGAGGTACTTGCCGTCTATACCCATTTTGTTGAGAGTTTTATCATGAATGGATGTTGAATTTTGTCAAATGCTTTTTCAGCATCTATGGAGATGATCATGTGGTTTTTGTTCTTCTTTTTGTTGATGTGGTGGATGATGTTGATGGATTTTCCAATGTTGTACCACTGTCCTTGCATCCCTGGGAGGAATCCCACTTGATCATGGTGTATGATCCTCTTGATGTATTTTTGAATTCGGTTTGCTAATATTTTGTTGAGTATTTTGCATCTGTGTTCATCAGGGATATTGGTCTGTAGTTTTCTTTTTTGGTGAGGTCTTTGCCCGGTTTTGGTATTAGAGTGATGCTGGCTTCATAGAATGAGTTTGGAAGTATTCCCTCCTCTTCTATTTTTTGGAAAACTTTAAGGAGAATGGGTATTATTTCTTCTCTATATGTCTGGTAAAAGTCAGAGGTGAATCCATCTGGCTAGGGGGTTTTGTTCTTAGGTAGGTTTTTAATTACTAATTCAACTTCGTTGCTGGTAATTGGTCTGTTTAGGTTTTCTGTTTCTTGCTTGGTCAGTCTTGGAACGTTGTATTTTTTAAGAAGTTGTCCATTTCTTCTAGGTTTCCAGCTTGTTAGCATATAGATTTTCATAGTATTCTCTTATAATTCTTTGTATTTCTGTGGGGTCCATCGTGATTTTTCCTTTCTCATTTCTGATTGTGTTTATGTGTGTAAGATTCTCTTTTCTCTTAATGAGTCTGGCTAGGGGTTTATCTATTTTGTTTATTTTTTCAAAGAACCAGCTCTTGGTTTCATTGATTTTTTCTATTGTTTTATTCTTATCAATTTTATTTATTTCTTCTCTAATCAGCGCTTTGGTTTTTAAAGACAGCACCTCCGCTCATCCTGCAGGTGCCCCACCTTTGGGTGGCCTTCCTCCCTGGGCAGACATCAGGAGGCAGCCAGTCCTTTGGCCCTTACTCACAACATTGTAGTGAACATATCTGTGCTCACAGCCTTGTTTGTATTATGACTTTCCAGGAGGATTCTGGAAGGGAACTTTCTGAAACAAGGGGCAGGACTGTTTCGTTGCTGCCCTTCCTTAAGTGGCACGACAAGCCCTCCTTCCCAGCAAAAGGTGTGTGTGCAACCGAATGGACCTGGGCTGCCTGCTGCGAGGGGGCAGGGCCCCAAGGGGGACCCCTGAGGGACAGCTCTCCGGATGCCTCAGGTTTTCCGTGGCTGAGGTTCCAATCGCAACCCTTGGGAATCAAGAAGAGGGGCTGGGGGTTGTGGGGGCACTTGGAAGCAAAGCTGGCTTTCCCAGCGCCAAATGCTCCCTCCAGAATTCCCCTCAAAACATTAAAATTCTGCTAACCTTTAAAAGTATGTTTCCGAGCTGAGCCAAAATGCTTCCATGGGACAACCTGTGTTCCATTCCATTCCCGTTCAATGATCAGGCCCTTGCAGTATCATCACCACAACTAAAACGGTAAGCATTTCATTTCAGCTCTACAAACATGTAACAAAGCAACCTAAAGTTGTTTGTTTCCTAGTGGCCCTAATCTTCCCAAGCAGCCAAGTTACCCATTAATGCTGTAAAATGGCTCCGCTGTCAGCCTAGATCTCTGTGACTGAGCTGCTCTTTAGAGGACTTCAGAATTCTCAGTCTCAAAGAGAACTAGCATTTAATGAGTGCTTTCTGTGTGCTGGGCCCTTTGCATGTGCCGGCTCATTCAGCTCTCATCAAGAGCCTCCAAACTTGGGGTGCTCGTCATCATTTCATAGCAAGGAAGTTAGAACCAACGAGGTTAACAAACCTGCATAGGTCACGCAGCTAAAAGTGGCAGGGCTAAATGTGCATGGCAGTGTACCCGACTCCGGGGCCAGTAGTCGTCACCCTGCCTTGCACCACAGCAGCCCTCAAACCTGGACTCCCCCCTCCCCACCCCAAGGGTGGGTGAGATATCCTGCTTTTAGGGATTTTCAGAGAAAGTACTTCCCCAGCTCGCTTACCCTAACCCAGGTCTGAGGGGTCTTTCCGCTTTCATTCTGTGGTCTCCAGGGTGCTGGGGCAGAAAATATCTGGGAAGAAGCAGGGCTTAAATGCTTGCCTGGAAACCGCTGTGCACAGTACGAGAGTGTACATCACAGGGCACGCTCTACCTGTGAGGTTCAAGGTTTCCTAGTCTTGGCACTATTGACATTTTGGAAAAGACTGTTCTTTGCTGGGGGTGGGGTGGGGGGCAGGCCTGGGAGGGGCTGGAGGATGATGGGCAGCATCAAGGCCTCCACCCATTAGATGCACTACCCAAGTGATACGATCGAAATATCTCCAAATATTGCCCAATGGCTCCTGGGGGACAAAAATCCCAGTTGAGAATCAGTGTATAGCTCACAAGCCCAGGTACAACTGCACCTGGGAGAAGGAGGAGGCCAGCAAGTTCCTCCTCTAAGAGATGACCCCAGACTTGGCCACTGTGAAAGGCACAAAGATATGGTTCAGAAGATATGGAGGATGCAAGGAAGGGACTATGGACTGGAGTTCCCCAGAGGATCCTGACTCTGACATGCCAAGGAAATGACTGTATCATCAGGCAAGTCCAAGTACTTCATCCTCCCTGGATCAGCAACTATAAGGTAGACATTGCTAGACTGGGCAGAACTCAGATCCAAAGTCCCAGTGGGCCAGGGAGGCATCTAGCATTTCAGTCCAGGAGGAAATTACTCATTTTTGATTGTGCTTTACCACCGCAGGCCATCTGGGGGACCCACCCACAGGTTTGTCCAAAGCAGCAGGAGCAGCAAAGTAGGGCCCCCAAATTTAAGAGTCACTTTCTCCCCTCTGCAGAGCTGTGGGTGATCCAGCAGATAAATCTCAGTCCTGGGCCCTGGTGTTTAAACCAAGGCCACTGGCCATAAACAGGGAGCCTCTGCCCCATGACCAGGATCAATAGCACCCTGGTGACTAATTTGATTGCCCTGGGAGGTCCAGACAGTGAGAGGGGAAAACAGGACTTGACCATGTGGCAATTCAATAAACCAGGTGAACAATGCTGATGCTAACTGTGAGGATGATGTGACACTTTGTCTAGCTCTCGGCAGAGCTTGAGGGTGGACGGTGCACCGCTAAGAGCCTCATTTCTGAGGCAAGAAGCATTGGGCTGGCTCTCCCCCCAGCTGGAATGCTCTGTGGGCACCCAGATCGGTTTCCTTGCCTCCCAGCCTCACTCTTTCCAGCCTCACTCCCAGTTAGGAGCGGCCATGCAGTGAGGGCCGTAACAGGCTCTGCTTCCACGTCTGGCCCATTGGAAGCTCCCGAGCTGTCCTGCCCTGTCCCCCCTGCCCTCTGCCTGTGACATGTAGAGCATCCAGCCGCGGGGTCCGACGCCCTAGGGTGTGGTGGAGGCGCCGTTTGGAAGGAGCCTGGGTTCCTGAATGACTCCTGGGAGCAGAATACCACCTCTACCGCATCACTGATCCCACTGACCGTTTACAAGAACAAGAAATAATTTTTTGTGTGTCAAAATTTCAGGCCACTAAACTTTGTTGTTATAAAAGTTAATCTACCGTGATTAGAACATAATCCCTCTCCTTCCAAATCTGCCTTTATCTTTCAAATACCAGCCAGATACTCCTCTCCCAGGAAGTTGCCCCAACTAGAAGTTCACTCTAGCCTCTCCCTCCTTTCCACTTATGTGACCCTTATTACTCAGATCACATAATTTGCCTCTTAGCATGTGTTTTCTTCAGAGTAGGACTTCCTGATGGATTGTATGCTTCTCAAGGCAAGAAGCATATGTTAGATTTTTTTCATATGTTAGATCTTCACTGTGCCTGATAATAATAATGTAATGACTATCACATATATCACATACAAAGAATAATTATTCATGTATAAATACATCTATTCCTCATAACAACTCTATGAGATAAATAGTCCTATTAGCCCCAACTTATAGATAAGGATGTTGAAGCACAGAGAGGTTAAGTAACTTCTCTAAGGTCGCATCACTAGAAAGTGACAGATGCTGGATTCCAACCCATGAACTTGACTAACAAATGAGCTTCCAGAAATTATACCATCTTAACCATAATTGTCTCAGGAATGTTGGCTTGTATCCCAGTCAGATACAATGAAACTGCAGCCCCTTGTGGACAGGAAGCAGTGGTGTCGATCCCATCTGTCCTAGTATCTGACGCTGGCCAAGTGCAGAGGAAACCACACTTGCTGGCTGAGGGAACTGCAGGCCAGCTGGAAGCAAACCATACAGTCAGGGGAGGGCAGGGCGCTATTTGCTCTCCACACTGGCATTTATTTTTGTCCAGAGCCTTGGAAAAAGTGTCACAGTTCATGAAAACTCACTGCTGCTTTAAACTGGTTTGGGGAAACACTACTTTTTTTTTTCTGCATAGTCATCAAAACTACAACCCCTAGAGTCACTTCTCTTAAATCTGCTCTTAATATTACTTTGTTTTCAGCTCCACATCTCCTGTCATATCTGGACCCAAGAATATAAACTACCTTCAAATAGACTGTTGGCACCAAAAGGAAGCCTAGGGTCTCAAGGTGGTCCTTTGTGGAACTCTCTAACTGACACGGTCACTCAGTCACATGCTTGGCGAGTGTTTACTGCTCCCCTGCTCTGCACAAAGCCTTCCGGGTTTCAGGGTTTAAGAGGACGCACGCAGTCCCCATGACTTGGGGCTCACACAGACACAGGACAAATGGAAGGAACTTGCCAGGGAATCCTCCACTTGCTTGTTTGAGTGTTTTTGGTCAAAGAATTCCACGCATCTCCCCTTGTGGGCTGGACTTAGTGACTCACTACCAAAGAATAAAGCATGGGAAAAGAGACCTAGTAACTTTATATCAGAGAAACCTAGAGGACACCACCCTAACCAGGAGTGAATGTGTGCCCCCGAAATTCATACGTTGAAGTCCTATGCCCCCCAGTGCCTCAGACTGTGACTGTATTTGGGGACAGGGCATCTAAAGAAGTGATTAAGGCAAAATGAGGTCATTAGGGTGGGCCCCTGAGCCAGCCTGACGGCCTCATAAGATTAGGACACAGACATGCCCACAGGAAAGGCCACAAGAAGACACGGAGAAGGCAGCCATCTACAAGCCAGGAGAGAATGCGCAGGAGAAACCACCCCTGCTGCCACTATGCTCGTGGACGTCCAGCCTCCAGGACCGAGAGCAAACAAAGCCCTGTTTTGTGAGCTGTTAGGACAGCCCTGAAGGACTCATACACCAAGTGGTCAAGTTTAACGACTCCAGTGATGAGTCACTTCCGCGTGCTGTGATGAGGAGGGCACTTCAGCTGGTTGTGCTCTGCCCCCGAACTCCAGCTCAGTCAGCTCCTGAGGAGAACGTAAGGCAAGCCGAACTGGGGGACCATCTACATCAGAGCTGATCCGGATGCCTTGAACCGTCAAGATCACAAAAAAGAGGGGAAGTCTGAGAAACTGTCACAGACCAGAGGAGACTAGGGAGACATGAGATTAAGTGTGATGTGGTGTCCTGGATGGTTCTGGGGCAGAAAGAGGACATTAGTAGAAAGACTGTCGAAATCTAAAGTTTAGAGTTTTGTTATAGTATGTACTGCTGTTAGTATCTTGGTTTGGGCAAATGTAAGGACAAATGGTAATGCACATCATTAATATAGGGGGACACTGGATGAGGGATAGATGGAAACTATGCTACCTTTGCAAATTCTCTGTAAATCTAAAATTGTTCCAAAATTAGATGTGTATTAAAAAAAAATAATCCGTCTGAGCCTGTTATCAGTTCCTTGGGATCTATGCCAAGGAGTATAACTGTTGGGTTAAATGGTGATCTTGTTTACCTTTTTGAGGCATGGCCCAACTTCTTTGCAGTGGCTGCGCAGTTTTACATTTCCATGAGCAACTGCCTGAGGGTTTCAATTTCTCCATATCCTCACTAACACTTGCTCATTCCTATTATTTTAATTATGGCCATTTGAGTTGGTGTAAAGTGGTTCCACTGTGGTTTTGATTTGCATTTTCTAATGATGCTAATGATGGTGAGCATCTTTTCAAGTGTTTTTTGGCTGCTTTGTGTGCCTTTGGAAAAATGTCTATTCAAGTCCTTTGCCATCTTTGAATTGGGTTGTGTATCCCCTTGTCACTGGGTTGTAGCTCTTCATAAAATCTACATATTAAAGCTTTATTAGATACGTGATTTGCAAAAATGTTCTCCCATTCTGTGGGCTGTCTTTTCACCCTTTTGACAGTATTCCTTTGATGCACAGAAGTTTTTAGTTTGAATGAAGTCCCCTTTACTTTTCCTTTTGTTGCATATGCTTTTGGTGTCCTATTTAAGAAACCATCACTAAATCCAAGGTCATGTAAATTTGCTTCTATGCTTCTTCTGAAAGTTTTATAGTTTTAGCTCCTACATTTAGGTCTTTGATCCATTTTCAATTAACGTTTGTATATGGCGTAAGGTAAGTGTCCAGCTTGAGTTTTTTTGTATGTGGACATCCAGTTTCCTGCCACCATTTGTTGAAGAAATTGTTCTTTCCCCATTGAATGGTCTTAACACCCTTGTCAAAAATCAGTTGACCATAGATGTGAAGGTTTATTTCTGGACTCTCAATTCTATTTGATTGGTCTATATGTTTAGCCTTATGCCAATGCCACACTGTTTTGATTAATGTACCTTCGCAGTAAGTTTTGAAATAGGAAAATGTAAGTCGTTTAACTTAGTTCTTATTCAAGATTGTTTAGAATCTATAAATTCCTTTAAATTCCATACAAATTTTAGATTGGGTTTTTCCATTTCTGCAACAACCGAAAATGCCCTTAGGATTTTGATATGGATCACATCAGCTCTATAGATCATTTTGGGTAGTATTACCATCTTAACAATATTAAGTCTTCCAATCCAGGAACATTAGATATCTTTTCCTCTATTTATATCTTCTTTAATTGCTTTTAACAATGTTTTATAGTTTTCAGGGCACAAGTCTTACATTTCCTTGGTTAAATCTATTCCTAAGTATTTTATTCTTTTTGATGTTATTATAAATGGAGTTGTTTTCTTATTTTTCTTTTTAGATTGTTCATTGCTAGTATGTGGAAATAAAACTAATTTTCATGTGTTGATTTTGCATCCTGCAACTTTGCTATTCACAGCAGCATTATTAACAATAGTCAAAGGTAGAAACTATTCAAGTGTCTAGCAATAGAATGGATAAACATAATGTGGTATATACATACAATGGAATATTATTTATCCATAAAAAGAATGAATTCCTGCCACTTGTTATAACATGAGTCAACCTTGAGAATATGCTAAGTGAAATAATCCAGTTAAAAAAGGACAAATACTGGATATAAAAAGGACATATTCTATTGATATGGACTATCTAAAATAGGCAAATTCACTGAGAAAGAAAGGAGATTAGAAGTTACCAGGGACTGTGGGGAAGGGAAAATGGGGAGCTATTGTTTAATGGGTACAGAGTTTCTGTTTGGGATGATGAAAAACTTTGGAAATAGACAGTGGTGATGGGTACATAACATTGTGACTGTAATTAATGCCACTGAATTGTACACTTAAAAATGGCTAAAATGGTGCATTTTTTAGTGTATAAATTTTACCACACTAAATGATAGTTTAAAAAAGGCTGTGAAGGTCTCTTGCCGAACCCCTCTATGGCACACTCACAGCCTCTACTCACACACTTCCATTGATGTGGAGCTCACCACAAAACCAAACCTAAACCTAAATCAAAACAAAACAGAAACAAAGACTCCTTTTGTGACTTGAGTAATTATGCATCAAAGTGGGGCTTTCCTCAGGGCAGGGCACACATATGGTTTCTATACAAAGTAAGACCAGAGTCCATTCAGATATCTCTGCCCAGACGACCAGGCCTGGAAATGAGGATGGATCATAGCAAATTGGTCCAGGGTAGTTTCCACACCATGGGAAACTGAAGACTGGCACTTCCAGTTCTCAAATTACTGGCTGTGACCTATTGGTGGGTTCTGAAGTTAATTTAATGTGGCATGACAACATCAAACAGAATCAAATAGAAGTTATCATGCGGAGCAAGAGTATTACATTATAAGGAAAACTTAAAGCTCATCCCCCCGCTCCACTTACTCCATCCTCCCTTCCTTGGAACACCCAACCAATACTTTGTTTCTTGTACAATTTTCAAAAATTTAAAATACAGTTGCAAACAACAAATACGTTATCCCTTTTTACAAAATATGGCATACTCTAACACTGTTATGTATTTTGCATTTTTTTTCACTGAATCCAGCCCAGAAATCTTTTTACATTGGTAAGTAAGAGGGTTTCCTCAATTTTTGTTATTGCTACATAACATTCCATTGTATGGATAGTTCATGATTTTGTGATCATTCCTTTTTGGACATTTAGGTTATTTCTAATATTTTGTCAATAGTGCTATAATGAATAATTTTATAGATACATCATTTGTACATGGCCAAATATATTTGTAAGATACATGTTTATAGTGAAATTGCTGGGCCAAAGGGCATATGCATTTGTAATTTATATGAATATTTCCAAATTATTTTCTGTAGAGGGAGTACCAATGTATTCCCACCAGTACCTAAGAGGGCCTCTTTCTCCATGGCCTCACCAATGGCATGTTCTGGATTTTTGCAATTGGAGAAGTAAAAAATAGTATCTCAGTATGATTTTAATTTGCTTTTATCTTATTTTAGGGTGAATGTCTTTTCATGTATCTTAGAGCAATCGATATTTTCTCTTCTGTGAATTCTCATATCCTTTGTCCATTTTTCTATTGAGTTACTAGACTTTTAATCGATTTCTAAGGGCTCTATCTTCATAAGAAGATGAGTCCTTGGTCTATGCTATGAATTGGAAAAAAAATTTATTTCCTAACCATTTATCATTTGATTTTGCTACTGCTGTGTTGTTTTAGCCACACGTTTTATTCTTTTATAATTTTTTAAAGTTTTATTTTTGTGTGGTCAAATTTTTATTCTTTGATGGTTTTTGGCTTTTGATTTTTGTCGGAAAATCTTTCACCCTCCATATTTATTAAGGAATTCTTAGGTTGGGTTTTTGTTGGCTGTTTTGGTTGTTCACATAAAGTATACTATTTATAGTATTCTATAACTGGTTTTTTCATTTTATATATTCTGGACACCCTTCCATGTGAGAACTAAAGATGCACTTCAGTGGCTAGATGTTGTGCTGTGGTACTGATGTTTAATGGTTCATTATCCACTATTAATGGGCTTTCCAGTTTTCCATATATTACAGCATGGCGGGACAAGGTTTCCATTGAGTTGTACAGCCAGGATGTGTGAGAACAGCACAGTGGAGCAGGCTTCAAATGCACCTGTTTCACGTGTCTCGTCACTGGCAGGGCCCCCTGGTGGCTTAAGCACAAGAGCATCTGGCCTGGAGACCTGGGTTCTTTGAACTTCTGATTCAACTTCCTCATTTAACACCTGGGGAAAATGAGATGCTTAAAAGGCTGGTAGCTTGTTCCAGCTCCCTAAGCACAATAAGCCCAGAGGTTGGCCCAGAGCCCAGAGCCCTGGGCCCCCAGTCTGCAGCTCTGCCATTGCCAGGCTGTTTCTTTCATTCTGTGACTTTTCACTTCCTGCCATGTTCAGCAAGTTAGTGTTTCAAATGCATGGCTGAATAAATCTTACATTCACTTAGGAAACTCAGCATTTCGGGGTTATCAGTCAAAGGAGAGTTCTGGACTGCTCTGAGTTCCGGACTGCTCTAGGCTCATCTCTCCCTTCCTCTTTTTCCTGTCCTTAGCATCACTGGTGGGAAAACAGCCTCCCTTTGGGGTGCCTCTCCACCACCACCACCAGCATGGACCGACTGTGCAGGCACTGGGGCTGCACATGGGGAGTGGAGAGAGAGCAGTCCTCAAAATGCAAGGCAGCCAACTCAAAAAGGCACACTTGTGCCGCTCCTGCTTTATCGGGTGCCCTGAGGGACAGCCAGCAACTGACAGGGGCTCTGAGGAGCTCTCCTGGAGCTGTATTTGCATTGATAAGCACACTGCTTTAACTAAGACTGTTTATTTCAAAAGGTGCTTTCTGTCTCACTCGCTGACTAGTTGGCTTCCCCAGTTCAAAAATTAGATCTGATGCTTCTTTGCAGCCTTGTGGGGCTCAGCACATTGCTGTGTTAGTCTGCTTCTATCTCTCCAGCCTCCAAACCACCAGGACAGTTAGAACCTTTATGTTAAAATCAGTTAATTATCCTCCGGTATTGCATTCTTTAACCTAACTTTCATGGCCCTTGGTCTGGTACCTCTGGTGAAATTTTAAGGTCTTTACCAGCAGGATTTGCATTGGTTTCCCTTCCACTGAACCTCTTCCTAGACTTCTGCCCTGTTCACTTTGCCATATTTATACAGGTACAATCTCACCCACTCTCTTTAGAAGAAAGCTTAGATCCTGGGAACCTGTGTTCCACAACTCCTTTCAGGTTCCCAGACCCAAGTCCCATGCATGTGCGTGCGTGGCAGCGGGGGTCTTCCCATGGACCACACCAAACAATTCTCGAACACTGGTAGGGTGTCTGAGAAATCAGCTCAGTTCTGACACTGCCTGGAGAGCACCCAGATTCCCCAGGCTAAGGGCTCCATCCTACTCAGAGGCTGCCCCCCACCCCTCACTCCACATGCCAGTCGCAAACCCCAGGCAGTTGTGCTTCTGACCAACTGGCTACAGATTAAGGCTCCAACGACCTCCCCCTTCGTTCCTATTAATTTGCTAGAGGCTCACAGAACTCAGGAAAACTTACATTTACCAGTTTAATAAAGGACACTGTAAAGGACACGTGTTAACAGCCAGATGAAGAGATTATAAGGCAAGGTCCCAAACAAGGAGCTTCTACTATCCTCGTGGTGCTTGGGGCCTGGCTCGGGGGCACACGGAGGTATTCTGGTTCCCCACTTGTGGAAGATCTCCCCCACAGAGAAGCAGGACCCAAGAGGGTGATCAGCTCTCCTCAGGGGTTTTGTGAGGGCGTTGTTGCGTAGTGATGACTGACTGTATCATTGGCCATTGGCTGATTCAGCCTCCAGCCCCCACCCTTGGGTGGGCCCCAAAGTCTCCATTAGCATAACAGGACACCCATTTCACCTTAGTGGTTCTGAAGTGTTTTCAGGAACTGTGAAGACCAAATATACCTGGGAAATATATATGGGTCATCTGAATGACCAAATTCATATTTCTTATAACTTATATCACAGGTCTGCTCTATCAAATGGAGGGAAATGAATATTTTAATGGTGTACCTTTGGTTTCAGGTACTGTTAATTCCTTGCTCTTCTGACTGTAACAACAGCCTGAGAAGATGTCATTCCCACAGCTAAAGGAGCAGAGTTGGATTTCATAGCTGTTTCCACTTCCCAGGGGAAGGAATGCCCATGAAAATGAGAATTTCCAGAGAGAAACCATCCCTCTTTCTTCCTTCCCCATGCCCTTCTCTAGGACCTAGAACTGGTCTCTGCCACCATATTCTGGCTGGCTAACAAAGGGTTCAAGGATTATCAAAGCTGTGATGTGGTTTGACTAAGGGCAGTCTGACAACTTATGGGCTGCATAAGAGAAGCTACATCTCTCAACCCCAAGACAGGAGGTGGACTGGGCACCCCATGGGGCCTTACTGCAGGGGAGGCATGCACAGAAATCCTGTCCAAAATATATGCTTTACCAACTAACAAAAGGCCCTATTTCTTCTAGTCTACACCTCCTGGTAAATTTTTGCTTACTTCCACTGGCCTCTGCCAATCAGAAGGCGGGAATATTACCTTCTCTGTCCAAGACAAAGATGCACAAGTAAGGAAATGGATTTTATTCAGGGTACTGCAGAAGAGAGCTCACTCCAGATCCGAAGGTAAGGGTGTCTAGGCATGGTGGTTTTGCCTTAGACTTTCATAGGGAGCAAGGTGGGACGATTTATAGTTGGGATTGATTTGCAATCAGAAGTTTCAGTCAGTCCAAGAAACAGAAAACTCTCATCTCTGTCTAGCTAGTTTTGGGGTGGGGAGTTGGGGGGTGGGAGGGAGGCAAGGTAAGGAATTCTAATCTCAGCTAACCCTTCATGAGGCAAAAAAACAAACAGGGAGTTGGGGGCTGAGTCTACCCTTAGGGCAGGTTCAGAAAAAAGGGGAAAAGCCTTTGTCTGTTTCTGTCTTGAATAAACAAAGCGTCTGCAAGTCTTAACGGGAATCATGAAAGGGAGAGGACGGTGAGTTCCCTGTGTCACAGAGAGAAGGTGGACCTTTACACTGAGCGGTCCGGGAACACCGAGGGGTCTGGTTTCCTGAGCGTCGTTGCTTGCCGGGAGCAGAGGGCTCAAGGAAAAGTCGGAAAGTCACCTTCTCAAGATTTCATCGGGGCAGCATTCGGGAAGCAGAAACCTGTATTTGCTTTGTTGACCAAACGGCTTCTTAAGATGATATTAAATCGTTATTTTAAAAAAGAAAGAAAGAAAAATGCCTTGCAAGAAAGCCCTTCGGCTGTCGCCAGCGCACACGCCAGCACAGAGCCCCGGCTTGGACTCCAAGCCCCAGAGGGCCAGCGCCCTTCCTCCGGCGCAGGGGGCGGAAAGCGCGCGCCGCCGCTGCGGGGCCAGGTAATGGGCCGTAGGCTGGAGGCGTGATTTTAGCGGGCCTTCACTTTTCGCAAGAGTAACCCACAAGTTCCTGAAACAACACACGACAGAGAAGCAATAAAGTAACCTTATCGCTTCTACCGGCCCAGACCAGGATCCCGCAGAGAAAGGTACAGACGGGGAGATGCCGCTCGGTTTTCCCAGGACTCTCCTTCGCAACGTAGCCCTGCGTTATTGCCGTTGCGTCTTCTCATTGGCCAGGTGACCGGCCTCGCGCCTGCGCGCTGCTTTCCTTTGAGTCGTGGGTAGACGCCATTTTGGCCCCAGAGGTGCTTCTGGGAAGTAAGTACCGGTCCGCTCGCCGGCCCTCCGACCCGCCTGCCGGGGACAGCCTCTCCTGCCGGGGACAGCCTCTCCTGCCGGGGCTTCCAGGCCGGAGAGTTTTCGTCCGCCGCCGCTGCTGGCTTGGTCTCCGCACCGTCCAAAGCCGCCAGCCGGGCGGGAGCCTGTAGCACCGGCCGCGCCATTGGGGTCACACCGTCGGGAAGGAGGTGGCGGGGGCGGCGCGGGGCGCGGACACTCCCCGCCGAGAGCCCGCCTGCCATGGACTCGGAATATTACGGCGGCGACCAGTCAGGTGGGGCCGGGACCTGGGGGACTGGGCTGGGGGCGGAGCGGCTAGTCGGCAGGGCCTGGGCTCTCGCCCGCGGGGAGGGAGGAAGGCCCTGGGGACGTGCCCCGCGCTCCGGTCCCCATGGGCTTGAGGCGGAGCCCGCCACCCGCTGCGGCCGCGGAGGTCGGACCTTGAGCCCCGGGGTCCAGAAGGAAGCCGTCTTCTGAGTCGGCGAGGGGCTTTGCTGAAACTGGGAACCCAGGGCCGTGTATTTAAGTCGCTTACTGAGTGCAAAGTCTCTCCTGTTACAGAATTTTTTTTCAGGAGTTGAGAATGTTTTTCGAGAGACCAAGGGGGCGTGCGAGATCTTACTTAGACTTTTCCCTCCGACTTAGAGCTAGTCCAGTCTCGCCTGCAGCGCTGGTTTTCCAGTCAAAGAGTCGTTCAGTATTTTAGAGGAAGGCGTGTACCTTTGACGCCTCTTGGTAATTTTTGTGCCTTTCCTTCACCTTGAGATTTTCCTCTTTATCCTCACTGCAGTTTGGTCCGTCTTTGCTGTTTATCCAGCAAATCCTTACTGAGCTCCGCTCTGCTAACACTGTGCTGGGCACGAAGATGACTCAGGCAGGGCCTCGTGGGGAAGGAAAACGTTACCTTTGCTTTCTCTTTGTGTACTGGTCCACTGGGTATTCTCCGTCAGACGTGCTTAAAAGTTTTGTAGACGTTAACCTCTTTTCCGCTTTGAGTTCACTTGATTCCTTTTATAAGACAGCAAATAGTAATGACTGCAGATGCGTTTCCCAGCATGCACTGCTCTTTTGCTTAAAACGTTTTCTTGATGTTTACGAAATCATTTTCAGTTCATTTGTGTTTTAAAAGTATTTTTAAGTAATTATATGTAGCACATGCATACAGATTAAGTGCTAGAAGACTTGAAAAAATGGCAGTTCCCTGACTTTCATTCTTTTAGTCATTTTTAAAAATATTTACGTCTATTCCTAATTTATACTATTTCTTGTTGCATCATTTTAAGTTATTTCCTACTTCTAGGGAAAGCTTTTATAGCCTCTCATGTGCCTGCCTCTCTCCCATACTCTGTTTTAGCAAAATTGTTCCTTACATTTCAAATTTATTTTTATTGTGACTATAAATATTTTTACTGCTTAGCTAAGTGGAGTAATTACTGTGATTCCGTTTTTATACAACTTTTTGGTTTTCCTGTAGACTGCTTCATTAAAAAATTTTTTTTAATTTTATTAAACTTCTAACTAAGTCTTCCTGTATCCTCTCAACAGCCTTTCACTGTATTCCTTCAATACAGTTTTACTTTATATTTTTTAAGCATTGGTTAAAGGTAGGTAGCAATTTATTTTTACCATTTTATAGTAGTACAGTGTATACTTTAAGGAGTTTACACTATTTCTACACTGGAGCTCCTTAATAAATACTTACTATACATCATGTACCAAGCACATTTGGTTCAGCAGTGAACCAAAATCCCTGCTCTTTTGGCACTTTCATTCAAGTGAGGAAAGACCCATATTAAGCAAAATAACTTGGTAAGTCATGTAGTATATTAGAAGGTGGTAAGTGCTGTGGAGAGAATAGACTCAGTTTTTAACATAAAGTTGAAATAGTTAAAGAGTGCACTGTTATTTAGAGGTTGTTTACTTGGTCCTTAGCTGATGTTTCTTAAGCTTCACATTCGTTTAATGATGTATTTTTGCTGCTGTGGATGTTACAATACATGTTCTGATTGTTGGTATTTATAGAAGAATTATACTGTTGTCTTGTTTACAACATTAGAATCATTGGTTATGCTTCATCAGTGGTAACCTTTGTTCTTACGTTATTCTTGATTCATTGTGTTCATTTCAGTTGTAGATGTCGTCCATCTGTCATCCATCTTACACCTTAAGTGGGTTTTTGTTTTATTTTTAAGCAGATGATGGTGGCGCTACCCCAGTACAGGATGAACGGGATTCAGGGTCAGACGTTGAGGATGATGTAAATGAGCAGCACTCTGGATCAGACACTGGAAGTGTAGAGCGTCATTCAGAGGTATTGGCTAAACAACATCTTTGGGGAGGCTTTTCCCTTGCGTTCCGTGAGACCTGTCTTATTTAGGAGGTTGTAGAGAACCTGTCACAGGGTTTAGGCTTCAAACACTGGGAGTAAAGAATTATGAATTAATAGAGAACTGCTTTAAAAATAGGGTTAGTCTGCTTACTTAATGAAACCACAGGAGAATAAGTTTTGACTAAGTCTCATTTCAGGTATTAGGCAGTTTTCAGCTGCATGCTGATTTCAGAAAATGGGCCAGGCTTTTGATATTGACTAGGCTTCTCCATTCCCGAAATGATACCTTATTGGGTCAATGAGCATTTGCAATCTGAAGAAATACCAATTGAAATTAAAAGTTAGGGGGGTTACACCTACCAAAATTTGTATCAGGATCTGGCTCTCTTGATGTGGACCCTGCTGGTGTAAGTAATGCATGTGTAACAGCAGGTGTGGCTTAAGAAGTTGTTTTGCCTTCATTTTGCAGATCGATATTGGATCTTGTATACAGCATTTTGGCATATTTGATCTAATACCTAAGTATTTTTAAAACAATCTCATTTGCTTCCCTGGTAATATTGTGCCATGTTGTCAAAATTGGGACATTTTTCAATAGGTCAGCTGTAAGTTTTTTGTAAACACAAACTAAAACATGTAGGAATGATGAAAATGGCCAGATTTTCACTTAAGAACTTCATATGCCACATAATTTGCTTGATTACACATGCACAGAAGATTGTCCGATTTTATGTAATAGATACATTTATCAGAGATTGTATTGTTGACTCTATCTTTTGATGTGTCATTAGTATATTCATATATTCAACAAATACTTATTGAGCACCTGCTACATGTCAGGCTCTTTTGACATCAGTAACCAAATGAGGTCTCACCACTACCAAAATCCTCTCTTGGATTTATTTTCCAGTAGGGGGAGAAAAACATTAAACAATATATATTTTAAAAAATTGTATAGTATATTAGAAATTGTAAATGCTGTCAAGAAAGGAGAAAGGTGGAACAGAATGAAGGGTGCCAGGATGGAGGTCAGGTTTGGGTGATAAATAAGTACATACAGGCCTAATTAAAAGAGAGTGACATTAGAATCAGAGTGTGAAGGGGGGTGAAGGAATGGCCACATGGCTTTGTAGGAGAAGAACATTCTAGGCAAAGACCCTAAGGTGGGGTGTGCTTGATGTCTTCAAGGAACACCAAGGAGCCAGTGTGTCTAGACTGGAGTAAATAGGGGGCAGGTGAGATCAGAAGCTAAATGGAGAGGAGAAAGGCTTATCTTTTAGTTATTTTGATGTCAGTTTTTTATATATTCTAAAAGCATTTAGACTAAATTGTAATATATTAATTGATAGGTAGAAATGACTTGATAATAAACACATTACAGTATATAGTGTGATATCTTAGTTACTGCTTTAGAAAACAGCATCAGGAAATTGACTCATGTCTTCATGCTTCAATTACAAATGTAATGAAGACTGACCTTTAAACATCTCAACTGCTTTTTTGTAATGAGGTGGATTCTTAATAAATAAATGTGCATGTGGAAAATTTGGAAATGAGGTAAAAGTTTGAAGAAAATTAAAATCAGCATAATCCTATCACAAAAATGACTTAGATTTTTATATTATTTCTCCTGCATTTTTATTCTCTCATATATAATGTGTATATACATTTTAAGTTACTTGAGACTTTATGTATTTTATGTCTTTATAATATTTTTTCTCTTAAGATTATACTTAAGTATTTCCCTATGTCATTAAATATTCTTACTAAGCATAATTTTAAAAGTTGCATATTTTTATAATACGGATGCACCATTTTTTCAACGGTTTTCAAATCGTTGACATGTATACTGTTCAGCTGTTGTAAATGAAGTCTGTTGTAAATTAATTTTTGTAGTTTTCACAGATACTCCCCTCTAGGAGGGTTATCCTAATTCGCTGCACTACTAGTCTTTTGAGTGTGCCATTTGTACCTTTTTATGCTTTGAGATTTGTGTTAGTGCTCTTTTGCCTGTGCAAAATGGCTTCTCAGGAGGAATTTTGGATTGTTCTCCCATAAAAAGAAGTTAGTGGATATTAAAGAGTATAGCTGTATTAAATGGAGCAGTGCCGATTACAGGCCCAAAACATACAATATGTGTATTAGTTTCCTTTCGCTGCCTTAACAACTTAACACAAATTTAGTGGCTTCAAACAGCAGAGATTTATTGGAGGTCAGAAGTCCAAAATGGATTAAAATCAAGGTGTCACCAGGGCTATGTTCCTTCTCTAAGGAAGTACCGTTTCCCTGCCTTCTCCAGCTCTACAGACCACTTGGATTCCTTAGCTTGTAGTCCCTTCCTCCATCTTCAGATCTCTTTGACCTCTGCTTCTGTCATCACATGTCCATCTCTTTCTCTGACCCTCCTAAAAGGACCCTTGTAATTATATTGAGCCTGTTCAGGTGATTCAGGACAGTCTCCCTATTTCAGCATCCTAACTGACCGCTGTGCTGTCCCTTTTGCATTTAAAGTAACATTCGTGGGTTCTGGGGATTAGGATTTGGACATTGTTGGGGTGGAGGCATTATTTTGCCTACCAGAAGGTGGTACATGATTTTGCAGATTATATATGGGTTTATATCTGAACCTTTAGTTCTAATCCATTCATATCTATGTCTGTATTGGAGCCAGGACCACAGTAACTTGAATAAGTTTTGGTATCAGGAAGTGTGAGTCCTTCTTTGTCCTTTTCCAAGATTGTTTTAATCTATTCTGGGTTCCTTGCAGTTATATAGGTATTTTAGAATCAGCTTGTCAATTTCTGCAAAGAAGTTAGCCAGGATTTTGGTAGGGATTGCACTGAATCTATAAATGAGTTTGGAGAATGTTGTCATCTTGACAATATGACTGAAGAAAAAATTTTTTTAATAAATAGGTTGCTTATTAGTAATATGTTACATTGTTAAAGTGCATTGAGAAGAGATGTAGGGACAATCAATCAGAGAAGGGCCCAGCTTGCTGCTGAGATCCATGGACATGGCTGGGCGCCGAGCAGCCCACACCCACCAGGAGAGCCCAGCCCAGGCCATCCTCCTAGGAATTCAGTTTATTTAGCCTAAGTTATAATATGTCCTAAGCTGAAGGCAGGGGAGACTAGAAGTATGGAAGTACAGCCTGAGGGGAAAGGAGGGATAGAGATCAAGATAGTGTCATTTTGGTCCATCAGTATGGGATGTCTTTTTATTTATATTTAGGTCTTTAGTTTTTTCAACAATGATTTATACTTTTCAGTGTGCAAATGTTGCATTTCTTTATTAAATTTATTCCCAAGTAATTATCCTTTTTTTCTTAGTAATTAGAATTGTTTTATTAATTTCATAGATTGTTCCAAATGTGATTCCTACAATTAATTCTAATTTATTTCATTGTGATCTGAGAATATACTTTGTATTATAACAATCCTTTTAAGTTAATTGAGGTTTGTTTTGTGGCCTTGCATGTGTTCCATCCTGGAAAATGTTCTGTATGTGCTTGAGAAGAATATATAATCTCTTTGAATCTTCAGATTCAGAGTTAAAAAAACAAAACCTATATATGGTCACCATATAGTTGGATCATGTTTTTTTTATCCAGTTATTGTCTTTTTTTTTAGTTTATTTAGATATCATTAATCTACAATTAAATGAGCAATATTATGGTGATTACCCCTTTCATCAGGTCCCCCCCACCAACCCCATTACAGTCACTGTCCATCAGTGTAGTGAGATGCTATAGAGTCACTACTTGTCTTCTCTGGGTTGTACAGCCCTCCCCGTGCCCCCCTAACATTACATCTGCTAGTCGTAATGCCCCTTTTTCCCCCTTGTCCCTCCCTTCCCACCCATCCTCCCCAGTCCCTGTCCCTTTGGTAACTATTAGTCCGTTCTTGGGTTCTGTGAGTCTGCTGCTGTTTTGTTCCTTCAGTTTTTTCTTTGTTCTTATACTCCACATATGAGTGAAATCATTTGGTACTTCTCTTTTTCGGCTTGGCTGATTTCACTGAGCATAATACTCTCTAGCTCCATCCATGTTGTTCCAAATGGTAGGATTTGTTCTCTTCCTATGGCTGTATAATATTCCCTTGTGTATATGTACCACTTCTTCTTTATCCATTCATCTACTGATGGACACTTAGGATGCTTCCATTTCTTGGCTATTGTAAATAGTACTGTGATAAACATAGGGGTGCATCTGTCTTTTTCAAACTGGGCTGCTGCATTCTTAGGGTAAATTCCTAGGAGTGGAATTCCTGGGTCAAATGGTATTTCTATTTTGAGTTTTTTGAGGAACCTCCATACTGCTTTCCACAACTGTTGAAGTAATTTGCATTCCCACCAGCAGTGTAGGAGGGTTCCCTTTTCTCCACATCCTCGCCAACGTTTGTTGTTTGTGTTTTAGATGTTGGCTATCCTCACTGGTGTGAGGTGGTATCTCATTGTGGTTTTAATCTGCATTTCTCTGATGATTAGTGATGTGGAGCATCTTTTCATGTGCCTGTTGGCCATCTGAATTTCTTCTTTGGAGAAGTGTCTATTCATATCTTCTGCCCATTTCTTAATTGGATTATTTGCTTTTTGTTTGTTGAGGTGCGTGAGTTCTTTATATGTTTTGGATGTCAACCCCTTATCGGATACATCATTCAGGAATATATTCTCCCATACTGTAGGATGTCTTTTTGTTCTACTGATGGTGTCCTTTGCTGTACAGAAGCTTTTCAGCTTCATATAGTCCCACTTGTTCATTTTTGCTTTTGTTTCCCTTGCCCGGGGAGATATGTTCATGAAGAAGTCACTCATGTTTATGTCCAAGAGATTTTTGCCTATATTTTTTTCTAAGAGTTTTATGGTTTCATGACTTCCATTCAGGTCTTTGATCCACCTTGAGTTTACCTTTGTGTATGGGGTTAGACAGTAGTCCAGTTTTATTCTCTTACATGTAGCTGTCCAGTTTTTCCAACAACAGCTGCTGAAGAGGCCGTCATCTTCCCAATGTATATAAAGGCTCCCTTATCAAATATTAATTGACTGTATGTGTTTGGGTTGATGTTTGGATTTCCAATTCTATTCCACTGATCTGTGGGTCTGTTTTTGTGCCAATACCAAATTGTCTTGATTACTGTGGCTTTGTAGTAGAGCTTGAAGTCAGGGAGCGTAATTCCCCCTGTTTTTATTCCTCCTTCTCAGGATTGCTTTGGCTATTTGGGATCTTTTGTGGTTCCATATGAATTTTAGAATTGTTCCACTTCATTGAAGAAAGCTGTTGGTATTTTGATCGGGATTGCATTGAATCTGTAGATTGCTTTAGGTAGTATAGCCATTTTGACAATATTTATTCTTCCTAGCCAAGAGCATGGGATGAATTTCCATTTGTTAGTGTCCTCTTTAATTTCTCTTAGGAGTGTCTTGTAGTTTTCAGAGTACAGGTCTTTCACTTCCTTTTGTTAGGTTTATTCCTAGGTATTTTATTCTTTTTGATGCAGTTGTGAACAGAATTGTTTTTCTGATTTCTCTTTCTGTTAGTTCATTGTTAGTGTATAGGAAAGCAACAGATTTCTGCGTGTTAATTTTGTATCCTGCAACTTTGCTGAATTCAGATATTCTAGTAGTTTTGGAGTGGAGTCTTTAGGATTTTTTATGTACAATATCATGTCATCTGCAAATAGTGACAATTTGACTTCTTCTTTACCAATCTGGATACCTTGTATGTCTTTGTTTTGTCTGATTGCTGTGGCTAGGACCTCCAGTACTATGTTGAATAACAGTGGAGAGAGTGGACATCCCTGTCTTGTTCACGATCTTAGATGAAAAGCTTTTAGCTTCTTGCCGTTAAGTATGATGTTAGCTGTGGGATTGTCATATATGGCCTTTATGATGTTGAGGTACTTGCCGTCTATACCCATTTTGTTGAGAGTTTTAATCATGATTGGATGCTGAATTTTGTCAAATGCTTTTTCAGCATCTATGGAGATGATCATGTGGTTTTTGTTCTTCTTTTTGTTGATGTGGTGGATGATGTTGATGGATTTTCGAATGTTGTACCATCCTTGCATCCCTGGGATGAATCCCACTTGATCATGGTGTATGATCCTCTTGATGTATTTTTGAATTCGGTTTGCTAATATTTTGTTGAGTATTTTTGCATCCATGTTCATCAGGGATATTGGTCTGTAATTTTC
Source organism: Smutsia gigantea (assembly GCA_032199065.1). NCBI lineage: Eukaryota > Metazoa > Chordata > Mammalia > Pholidota > Manidae > Smutsia > Smutsia gigantea. Next base: position 52,873 of record JAVSCE010020775.1, on the reverse strand, counting down.
TTTTTTGGTGAGGTCTTTGCCCGGTTTTGGTATTAGAGTGATGCTGGCTTCATAGAATGAGTTTGGAAGTATTCCCTCCTCTTCTATTTTTTGGAAAACTTTAAGGAGAATGGGTGTTATTTCTTCTCTATATGTCTGGTAGAACTCAGAGGTGAATCCATCTGGTCCGGGGATTTTGTTCTTCGGTAGTTTTTTGATTACCGATTCAATTTCGTTGCTGGTGATTGGTCTGTTTAGTTTTTCTGTTTCTTGTTTGGTCAGTTTTGGAAGGTTGTATTTTTCTAAGAAGTTGTCCATTTCTTCTATGTTTTCCAGCTTGCTAGCATATAGATTCCCATAGTATTCTCTTATAATTCTTTGTATTTCTGTGGGATCCGTCGTGATTTTTCTTTCTCATTTCTGATTCTGTTTATGTGTGTAGATTCTCTTTTTCTCTTCATGAGTCTGGTTAGGGGTTTATCTATTTTGTTTATTTTTTCAAAGAACCAGCTCTTGGTTTCATTGATTTTTTTCTGTTGTTTTGTTCTTCTCAATTTTATTTATTTCTTCTCTGATCTTTATTATGTCCCTCCTTCTGGTGACTTTGGGTCTCATTTGTTCTTTTTCCAATTTCAGTAATTGTGTCTTTAGACTATTCATTTGGGAATGTTCTTTCTTTAGATAGGCCTGGATTGCAATATACTTTCCTCTTAGAACTGCCTTTGCTGCGTCCCACAGAAGCTGTGGCTTTGTGCTGTTGTTGTCATTTGTCTCCATATACTCTTTGATTTCTGTTTTGATTTGGTCATTGACCCATTGATTAATTAGGAGAATGTTGTTAAGTCTCCATGTATTTGTGAGCCTTTTTGTTTTCTTTCTAAAGTTTAATTCTGGTTTAATACCTTTATGATCTGAGAAGTTGGTTGGTAGAATTTCAGTATTTTCGATTTTACTGAGGTTCTTTTTGTGGCCTAGTATGTGGTCTATTCTGGAAAATGTTCCATGTGCACTTGAGAAGAATGTGTATCCTGTTGCTTTTGGGTGTAGAGTTCTGTAGATGTCTGTTAGGTCCATCTCTTCTAGTGTGTTGTTCAGTGCCTCTGTGTCTTTACTTATTTTCTGTCTGGATGATCTGTCCTTTGGAGTGAGTGGGGTGCTGAAGTCTCCTAAAATGAATGCACTGCTGTCTATTTCCTCCTTTAATTCTGTTAGTATTTGTTTCACATATGCCGGCGCTCCTGTGTTGGGTGCATATATGTTTAAAATGGTCATATCCTCTTGTTGGACTGACCCCTTTATCATTATGTAATGTCCTTCTTTATCTCTTGCTACTTTCTTCCTTTTGAAGTCTATTTTGTCTGATACAAGTACTGCAACACCTGCTTTTTTCTCCTTGTTATTTGCATGAAATATGTTTTTCCATCCCTTCACTTTTAGTCTGTGTATATCTTTGCGTTTAAGGTGAGTTTCTTGTAGGCAGCATATAGATGGGTCTTGCTTTTTTATCCATTCTGTTACTCTGTGTCTTTTGATTGGTGTATTCAGTCCATTTACAATTAGGGTGATTATCGATAGATATGTACTTATTGCCATTGCTGGCTTTAGATTTGTGGTTACCAAAGGTTCAGGGGTTGCTTCTTAACTATCTAACAATCTAACTTAACTTTCTTGTTAAGTTATTGTAAACACAGTCTGATGTTTCTTTATTTCTCTCCCTTCTTATTCTTCCTCCTCCATTCCTTATATACTAGGTGTTTTATTCTTTGCCTTTAGTTAGTGTTTGGATGGTCTGCTTTCTTTGCTATGATTTTATTTTCTCTGGTGACATCTTTTTAGCCCTAGGAGTGCTTCTCTCTAGCGCAGTTCCTTTAAGATGTCCTGTAGAGGTGGTTTATGGGAGGCAAATTCTCTCAGCTTTCGCTTGTCTGGAAATTGTTTAATCCCTCCGTCATATTTAAATGATAATCATGCTGGATACAGTATTCTTGGTTTTAGGCTCTTCTGTTTCATTGCGTTAAATATATCATGCCATTGTCTTCTGGCCTGTAAGGTTTCTGTTGAGAAGTCTGATGTTAGTCTGATGGGTTTTCCTTTGAAGGTGATCTTTTTTCTTTCTCTAGCTGCCTTTAATACTCTGTCCTTATCTTTGATCTTTGCCATTTTAATTATTACGTGTCTTCGTGTTGTCTTCCTTGGGTCTCTTGTGTTAGGAGATCTGTGGGCTTCCATAGACTGCGAGACTATTTCCTTCCCCAGCATGGGGAAGTTTTCAGCAATTATTTCTTCAAAGACACTTTCTATCCCTTTTTCTCTCTCTTCTTCCTCTGGTACTCCTATAATGCGAATATTGTTCCGTTTGGATTGGTCACACAGTTCTCTTAATATTCTTTCATTCCTAGAGATCCTTTTATCTCTCTCTGCCTCAGCTGCTCAGTGTTCCTGTTCTCTGATTTCTATTGCATTAACAGTGTCTTGCATCTCGTCCAGTCTGCTGCTGAGCCCGTCGATGGCTTGTCTCATTTCTGCATTATCTTTCCTGACTTCCCTAACTTCCTCTTTTAGCTCTTGCATATTTCTCTGTAGGTCCATCAGCATGGTTATGACTTTTATTCTGAATTCTTTTTCAGGAAGGTTCTGCATTTCCATCCCTTCAGGTTCCTTCTCAGGGCTTGTCTGGGTCTTGCTGATATTTGTCTGTATCATGTTCCTCTGTCTTGTCATGTTGATAGGAGTGGTTGCTGGTAGGTGCCACATATGTCAGCTGGGCTCTTTAAGGCTTAAAAAAAACCCACAAAAAAACGAAAAAAAACAGGGGAAAAAAGAAGGAAGAGAAAGAAAAGAAAGAAAGAAGAAAGAAAAAGGAAAGGGAAAAAGAAAAAAATTTTTTAAAAGCAAGAAAAAGAAACAAGCAAAAAAAGAAGGAAGAGAAAAGAGAGAAAGAAGAAAGAAGGAAAAGGAAAGGGAAAAAGGAAAAGAAAAGAAAGAAGATAAAAGAAAAAAAAAGCCCACCTGGAGTGGATTCTCTAAGTGTGCCGTAGGTGTTGCTGTTGCTCCACTAATCCGCAGCCGCTGCTGCGCCGCTTTTTGTAGGTCTGGCCGGGGCAGGAAAGAATGGGAGGCTATTGTTTTCTGTATAAAGTTCCAGCGTGGCTGCTCCCTTCTCTCCGTCACCAGCAAAGGGGACCGAAGTTCCCCAGGACTTCCAGCCTGCAGGGCTGAGCCCACCGGGGCGATCGTGTTCCCTCACGGGGCCCCCGCCTCTCCGAGACCGCTACAAACCGCGCGCGCTTTTCTCTTGTCCTGGGGCGCTGGCTGCACGGTCCTGGCGCGTTCCTAGCTCAAAACCTGCACCTTCTGCCTCTCCAATTCCCGAAGCACTGCGCAATGTGTGTCAGCGCTCCCGGCGCAGACCACCGGGGCTGGTTATTTTGCAGACCTGCTCTTCCACTCCCTCCCGGCTCCGAATCCTATCCTCCTGCCGGCGCGCTGGGCTGGGTGAGTGCTCTGGTGCCGCCGGGTCGCGGCTCCGTATCTTACTCGCCTCGCGGGTTGCTGAGTCCTCCCGGGTGTGACTGCACACTGTGCACTTTCCTGTGTGCTCTGGTATCTTTTTTAGGAATAGTTGTATTTGCTGTATTTTTGTAGATTTATATAGTTTTGGGAGGAGATTTCTGCCGCCCTGCTCACACCGCCATCTTCCCGGAAGTCTATCCAGTTATTGTCTTTTAATTGGCTCATTAAATCCATTCACATCTAATGTTATTCATAGAGTTGGAATCTGCCATTTTACTTTGTTCTGTATGTTTTGTTTATTTTTTTGTTACTCTGTTCTTCCTTTACTTTCGTTTTAATTAAGGGAATATTTTCTAATATAACACATTTTGATATTTTTGAGACCAAAGTTCTTTTTGTTATTGCAAAATGAGAGAATCATTGGATAAATTAGAGTAATTCAACTTAATTGAATCTTTTACTAGACCATACCGTTGTGCACTTTGGGGTGCTCGGTCCGATTAGAAGTTCACATCTTTGGCAGGGGTTATAACACATCTATGCATTTTTTTCCCCAACTTTACTGAGGTAATACATTGACAAAATTGTAAGATGTTTGAAGTGTACGTTGTGATTTGATGTACATATATATTATGAGAGGATTCCTCCCATCTAATTAACACATTCATTAACTTATCATTTATTTAATTTGGTTAGTACATTTAAATTCTACTCACTTAGCAAATTTCAGTTATAAATACAATTTTGTCAACTATAGCCACCATGTTATACATTGGATCCTCAGACCGTACTCATCTTTTAGCTGAAGCCTGATGAACTGGTGAAACCTCTCCCCTTTTCCCCCATCCCCAAGCTCCTGGCAACTACTTTTTGTTTCTCTTGAGTTTGACTTTCTTTTTTCTAAGAATCCACATATAAGTGATACCATGCAGTATTTGTCTTTGTGTGGCTTACTTCACATAGCATAATACCCTCTAAGTCCATTCATGTTGATGCAGAAGGCAAGATTTCATACTTTTTTGTGGCTGAATAATACTGCATGGTGTGTATGTACCACATCTTTATCCATTCACCTGTAACAGACACTTGGATTGTTTCTGTCTTGTCTACAGTGAACAGGGCTGCAATATACATGTGGGTGCAGATATCTTCAGTATCTTGTTTTCAATTCCTTTGGCTATGTACCTGGAGGTGGGCTTGCTGGATCATGTGGTAGTTCTATTTTTAGGTTTTCGAGGACCTTCTGTACTGTTTTCCATAGCTGCTGCACCAGTTTACAACAGTGCCCAAGGGCTCCCTTTTCCCACATCCACGCCAGTACTTGTTCTCTCTTGTATTTTTGACAATGTTCTTCCAATACATATGAAGTGATATCTCATGGTGCTTTTGATTTATATTTCTGTGATGATTAGTGAGTTGAGCACTTTTTCATATATCTGGTGACTGTATGTAGTTTTGTGGAATATGTTGAGTTCCTCTGCCCATTTTTTAATAGTTTTTTTTTTTTTTTTGCTATTGAGTTGTGTGAGTCCATTATATATTTTGGATATTAACTTACTAACCCTGATCAGATATATGATTTGCATGTTTTCTCCAGTTCTTGGTTGCCTTTTCATTTTGGTGATGGTGTCCTTTGCTGTGCAGAAGCTTTTTAGTTTGATGTAATCCCTCTTGTTTATTTTTGCTTTTGGTGTCAATTCTTAAAAATCATTGCCAAGACCAAAGTGAAGGAGCTATACCCCCTATATTTTCTTCTAGGAGTTTAATGGTTTCAGGTCTTATATTTAAAAAGTCTTTGAACCATTTTGTATCTGGTGTAAGATAGGTGTCCAGTTTTATTTTTACACTGCGGGTATCCAGCTTCCCCAGTACAGTTTATCAGAAACTGTCCTCTCCACATTGTATATTCTTGGCTTCCATTCTAAATTAATTGTCTGTATATATGTGCTGGTTTATTTCAGAGCTCTCTATCCTGTTCCATTGATGTGTTTTTTTTTAATTAAGGTATCATTGATACAGAATCTTATGAAGACTTCACATGAGCAACATTGTGGTTATAACATTCACCCATATTATCAAGCCCCCCACACACACCCCACTGCAGTCACTGTCCATCAGCGTCGTAAGATGCTATAGAGTCACTACTTCTATAGAGTCTTCTGCGTGCAACACTGGCTTCCCCATGACCCCCATACATTATGTGTGCTGATCATAATGCCCCTCAATCCCCTTCTCCCTCCCTTTGCACCCAGCCTCCCCACCCTCTTCCCTTGGGTAACCTCTAGTCCCTTCTTGGAGTCTGTGAGTCTGCTGCTGTTCTGTTCCTTCAATTTTGCGGTGTTATTATACTCCACAAATGAGTGAAATCATTTGGTACTTGTCTTTCTCTGCCTGGCTTATTGTCACTGAGCATAATACCCTCTAGCTCCATCCATGTTGTTGCCAATGGCAGGATTTGTTTTCTTCTTATGGCTGAATAATACTCCATTGGGTATATGTACCACATCTTCTTTATCCGTTCATCCATTGATCTGTTTTTATGTCAGTACCATACCGTTTTGATTACCAGTTTGAAATCAGAAGGAATCAGAAGGTGTGATGCCTTCAGCTTTGTTCTTCTCAAGATTGCTTTGGCTGTTTGGGGTCCTTTGCAGTTCTTTGGAAATTTTATTACTGTTTGTTCTGTTTCTGTGAAAACGCCATTGGGATTTTGGCAGGGATCACATTGAATCTGTAAGTCACTTTGAGTAGTATGGACGTTTTCACAATACTAATTCTTCCATTCCATGAGCACAGAATGTCCTTCCATTTATTTGTGTCTTCAGTTTCTTTCATCAGTGTCTTATAGGTTTCGGTGTGTGGGTCTTTCACTCCGTGGTTACATTTATTCCTAGGTATTATTTTTGATGCAATTACAAATAGGATTGTTTTCTTAATCTCCCTTTTTGGTATTTTGTTGTTAGTGTATAGAAATGTAACTGATTTTTATGTAATGATTTTATATCCTGCAGCATTACTGAATTCATTGATTAGTTCTAACAGTTTTTGGGTGGAATCTTTAAAAGGGTTTGCTACCTGTAATACCATCAGCTGCAGATAGTGACAGTTTTACTTCCTTTTTCATTTGGATGCTTTACCAGTTAACCCTTGAACAACATGGGTTTGAACTGCATGAGTCCACTTACATGTGGATTTTGGAAAATTTTTTGAAGATTTGCAACAATCTGAAAAAAACATTTTCTTTCCTCTAGCTTACTTTATCATAAGAATACAGTATATATTACATATAACATGCAAAATAATGTGTTAATCAACCATTTATGTTTCTGGTAAGGCTTCCAGTCAGCAATAGGCTATTAGTAGTTAAGTTTTTGAGGAGTCAAAAGTTATATACAGATTTTTGACTGCCAAAGGGGTGGACGCCTCTAATTAGATCCTGTGTTGTTCAAGGGTCAACTGTATTTCTATTTCTTGAGAATTGTTCTGGCTAGGACTTCGGTACTGTGTTGAATAAAAGAATGGGTATCCTTGTCTTTCCCTGACCTTCGAGGAAAAGCTTTCAGCTTTCCAGCATTGAATATGATGTTAGCCTTGGGCTTGTTCATACATGGCCTTTGTTATGTTGAGATATGTCCCCTCTTTAACCCAGTTTACTGGGTTAAAATTATCAAGAATGAATGTTCAGTATTGTTAGATGCTTTTTCTGTGGCTATTGAGATGATCATGTGGTTTTTATCCATTTGTTAATATGGGATATCACATTGATTTACAGATGTTGAACCATCCTTGCATCCTAGAGTAAATCCCAATTGACCATGGTGTATAATCCTTTTAATGTAGTATTGAATTTGGTTTGCTAGTATTTTGTTGAGGATTTTTGCATATGTTCATCGAGGATGTTGGCCTGTAATTTTTTTTCTCGTAGTGTTCTTGTCTGATTTCAGTATCAAGGTAATGCTAGCCTTCTTTAAATGTTTGTAGAATTCAGTGGTGAAGCCATCTCTTCCTGGACTTTACTTTGTTTGGAGGTTTTTGATTACTGATTTAATATCCTTATTAGTAATTAATCTGTTTATATTTTCTATTTCTTGATCATTCAGTCTTAGTAGGTTGTTTGTTTCTAGGAATTCATCCATTTCTTCTAGGTGGTCCAATTTGTTGGTATAGAATTGTTCTTAAGTCTTTTAGATCCTTTGTATTTATTGGAATCAGTAATGTCACCTCTTTCATTTTATTTATTAGAATCCTTTTTTTTCTTTTTTCTTGGTAAGTCTAAAGTTTTGGTCTACTTTATCTTTTCAAAAAACCAGTTCTTTTGTTAACTTTATCTTTCTCTTGTCCCTTTAATCTATTTCATTTATTTCTTCTCTGATCTTTGCTAATTTCTTCCTTCTAGTTTTGGGCTTTGTTTTTCCAGCTCTTTAAGGTATAAAATTAGGTTGTGTATTTATCTTTCTTGTTTCTTAATGTAGGCATTTACTGTCATGAAATTTCCTCTTAGAGTAGCTTTTGCTGCATCCTGAAAGATTCCATTTTCATTTGTCTCAAGATATTTTTTTCTTTTGATTCCCTTTTTTAAAATTGTTTTCCTTATTGATTTTCTGTCAGCATGATTATCCATTGTTAAAAGTGGTGTACTGAAGCCCCCTATTATTATTACTATGTTACTGTTTTATTTTTCCCTTTAAGTTTGTTCTTATTTATATATTTAGGTGCTCCAGTGTTGGGATATAATAAAAATGTTATATCCTCTTGTTGGATTAAAACCTTTATTATTATATAATGACCTTCTTGGCATCTTATTAAAGTTTTTGGTTTACAGTCTGTTTTGTCTGAGTAAATGTTTCCATTTGCATAGATTATCTTTTTCCATCCCTTTACTTTCAGTCTGTGTGTCCTTAAAGATGAAGTGAGTCTCTTTATAAGCAGCATGAAGTTGGGTCTTGTTTTTTCATCCATCTAGCCCCACTGTTTACCTTTTGATCAAAGAATTTAGCCCATTTACATTTAAGGCAATCATTGATAGGCATAGACTTACTCTTGCTGTTTTATTCATTGTTCTCTGGCTGTTATATAATTCCTTTCCTTTCTTCTCTTGCTCTCTTTCTTTGTTATTCAATGAATGTAGTGGTATGCTTAGGTTCTTTTTTTTTTTTAATATTTTGTGTGTCTACTTTAGATTTTTGCTTTGTGCATTACCATGAGGCTTACATTAAATATATTTGTAACACTTTATTTTAAACTTATAGTTTCATACACATATTGAAGTTCTATGTTGTTACCCCCCTCACATTTTACATCTTTTTAACTTGTATGTCCATTAACAAATTATTGTAGTTATAGCTATTTTTTAGACTTCTTGCATTTTACTTTCTTTAATAATAGTTTCACTTGTTTTTTTATTTGCTTATTTTTTTAGGGACTGACTGGATACTTTTAGTGGTTTGCTCTCTTCACCCACAATTTTATATTTCTGGTACTTCCTCCTCAGGTATATGCAGTTTGGGACATGTCCACAGTCATCCACAATAACAGTAGTATTATTAGGACTCTTTTTCCTTGACTATAGTCAGCTGTTAAATTCCACTGATTGTACTATTATTTTCAGTAATGTCCTCTGGCATAAATTGCTCAACAGGTTCATCCAATCAAATTCTAACTCCTTTGGAGGAATAGTTTTTGAGGTCTGTGTTTGATTTGTTCTGACCCTTGATGGCTCCTCCCACCTATCTTATTTATTCGCTGGTTCTTGCCAGCAAACTAGCTGGCCTACGATTTCTCCTGAATCTTGACTCTTCTCCCAAGTGCCCTTCACACAACTTCCAGTATTCTTGAAAGTGCCTTAGCCTGAACTTACCCAAGCTTGGTTACATATGAAGTCATTTTCTTTGGGAAGAAATCAGAAGCTATCTGATTTACTACCTGCTTTTAACCCAGGCAGGATCTTTGAGCCAGAGCTTTGGGGCTGCCGGTGGGGGACAATGGCAAGTTTATGAGTGACACCCCAGCTCCAGAAGCTTTCAGTGGGGGTTGCAGATTGGATAGCAGCCTGAAGTGCTCTTGGCTTCTCTCTTGGCATGGAACCACAGTGTCACAGGTTGGGGCAAAGGTGATTAGGGCTCTTACCAAGGTGGAGCCTTCTTTCTATGAGTGAGGGCTGGACAAAACGGGGAGCCCCCACTTTCAGCCCCACTCACCTGGAACTTAGCTTCAGCAACAGGCAACTGTTAGCAGGATGAGAAATGCTGACATCCTGCTCTGGGTGGGAAGAACCCTCCACCTGGGAGCTCGAGGAGAGGTGTCCAGTGTCCATGGCTGCAGCAGCCTGGGGTAGAGTCTTCCTTCCTAAGCGGTAGGGTTGGAAGGGTGGGTGGGCTGGGTTCAAATGATAGAGACTCTTCCTTACCAAAAATTACCAAGTTTTTGTAGAACTTCTTGGATTGGTGCTGCTTCTTTTGCTCTTTACTTTTAGGACCATTTCTAGAGGCTTTAAATGGTTGTTTTAAAATACTTTTAACCAGTTTCATTGGGGAGAATGTCAGCAAAGCTTTTCGTGCTCTCATAATAGAAGTTCTCATTTGGCTTCATTTTTATCTCTCTTACTAATTGGACTAACCTCTCCATATTCCCCAGTGCAAATCCCAGAAGAACCCAGTATGCTTTACTTGTCTATTGCCACAATCTCTATTAGGCCCATAGAGCTCTCTCGTCTTGCCGGGTCTCCTGCCTGTGTGTGGATGGGTCCTGTCTGTGGCCACCCTGGATGGAGAGCAGCCTAGTAGTGCTTTTCTAAGCAAGGAATCCTTAGTAAGCCAGCTGTTGTCATTTGGAGGCCAGCCTGTAGATTGCAAGACATTTAGTGTCTTGGGTCCCAAATGTTAAATGAGATGCTCCTAACTAACATATCCTCCCAACTTGTTGACCACCAAAAATGGCCCATCACATCCACAAATGCTCCCTTAGGTTGAGAACACTGAAATGGACAAATAAGCATGGTAAGTATCAGAAAGGAAACAATAAATAGTCAACAACATAAAAAGTGAGTGTTTAAAATATAAATAGAACAATTCTAAGGATGGCGATGCAGCCATTAAAATTGTTTTCAAAGAATATTTAGTGACATGGAAGAATTCAACATGTTACTTAAAAGATACAGGCTATTAGTTTATTTTTTAAAGTAAATTCACAGAGAGAAGGGATTGAAAGGAGATTTCTAGTACCAAAAGGTGGTGATCTTTGGGTCATGTTATTAAATGTAATTTTAATTTTCTTAATACTTTCCTGCATTTGCACATTAATCTTTAAAATCAAAAGGGAAAATAATTAGAATTGTGCCATTATTTTATATGTTCACCCATATTTGTAAGTGTGCATCGAATAATTTTAAGTGTATTAAAAATTCATACAGGACATACACACATTACTGTGGGAGGGTGGCTAAGTAGATATCTTTCAGCTGTTCTGAGGAATGAGTGTGACCTCGCCAGATGGAGAAACTGGTTAGGGGTGGTGTTAATTCTAGGTAGAGGGAGTGCCTAGTTCAAAGCCCTAAATTGAGGAGGACTTATATTTCAAGAATGATCTTGGTGGCTGGAATGAGTATTGTGGCCAGTACTTGATGGAAGGTGATAGTGTAGAGTTAAGTTTGGGTTAGAGGGTCTAATCGCAGATCTGGGTGGGGTGGTGATTTCATTTTGCATTTGCATTAGCTCTTTAGAGTGAAGGGTACTATGGTGTGATAGCCAGAGCGTAGTTTAAATCTTGGCTTTGCTACTGAATAACTGTCAGCATCTGAGAGAATTAGCATCTCTCTTGAGCCTCAGCTTCACCATCTTGACAATGGGCTGAAAAGGTTATGAGAATTCAGTAAAAACTTAGGTAACAACTTGGAAACTGTAATACTGATGTATTATGTAGGGGAGGCAAAACTTTATCTTTGGTTTTTAGCTGGAACAAAGAAAAGATTAACAAGAGAAAAACAAGTTTATTAACGTGTGGGTACATCACATAGGAGAAACCGCAACAAAAATGAACTCAAAGCGGTAGCTTACGATTCTTGCTTGAATGGCATCTCCAGCAAAGAATAATAATTTCTGGAGAAATGATGGGGCGAGGGAAAGCACTTTGGGCTCCAGGGTCAGCACCCCGGCAGGTGGTATGGGAAGAACCTGCTGGAGTAAGGTTTGTTTGCATGTTCCTCTGCTGCCATCTCTGGGCTGGTCAGAGTCTATCTCCAGTAAAAGAATTTTTGTTCTACCTTCAGGCAGAAAAGTTAGGTAGGTGGAGATCTAGCTGCTCTTGTGGTTGCTGCTGCTTAATTGCCTTCAGCTCAAAGTTTTTATGTCAAAAAGGCCTATTTTGGATGACCTAATCTGGTTTCCTCTTACTACTTTTATTCTTAGAGGAACTAGGAGAGGTGTTATTTCTTGGGCCAGGACAGTTAGTCTGTGAGGGTGAGGCCACATATGAAGTAAAATTTAAAAGTAATGTTCTTGAGCTTAGGTTTGGTTTGTTCTTTTAAAGAAATCTCTATTTAAACATTGCAGTAACAAGTTGATGACTGATAAGTCATAAGTTGATACTTGAATTACTTGTTTTTAGGTTACTAACTCTCTGACTAGGTTCCTAAATGGGAAGTAAATGTCAGTAGAATTTTCATCAAGTGTGTGTGTTGTTTGTAGAGCACTTTTGAGAACTCAGACTCTGCATGTGCCTTTTGTGGCAGGGTTGATAGGGAAAAAGGGACATGAAAATTTTTTAATATTCATCACTAAAAATACCATTTTTAATAAAGCAATTTGAGCAAAGATGTGACCTGTTACAACTATTTGCCAGATGTACTTTCTGTTGTTTTTCTTGAGTATTCTCTTGAGCAGCATGAAATTTGCTGTGTTGTCAGTTGGTTTCTGTTCTGTGGAAAACATATTGAAGGCAATATGTGTTTTAAAATCCAGAAGCCCGTAGAAAGTCTGCATAGAACATGAGAGTGTCCCCTCCGTAGGCTCTCACGAGTGAAACGGCATGTGGGATGGCCGAGCCAGGGTCATCTGGACGCAGGATGGAGCTTCTCGTTGTTTTCTAACTGCAGGCCAAGCACGGCAGGCCCAGCCCCCTGTCTGCTGTTGAAGAGGGTGAGTTTTTACTCATGAGTAAGACAGCAGTGCTGGTGGCCCCCTGCTCCAGGGCCCTCCCACGGAGAGGTCACGCTAGCCTTGGCAACACCAGCCTTGGCAACACTGGTGGCAGGAGGGTTCCCTTTGGGCCGCTGCTGTCCTGGTTTCCCCGGTTTCTTGCAGTAGTTTGAGTCTGTCTGTGCTTCCCTTTGTGTTAGGTTTCAGTCCTTGTCTCTGAGTCTATCAGTTTGAGGAGAAGAACATTACTTTGCAGTATGGTTTCTTTTCTGTTAAGCATTGTCTCATGGGGTTCCTGCTTGATTTTGAATTTATTTTGAGTGAATACTCAAGGTAAAAGATACATTTTTTAAAAAAAGGTCTCTGATCTTAAGGGCAGTGTATTATAAAGATAGATGTGTATAAGCCAGGCAGAGAAAGACAAGTACCAAATGATTTCACTCATCTGTGGAGCATAAGAACAAAACAAAAATTGAAGGAACAAAACAGCAGCAGACTCACAGAACCCAAGAATGGACTAACAGTTGCCAAAGGGAAAGGGACTTGGCAGGGGTGCAGTGGGAGGGGAGGGAGAAGGGGAATAACGGGCATTACGATTAGCACACATAACGTAGGCGGTGGGGGCACGGGGAAGGCAGCATAGCACAGAGAAGATAAGTAGTGACTCTATAGCATCTTACTATGCTGATGGACAGTGATTGTAATGGAGTATGTGGTGGGGACTTGATAATGGGGGGATCTAGTAACTACATGTTGCCCATGTGATTTTATATTAATGATACCAAAAGAAAAAAAAGATGTGTAAAGAATCTTTCAGTGAGGTAGAGGTACAAGATGCTATGGGATCTAAAGGGAGGAAGGGCTCCTAAGCTCAGCCTTCACAGATGATGTATTTGAGCTGAGTCTTGAAGGGCTAATGTTTTCTAATGAATTAATATTTAATAAGGTTTTGTTGTGGGTGGCTGGCTAATAACATGTATTGAATGTTTGTAGAGACTTTGCTGGCTGCTTTACGTCATTTGACCCTCAGAACAGCCTTCTAAGGTACAGATATTATTCCTAACTGTCAGATGGAGGACATTGAGGCTTTGAGAGGTTAAGAAAGTGTTCCTGGATCACACAGTAGAAAATAGCTGAGCTACAGTTTGGACTCCAGATGTTTCTGACTCTAAAGTCTGTGTTCTTAGCCATCATACTGCACAGAGTTCATTCTACCCAGAGAGAAAGCTGCAAGAGGCTCTGGAAGGGGGTGTTTTTGCCCCATTTTCAGGTCTAAAAAGGACAAAGTGGGGAAAGGATATTCTAGGCAAAGGTAACAAGCCTTTGTAAAGGCACAGAGGTGATGTCGCGAAGTCAGTATTTTCATGTGTCTACAGTAGAATTTTAAGATGGCGGTAAGAATCACTTGGAATAGATGTCAAAATGCAGATTATTTTACTCCTTCCTTAGACTTGCTGAATTAATACCTGAAGATAAGAAACACAAAAAATCTGTGTTTTTCACCAAAGCTCTCCAAGCGATTCTTAAGTACACTGAAACTTGGGAACTGCCGACGCAGTGCACAGGGTTAATGCTGGTGAGAGGGCAGAAGTGAGTCTGGAGAGGTAGGCAGGAGTTTGCTTCATCACTATAAACTCCTAAGCTTTGTGTAGTTTTCTCTTTCTGGTAGTCATCTGGAATGCTTTTGGTTTATACTTTCTGTACTCTTTTTTTTTTTGAAGTTGTAGACACAGTATATTTAGTCCTCTTTAAATAAGCCTAAGGCAAGTTAAAGTATGGGTTTTGTGAAAACATTTCCATGCCATTTATCTTGTCACTGGATTCTCTTGTCATTTAGTATATTTCGTAACATCATGGTGGGCATATTTGTTATTAAAGACCTCGGCTACTTGAAAATTGGTCTGTGGTAGTTCAAGTAATGTTAGTCATATATTCTAAAAGGAAATATGTGGCTCAGTAAATTTAAGGGAAAACGCAAGCACAGAAGCACTGTCATTTTTTAAACCAGAATATAAATCACTATGTTACTGAAAAGTTCAGGTGCTAGATGGGAAAAAAAAATTCCTCAGATCCTAATTATTAGTATTTTGGTATGTTTAATTTTATATATTTTTCTCTGTCAAGTTTTTACCTTAAAGCATATGTTTTCAGATGACTTCATGTAACATTGTGTGTTAGTATAATCATGTTTTCCTAAAATACAGCCTTTCCATCCAGCTTACTAGGTGTATGACTGAGACTCCTCCAAGTCTCCCTTTTCTTGTCCTGAAAAGCACTGGTGTGAGAAGTAAATGAACAGGAGAAGGCCTAACGTGATATTTAGCTCTTACTAGGTATTTAACGTTAAGTACTACTCTCCTTGATGTTTGGATTCACTTGGGAGAATATGCCCTATACATTTAATTAAATTTTACAGTTTTTAAGTTTAACCTTATGAAACCCAAGCATATTCCTTTTTTAAAGAACTTGGGTATATAGTTTGCTTATATTTCTTTGAAAAATATATCTGGGAGCTAGAGTTACATGAGAAAGGTTTTTTTCTTTTTCTTTTTTTATCTGGATCTTCAGAATATAAGTCTGGGTATTATACATAGTGTGTCTGTGCACACACACTGAATAACCTGGGATATACTTTCTTTACACATTTGTTTTGGTGAAGGCCGGTTATCTTTCCCCATTTTGGGATCCAAATTGTGTTAGCCATTTCACAGATAGATGGCCTTTAAAGTGGGATGTTAAAAGGACAAGGCTTTAACATTCAAGTGTGCATATCCCTACATTTAAAAAAAACAGTTGAAAATCTTAACATTTCACTACTTCTTGTTTGCACTTTCCTAATTTTTTCTCCCTTGATTTTCCAGAATGAACCTAGTGATCGAGAAGATGGTCTCAACAAAAGACATATTACAGACTCTGAGAATGATGACCCCTCAAATCTTAATGCTAGTGACTCTGAAAGTGAGGAGCTCCCAAGGCCAAAGGATAGTGACTCTGAATCTGAAGAGCAGGCAGAGCCTCCTGCAAGTGACTCTGAAAATGAGGACACCAATCAGCCCGGGAGCGACTCTGAGAGTGAGGAGGCCAGGAAATTGCCTGCTAGTGACTCTGAAAATGAGGAACTTCTTAATGGGCATGCAAGTGACTCTGAAAACGAAGATGATGGAAAGCATCCTGCCAGCGATTCAGAGATTGAAGAGCTCCCAAAAAGTCCTGCCAGTGACTCTGAAACCGAAGATGCCCTCAGACCTCAAGTTAGTGACTCCGAGAGTGAGGACCCGCCAACACACCATGCCAGTGACTCCGAAAATGAGCTCCCCAAACCTCGGGTCAGCGACTCAGAAAGTGAGGAGCCTCGGAGGACTCAAGCCAGTGACTCAGAGAATGAGGAGCTTCCCAAACCCCGGATTAGTGATTCGGAAAGTGATCCCCTGAGGAACCAGGCCAGTGATTCGGAGAATGAGGAGCTTCCCAAACCCCGAGTCAGTGACTCTGAGAGTGAGGAACCTCCGAAGGGTCCTGCCAGTGACTCGGAAACTGAGGATGTCTCCAGGCACCAAGAGAAGCCAGAGTCGGTTGATGACAGTGACGGGGAGAATAGGGGCGAGGGCACAGAGGCACAGGGTGACCCCTTCCACCCAGACAGCCACAGAGACAGCAGTAGGCTTCACAGTTCTGATAGTGAGGTGGAGGAACCCAAAAGGCCAAAAGTTGACAGTGATGATGATGAAGAAAAAGAGGGGGAGGAGAAAGTAGCAAAGCGAAAAGCTGCTGTGCTCTCCGATAGTGAAGATGAAGAGAAAGCATGTAAGGAATTTTGGGGGGCTGTTTATCCATAGCTTCATTTTCTGTCTAAGCTTTTGACTGTGAAGCATTGTGTCTTTTTCTGGAATGTTAGGTCTATAGTCTCTCATTGAACTTGATGTCCTAAAGTATCACTGGTCTCCCCTGGTCATTGCCTAGAACCCTAGTATTACATTTCCTTGGAGGTGTTCCGGCAGCAGCAGTTGTTAAGTTCTGACTGCCTCAGAATAATAACTTGATTGAGTTTCAACAGGAATATGGAGGACTTAGGTGTTTTGTGTTTTTTGGGTGAGGTGGAGGGGGGGAAAGGATAATGTTTCAAAGAAATATGTGTACATGGCAGCCCAGTTGGACCCAGTTAGTTGTCGCTCTTTCGGTAGTTAATGTACTAGATCCCATCCAGATGGTAACTGAGCTCCCATGGGCACCTCTTCATTTGTTAAGCATAGTTCAGTATACAAATGTGAAGATGTTTGTGAGGGACTCTTTAGAGTATTCCAGTCTTTGCTACCTGGGACCCATTTTGATGGACAGTCTTTTTTTACTTGATTACTGTTTTTTATGCCCTTACTTTTTTTAGAGAAGACATATTCCCTTAAAGCCTGACGATTATTATAGGAGAAGGGAAAAGAGGATCACACTTGTATTAAGGGACAGGAGAAATTTCAAACTGACCAGTGACAAGGAACATGGGGATTCCACCAGAGAACACCCAAGCCTTTTGGTTCTGCTGGTACTAGACAGCATAACAGAAGGGATTCTAATTCTGCGTGTCAGTCTAGTCGTTTTCTGTACTCCCCCAAAGGAAAGGTAGCTATGATGTCCAGTTTTATGTTGGTGATCTCATTCTTCATCTTTGGGCCACTTTTTCCTAAGTAGTAACAGGTATTATAAGATGACTCCAAATGAACCTTTTAGTTACCTTTTTTTTTCTAAACTGTGTGTCAGGACGCCTTTGACTTTTACCATGTACTATCATTGTAAAGCACCTGTTGTACTTAGTAATACAGTGACCATGACAATGAAATTAATGGTAATTTTCTTTCTTTATACAGCAAAGAAGAGTCGTGTTGTCTCTGATGCAGATGACTCTGACAGTGATGTTATATCAGACAGACCAGGCAAAAGAGGGAAGCCTCCAGCTTCTGACAGTGAAGAAGAAGCAGGGAAAGACTTGTCAGATAAGAAAAATGAGGAGAAGGATCTGTTCGGGAGTGACAGTGAGTCAGGGAATGAAGAAGAGTAAGTGACAGTGTAATGCGACTTCTTGGGTTCACATCAGGTGGCAGAAGGGAACTTGTGTTTTGAGTTTTTTTAAACTTGTATCAAGATTTCACAGTCAGGTGTAGTATGATGCATCCTGCCTAATTGCATGAGTTTGAGGAGCTCAGGATTTCTGTTCCTGAGCTGTTGCTGTCACCTGCATCCATCATGGGTGAATCTCAGAAATACCAAGTGAAAGAAGTAGAGAGGACATGTCTGATTCAGTTTAGGTGAAGTTCTAGAACAGGCGAAGCCTATCTGTGGTGGTAGGGATTACAGTGGTGGTTGGCTCTAGGATTTTGGTAGTAGGGGATTGATTAGAAAGGGCCCTTTCTTGGGAGATGGACTTGTTTTTGTGGGTTTTTTAAATTTTATATGTGTGTTTTTTTAATTAAGGTATTATTGGTACACAATCATATTAAAGGTTTCACGTGAACAACATTGTGAAACATTGACCCATATTATCAAGTCCCACACACACCCCATTGCAGTCCCTGTCCGTCAGTGTAGTGAGATGCTGTAGAGTCATCACGTGTCTTCTCCATGCTGTACTGCCCTCCCTGTGACCCCCTACATTATGTGTGCTCATTATAGTGCCCCTTAGTCCCCTTCTCCCTCCCTCCCTACATACCCCATTGCAGTCACTGTCCATCAGTGCAGTGAGATGCTATAGGGTCACTGCTTGTCTTCTCCGTGTTGTACTGCCTCCCCGTGCCCCCCTACATTGTGATTGTGATTACAGTGCCCCTTAGTCCCCTTCTCCCTCCCTCCCACCCACAAGATGGAATTATTTTATAGCTTGATTAGGTAATGGTTACATGAATGTATACTATTGTCAAAACCCATTGAAATGGATGTTTAAGAACCACACATTTTACTATACATAAATTACACCCCATCAGAAAAAGATTTTATGGTTCCTCTGCAAATGAGAAGACAGATATGAAAGTTTTTTGGTATTTCCTTCTCTTCTAGAAATCTTATTGCAGATATATTTGGAGAATCTGGTGATGAAGAAGAAGAAGAATTTACAGTAAGTATAGTAGAAATATTTCCTCTTTGACTATGCTTTCATTATTTGTTTTTATGACAGTGCTTCTCTCATAGGTGATTCCAATAAGTAGAAATAAATAGCTATGATGTGTTCAGTAGAAAAATCTAGACAAAGGGATTCAAAAAGTGAAATAAAAGGATATATAAAGGTATGGAGAGAAAATGGCACAGTTGAAGTAAGGTGGGAGGGGACACAGGCAGTGAAAGGCACTTGCTTGGAAGAAGAGGATTTACAAAACTTTACGGGACTGCCGATTTAGGCAGTGGCAGGCCAGGTCATTTGGACCAACCTTGCTGCTAAGGACAACTAGAAAAGCTAGACAGAATGTTTAAAAATCTGCTCATCATCAGAGAAAGAAGATAGAAAAGAATTACAAAGCCAAATTCCAGCAAAAGACAGAAACCTGAAAAGGTAAGCTCAGCATTTAGAACGACTTTTTCTGGAATGTTTGCCTGTTCAGGCTGAGAGGCTGATAGTAGTTTTGACAGCTTCAAGACCCAAGAAACAAGATTTGGAGGTCAGGGCCTGCTGAGGTTCGGATACTCTGAAACCCCATGTTCTGGGTTGGAACTTTTAGGATTGGGGGAACTGGAAGTAGAATATCCTTTGCTCAGATTTTAGGCAGCTTTGAGTCATTTGCAACCTAGAGAACCTCAGTCTCAAACTTGATGATAGTGATTTTCTAACCCATTGGCTAGGCTCTCAGGCAGCTGACATGTGCAAACAGAAATCCTTCTAGGACAAGGGTATCATCATAGGTCTCAGATTACTTTTGTAGTTTTTCAAGTGCACAGTCTGGTACACAATCATAATGTTAAAGAGAAGCAATAGGTATAACAGACAATAGAAACAGACCTAGAGACTTCAGATAATATGAATTTTAGATAATTGCCTTAAAAAACAAAAACCCTCTATGTTCAGGGAGATGAAAGACTAGATGTATTTGAAAATAAAATGAGTGAACTGGAAGATAGGTTGGAAGGAGCTGTTCAGACTGAAGCTTTGAGATACATAAGAGAATAAAACATAAATTAGACCTGAAGGTTTAATATAGTGTGTTGGAATCCCAGAAGGAGAGGGAAAAAATATGTATCGCAGTAATATTTAAAGAAATGGTACATAAAGCCATAGATTCTAGAAGTTCTACAGATTACAAGCAGGATAAATACAAAAAAATCTACACCTAAATACATTGTAGTAAAATTGCAAGAAACCAGAGAATGAACAGGGACGTCTTAAAAGCAGCCAGAGGGAAAGAAATTACATTCAGAGAGGCAGCAATTACACTAAAAGCTGACATCAGAAACAAACCAATCCAATAACTGCAAACTTAGAATTCTGTAATATTCAGCAAAAAATGCTTCTCAGGAATGAAGATTCCCTCCTTGTTTCATCTTACCAATATTCCAGCTGAAAGAATTACTAAAGGCAGAACATCTTTGGGAAGGTCAGAGATGCAGGAAGGAAAAATGAACAACAAAAGAATGTGGATGAATCCCAGTGAGTATTGGCAGCCAAAGCAAAGTCATGTCTGGAGTGGCTTAAAATATATATAAAACTAAAACATGATAGCAGTAACAAATTGGAAGTATGAATGGAGTTGAATTATTCTCAGGTCTTTGCCAATGTGTATGAGAGGACATTAGTTGACATGAGTTAGGTTGCACAAAAGACTAATGGAATATGTAGCCTCCAACCTAATGGGGAAAAAAGGCACAATAAAAGTTAATCAGTCCGAAAGAAGGCAAGAAAAGAGAAAAAAGATAGGGAACGGGGACAGTTAGTAAGATAGCACATTTAAACTTTGATAATATCAGAAATTACGTTAAATTTAAATGTATTAAATGCTCTAATTAGAGGACAGATGGTCAGACTGGGTTTTAAAAACCAGCTATAATACTAATTGCAAGATTCATTTGAAACATAAGATAAAGAAAAGTTAAAAATGAAAGGGTGGGAAATAATATGCCATGTGAACACAAACGAAAAGAAAACCTGTATAGCTATGTGAATATCACAGAAGTAGACTTTAAGGCAAAAACATTGTTTGAAATAAAGAAGGGTTACTTTGTGTTGATAAAAGATTTTTAAGTTATGTGTACCTAGTATAACTTGGCTTCAAATATGTATATACAAAACAAAAATTGACAGAACTGCAAAGAGAAATGGATGAATCTAATCTAAGCAGAATGTAACCAGTAGAACAAGCAGACCAAGAAATACACAGAAGGGTCTCTTTTTATATACTCTGAATACAAACCCCCTTTGGTGATTATAAAAGTTTATCTTCTATACTGTCACTTGCCTTTTCACTTTCTTAATGGAGTCTTTTGATGAACTAATTCTTAATATAAATCAACTTTACCAGTCTTCCTTTGTGGTAAAAAAATTTTGAATTATAAGAAATCCCAAGGTCATAAAGGAATTCTTCCAAGTTATCCTCTAAAAGCCTGATTATTTTCTTTCCTGTGAGTTGTGCAGTCACCTGCAGTGGGTTTTTGTGTTGTGCTAAGTGTGAGACAGAAGTCAAGATTTCCCCCCATTGGCAATATCCAGTCGACCCATATCATCCGTTCCCACTACTCAGTAGGGCCATCTTTGTCATAAATCAAGTGTCTGTAAATAGTTTCCACTCTGTTTCTGCAGCATCTTTTCTGTTCTGTCGGTCTTTTTATCCTTGCACCATTTAATACCTAACTCTTGATATTTGGTTGTTCATGTTATCTAAGCTTAACTGTTTTACAGGATTGCCTTGGCTTTTCTTGGTTCTCTGCATTTCCACATAAATTTTAAGCCAAGCTTTTGCATAAAATACAAAGTATAAACAGCATATTCTGGATGTAATGAAACTTGAAATAAAATAACAATATCAGCAAACAAAACACCATTGTCCCCAGAAATACGACTTCCTTGTTAAACAGTTCTTAGAGTAAAAAAGAAATCAGTACTTTTATTAATAAAGCAAAAGAGTAAAAGTAGATGGATTTAGAGTCAAATTCAAGATGGTAGAAAAATAACAAAGTAAACCTAAGGAAGATAGGGATAATTCATTCAGCAATCACCTGAGAGCTTGTGTGCCAGAGATGGTCTGGACATTGTCCTTGTGGAGCTCACACTCAGTTATAAGCATCATTTCACAGAAATAAGACATGTTTCTCTGGTTTGGAGAATAAATAGCAACTTGGTTGTAGGTTCGGTTCAGTGAGGAAAAACAACATACTAGGTGAGCCATTGGGTAAGTTTGACATAAAGAAAGCTGTAAAGAGACTGACCATTTTAATTACATAAAAAATAGAAAAAATGCCTGGAAAACCTTACCATAAACAAAATCAAACTGTATAAATGTGAGGATTGTGCAGTCCTGTAACTTACAGAGGGTTAATTTCCCTAATTTTTTAGAGATTTTCTACACCAGTTGAGATAAAAGTCCAACAGAAAAATGGGCAAAGCATATTGGGGGTTCACAGAGAAAGGATTATAAATGACTTTAAACATGAAAAAAAGCTCAACCCTACTCATGTTTAGAGAATGCAAAGAAAACTCCACAGGTGCCTTTTGCTTTCCGGCCCAGGGACTGGCCAAACACCGATGTCTGATAAGCCCACTGCGGCAGCACAAAGCTGGGGAAATGGGCGCGCTCGCGCTTAGCTGCGGAGATGGTTAATTGGTCTAATCTCTGTGGGGTAGTTTGGCAAACACTTCACAAACTTGCAGACACACTACCTAAATGTGAGTAGGGAAATGTGTAAACAAGTCATGGGTGCAGTTATATGCAGAATAGTCTAAAGCCTTAAAAAGAATGAGGATACTTGATGCCAATATGAATTGGTGTCCAGATTCTATTGTTAAATGTGGGTACAGTATACTGTACTGTACACAGTGTATACAGTATACCATGTATCATATGCTGCCATTTATATAATAAAAGGGAAATAAATATGTAGAAGTGCTTGTATAATTGTAGGCTATCTCTGGGCAGAGACAGAGAAACTAAGAATGTGCCTAGAGTGGGAGGGGGCTTTTGCTATATGCCTTCTGATATCTATTTAATTTTTGTTCTGTGTGAATGTAGTATTTTCAAAATGCGAGAATTAGCAGTTTTACAGAAGAAAATCTATTAGGGGGTTGTGGTAACTCTGGCTAACATACTGTCCCTAGGGTTTTAACCAAGAAGATTTGGAAGAAGAAAAAAGTGAAATACTGGTTAAAGAAGCAGAATATTCAGATTCTGATGATAACATAAAGAGAGGAAAACAGTAAGTTTAATTTTTAAAGGAATTTATTTGTTAAAGACTTTTTTTTTAAATGAAGGTTGAGACCATCAAACTCTTGTTTTTTCTTATTTTGGCTCCTTGCTAAGTGTAGGAAAGAACCTGTTCAATTTTTCTCCCTTCTACCTTCTCTACATATAGTGCTATCCAGAAATTACTTGATTTTGTTTAGTTTTTTTTTTTTATTTGCCCTGTGCTTAGCTTAGCTGTCTTTAATTTGTGGAGTGCGAGGCTCTTAATTTATATCTCACCAGGTAAGCTCTGATGAAAAATAACCTAATAAAAAATATGTTTTTTGAGAGAAACAGCTGACTTTGAGATCCAAAGGAAAACAGTCTAAAGTCCTAACTACAAATTATTATTTGACTATATTTCAGATACTTTTGTTAAAATGGTTGGAATCTGTGTTCAGAAAAATCTGGTGTCATGAATAGTGCCAAACATAAGTTACTATTTATAGTTGTAAAGGTAATGCCTTAAAAAGTAGCTGTCCTGGGACTTCCGGGAAGATGGCCTCATGAGCAGGGCGGCAGAAATCTCTCAACACTATATTTATCTACGAAAATACAGCAAATGCATCTATTCCTAAAAGAGAGACCAGAATACACAGGAAAGCGCACAGCGTGCAGCTACACCCAAGAGGACTCGGCACCCCGCGAGGCGGGTAAGATACGGAGCCGTAAACCGGCGGGACCTGAGCACTCCCCCACCCCAGCGCACCGGCGGGAGGAGAGGACTCAGAGCTGTGAGGGAGTGAAAGTACACCCCGCGAAGTAGCCAGCCCCGGTGATCTGCACGGGGAGCGCTGACCCACATCGCGCAGTGTAGCGGAGATTGGAGAGACAGAGGGGCAGGATCTGAGTGGGGAAAGCGCCAGGGTGCTTGCAGCAGGCTCCCGGGAAGGAAAAAAAAAAAAGCGCGCGCTTTCTTCAGCGCTCTTAAAGAGACAGGAGCCCAGTGGAGGAGCCAGATGGCCCCGGCACACTCAGCCGAGCAGGCTGGGAGTCCTGGGGAGTTTCAGACCCCTTAGCTGGCGACTGGGGAAGCGTGGCCGTACTTACACTTCTCACTGAGATCAACAGCCTCCCATTCATTCCCACCCCGGCCAGAGCGATAAAGGGCCCTGCGGAGCGGCGCGACCACAGCTGCGGAATAGTGGGGCAACAGCGCCGCCTACAGCATTCCCACAGAATCTACTCCCGGTGGGCGTTTTTTGTTGTTGTTTTCTTTTCTTTTCTTTTTTTTCTTTTTTTTTTCTCTTTTTAAAGTCTTAAAGAGCCCAGCTGACATACGTGGCAACTACCAGGGACCACTTCTATAGTCATGAAAAGACAGAGGAATATGGTTCAGACCAAAATCAACCAGACAACCCCAGAGAGGGAGCCTGAAGGGATGGAAATGCACAGTCTTCCTGAAAAAGAATTCAGAATAAAAGTCATAACCATGCTGATGGACCTACAGAGAAATGTGCAAGAGCTGAGGGAGGAAGTGAGGGAAGTGAGGAAAGACAATGCAGAAATCAGACAAGCGATCGACAGGCTTAACAGCAGACAGGATGAGATGCAAGAGACTGTTAATGGAATAGAAATCAGAGAACAGGAATACAGAGAAGCTGAGGCAGAGAGGGATAAAAGGATTTCTAGGAATGAAAGAATATTAAGAGAACTGTGTGACCAATCCAAACAGAACAATATTTGCATTATAGGAGTACCAGAGGAAGAAGAGAGAGAAGAAGGGATAGAAAGTGTCTTTGAAGAAATAATTGCTGAAAACTTTCCCTCGCTGGGGAAGGAAATAGTCTCGCAGTCCACTGAAGCCCACAGATCTCCCAACACAAGGGACCCAAGGAAGACAACACCAAGACACATAATAATTAAGATGGCAAAGATCAAAGATAAAGACAGGGTATTAAAGGCAGCTAGAGAGAGAAAAAAGATCACCTACAAAGGAAAACCCATCAGACTATCATCAGACTTCTCAACAGAAACCTTACAGGCCAGAAGACAATGGCATGATATATTTAACGTTATGAAACAGAAGGGCCTCGAGCCAAGAATATTGTATCCAACACGATTATCATTTAAATATGAGGGAGGGATTAAACAATTTCCAGACAAACGAAAGTTAAGAGAGTTTGCCTCTCATAAACCACCACTACAGGATATCTTAAATGGACTGCTCTAGATGGAAGCACACCTAAGGCTAAAAAGATGTCACCAGAGAAAATAAAATCATAGCAAAGAAAGCAGACCATCCAAATACTAACAAAAGGCAAAGAATAAAACACCTAGTATATAAAGAATGGAGGAGGAAGAATAAGAAGGGAGAGAAATAAAGAAACATCAGGCAGTGTTAACAATTATGTAACAAGAAAGTTAAGTTAGATTGTTAGATAGTAAAGAAGCAACCCTTGAACCTTTGGTAACCACGAATCTAAAGCCAGCAATGGCAATAAATACATATCTATCAATAATCACCCTAAATGTAAATGGACTGAATGCACCAATCAAAAGACACAGAGTAACAGAATGGGTAAAAAAGCAAGACCCATCTATATGCTGCTTACAAGAGACTCACCTCAAACCCAAAGATATACACAGACTAAAAGTGAAGGGATGCAAAAAAGATATTTCATGCAAACAACAAGGAGAAAAAAGCAAGTGTTGCAGTACTTGTATCAGACAAAATAGACTTCATAACGAAGAAAGTAGCAAGAGATAAAGAAGGACATTACATAATGATAAAGGGGTCAGTCCAACAAGAAGATATAACCATTATAAATATATATGCACCCAACACAGGAGCGCCAGCATATGTGAAACAAATACTAATAGAATTAAAGGAGGAAATAGACAGCAATGCATTCATTTTAGGAGACTTCAGCACCTCACTCACTCCAAAGGACAGATCAACCAGACAGAAAATAAGTAAAGACACAGAGGCACTGAACAACGCACTAGAACAGATGGACCTAACAGACGTCTACAGAACTCTACACCCAAAAGCAACAGGATACACATTCTTCTCAAGTGCACATGGAACATTTTCCAGAATAGACCGCATACTTGGCCACAGAAAGAACCTCAGTAAATTCAAAAATATTGAAATCCTACCACCCAACTTCTCAGATCACCAAGGTATAAAACTAGAAATAAATTTTAGAAAGAAATCAAAAAGGCTCACAAATACATGGAGACTTAACAACACTCTCCTAATTAATCAATAGGTTAACGACCAAATCAAAACAGAAATCAAAGAATATATGGAGACTAATGACAACAACAACACAAAGCCACAACTTCTGTGGGATGCAGCAAAGGCAGTTCTAAGAGGAAAGTATATTGCAATCCAGGCCTATTTAAAGAAGGAAGAACATTCCCAAATGAATAAAGACACAATTACAGAAATTGGAAAAAGAAGAACAAATGAGGCCCAAAGTCACCAGAAGGAGGGACATAATAAAGATTAGAGAAGAAATAAATAAAATTGAGAAGAATAAAACAATAGAAAAAATCAATGAAACCAAGAGTTGGTTCTTTGAAAAAATAAACAAAATAGATAAACCCCTAGCCAGACTCATTAAGAGAAAAAGAGAATCTACACACATAAACACAATCAGAAATGAGAAAGGAAAAATCACGACGGACCCCACAGAAATACAAAGAATCATAAGAGAATATTATGAGAATCTATATGCTAACAAGCTGGAAAACATAGAAGAAATGGACAACTTCTTAGAAAAATACAACCTTCCAAGACTGACCAAGCAAGAAACAGAAAAACTAAACAGACCAATCACCAGCAACGAAATCGAATTGGTAATCAAAAAACTACCCAAGAACAAAACCCCTGGACCTGATGGATTCACCTCAGAATTCTACCAGACATATAGAGAAGAAATAACACCGATTCTCCTTAAAGTTTTCCAAAAAATAGAAGAGGAGGGAATACTTCCAAACTCATTCTATGAAGCCAGCATCACTCTAATACCAAAACCTGGAAAAGACCTCACCAAAAAAGAAAATTACAGACCAATATCCCTGATGAACGTAGATGCAAAAATACTCAACAAAATATTAGCAAACCAAAATCAAAAATACATCAAGAGGATCATACACCATGATCAAGTGGGATTCCTCCCAGGGATGCAAGGATGGTACAACACTGGAAAATCCATCAATGTCATCCACCACATCAACAAAAAGAAGAACAAAAACCACATGATCATCTCCCTAGATGCTGAAAAAGCATTTGACAAAATTCAGCATCCATTCCTGATTAAAACTCTCAACAAAATGGGTATTGACGGCAAGTACCTCAACATCATAAAGGCCATATATGACAAACCCACAGCTAACATCGTACTTAATGGTGAGACGCTGAAAGCTTTTCATGTAAGATCGGGAACAAGACAGGGATGCCCACTCTCTCCACGGTTATTCAGCATAGTACTGGAGGTCCTAGCCACAGCAATCAGACAAAACAAAGAAATACAAGGCATCCAGATTGGTAAAGAAGGAGTCAAATTGTCACTATTTGCAGATGACATGATACTGTACATAAAAAACCCTAAAGACTCCATTCCAAAACTACTAGAACTAATATCTGAATTCAGCAAAGTTGCAGGATACAAAATTAACACACAGAAATCTGTTGCTTTCCTATACACTAACGATGAACTAACAGAAAGAGAAATCAGAAAAACAATTCCATTCACAATTGCATCAAAAAGAATAAAATACCTAGGAATAAACCTAACGATGGAAGTGAAAGACCTGTACTCTGAAAACTACAAGACACTCCTAAGAGAAATTAAAGAGGACACTAACAAATGGAAATGCATCCCATGCTCTTGGCTAGAAAGAATAAATATTGTCAAAATGGCTATACTACCTAAAGCAATCTACAGATTCAATGCAATTCCTATCAAACTGCCAACAGCTTTCTTCAATGAACTGGAACAAATAATTCTAAAATTCATATGGAACCACAAAAGACCCCGAATAGCCAAAGCAATCCTGAGAAGGAGGAATAAAACAGGGGGAATTACACTCCCTGACTTCAAGCTCTACTACAAAGCCACAGTAATCAAGACAATTTGGTATTGGCACAAAAACAGACCCACAGACCAGTGGAACAGAATAGAAAATCCAAACATTAACCCAAACATATACAGTCAATTAATATTTGATAAAGGAGCCTTAGATATACAATGGGGAGATGACAGCCTCTTCAGCAGCTGGTGTTGGCAAAACTGGATAGCTACATGTAAGAGAATGAAACTGGACTACTGTCTAGCCCCATTCACAAAGGTAAACTCAAGGTGGATCAAAGACCTGAATGTAAGTCATGAAACCATAAAACTTTTAGAAAAAAACATAGGCAAAAATCTCTTGGACATAAACATGAGCGACTTCTTCATGAACATATCTCCCCGGGCAAGGGAAACAATAGCAAAAATGAACAAGTGGAACTATATGAAGCTGAAATGCTTCTGTACAGCAAAGGACACCATCAGTAGAACAAAAAGACATCCTACAGTATGGGAGAATATATTCATAAATAACGTATCTGATAAAGGGTTGACATCCAAAATATATAAAGAACTCACGCACCTTAAACAAAAAGCAAATAATCCAATTAAGAAATGGGCAGAGGACATGAATAGACACTTCTCCAAAGAAGAAATTCAGATGGCCAACAGGCACATGAAAAGATGCTCCACATCGCTAATCATCAGAGAAATGCAGATTAAAACCACAATGAGATATCACCTCACACCAGTGAGGATGGCCAACATCCAAAACACAAACAACAACAAATGTTGGCGAGGATGTGGAGAAAAGGGAACCCTCCTACACTGCTGGTGGGACTGCAGATTAGTTCAACCATTGTGGAAAGCAGTATGGAGGTTCCTCAAAAAACTCAAAATAGAAATACCATTTGACCCAGGAATTCCACTCCTAGGAATTTACACTAAGAATGCAGCAGCCCAATTTGAAAAAGACAGATGCACCCCTATGTTTATTGCAGCACTATTTACAATAGCCAAGAAATGGAAGCAACCTAAGTGTCCATCAGTAGATGAATGGATAAAGAAGAGGTGGTACATATACACAATGGAATATTATTCAGCCATAAGAAGAAAACAAATCCTACCATTTGCAACAACATGGATGGAGCTAGAGGTTATTATGCTCAGTGAAATAAGCCAAGCCGAAAAAGACAAGTATCAAATGATTTCACTCATATGTGGAGTATAAGAACAAAGAAAAAATACTGAAGGAACAAAACAGCAGACTCACAGAACCCAAGAACGGACTAATAGTTACCAAAGGGAAAGGGACTGGGGAAAATGAGTGGGAAGGGAGCGATAAGAGCGAAAAAGGGGCATTATGATTGCAGATGTAATGTTGGGGGGGCATCGGGAGGGCTGTACAACTCAGAGAAGACAAGTAGTGATTCTATAGCATCTCACTACGCTGATGGACAGTGACTGTAATGGGGTTGTTGGGGGGGGACCTGATGAAGGGGTAGTTTAATAACCATTATATGCACATGTAATTGTAGATTTATGATACCACAATAAATTATATTTAAAAGAAAAGTAGTTGTCCTTTTTAACACCTAGTGACATGCAAGAATTAGGCTAAATGGTTTGGCAGTATCTTTGGAAATGAAACTTGTGTAAATTAAATTGTACAAGCCCTGCCATCTCACTCTGTGATAGTAGTAGAGAGCAAGTTAACTCTTGTAAAGTGTAATAATACAGGTGAACGCTCTGCAGGTTTGAAGCTCCCGCAGGTCTGTAGGTTCCCATGTTTATCTCAAGTGTGTTAGGTTTTGAGAGTTCTACTTATCGCAGAAAAGCAGCAGTTTTTCTTTTTTTCTACTTAGGCTACATAAGATAAAAATATTCAGATAATTAAACACCACTCTGTTTCCCCCCAAAAAGGCAGTGCAAGTAAAACTGAACTGTGGAACTGCAGGCATTGTCCGCTGAGTGAGAACTTGAAATTGGAAATGTTTCTTCTCAGACAGGTGGACACAAGTGTGAACAGAGTGTGTGAAAAGTTCAGGGCTGTTGGTGTTCAGCGTAGAGCAGTTGGGCCAGTACGGAAGGTGAACAGGAGACGGATCACTGTTCTTCTGAAAGCAAGTTAGAAGTGCTTACTTACACTTTAAAAGAAAGTAGCACTTCAGTGAGAACTAAGACAGTTGGTGGTTAGCTCTAATCAAAGGAAATGTGTATTTAAAAGGGAATTTGTATTTCACTTGATTTTGTGTTGCTGCTTAGTATGGACTTTCTGTCGGATTTTGAGATGATGTTGCAGCGGAAAAAGAGCCTGAGTGGCAAGCGCAGACGTAACCGTGATGGTGGTACTTTCATTAGTGATGCTGACGACGTTGTGAGCGCCATGATTGTCAAGATGAATGAAGCTGCAGAGGTGAGCTGGGAAACTCGAGTTTCACCACTGAATCTGTGTGTGGCCTTTTTTTTTTTAAGCTTAACCCTTGCTTAACCTACATTTAAGATACTTTGTTTTCAGTAATAAAGCATTTACTCTTCCAAATTTTAAGATTGGAAATAATTCCTTAGTAACATGTTTAGAAAAAAGTGAAAAGACTAAGTGTTAAGTAAAATGAGCCTTTTTAGCTGAATGGCTTTGCTAATTTAATGGAGGAATGATTTTGCTCATTTAAAAACAAGTTCTTGGAGAGACACTTGCTGAAGTAGTTTTGGATCCACTGATACATACCTAAGATTTGTTGCAAAATAATTTAAGTGTGGCAGGAAGCACAGGTAGTCACATAGCTAAAACAAAACTGGCCGTGTGTGTTTGTTTAAGTGTACATAACAATATATTGTTTTCTGTGTTTGTGAAATTTGAAATTTTCCATAATTAAAAGGAAAAATGCTCAGTAAATACTGAAACTCTTCTGTAATAAATACAAGCCTTCACAGCTGAAAAATTATTCCTGATGAGAAACCAAATTTTCCTAGGTATAGTTGAATGAACTTTTTGAAAACTTGACAGTTATGCCAATATTTTAAATTAAAACGATTACTCTAAATTTTTAATTGTTAAAGCTATTATTCTGACAGTTTTATTGATTTCATCCATACAGACATACAAATTTAGGGCTCTCCAAAAAGTTCATTATTTAGTCATCTGTTGTAGGAAAAATTGCAGTTTCTCAGAGAAATTGCCACTCTGTTTTAAGGTTTAGGGTTGTAGTGGTTATACTTCATAACTAACAATTAGTACTGCCCTCTTTTTCTTTTTTTCATCTTTTTCTTCCTGAATAGGAAGACAGACAGTTGAACAATCAAAAAAAACCAGCACTGAAAAAATTAACATTATTACCTACTGTGGTCATGCACCTTAAGAAGTAAGTATTCTGTTTTCTTGAAAAACCTTTTTCCTTTTAATGGAATGATATTTGAATTATGTACTGGTATTCTGGAAATATTACATTAATGATATTAAAGATATTAAGATATTACTAAGTGATTACCTTTTATCAGTACACAGAAAAAAAAAGTAGAATTTCCTCTCAAGTTTTTCTTAAACCTTGATGCCTGATGCAAACAAACAGCAAACTGAAAGAAAAACTTGGAAATAACTGATTTTGTTCTTTATAGACTGCTTCGAATCTGGTAAAATTGAATCTGTTTTCCCAGTGTGATTGAGAACAAAACAAATC
Source organism: Smutsia gigantea (assembly GCA_032199065.1). Taxonomy (NCBI): domain Eukaryota; kingdom Metazoa; phylum Chordata; class Mammalia; order Pholidota; family Manidae; genus Smutsia; species Smutsia gigantea. Next base: position 21,152 of record JAVSCE010020775.1, on the reverse strand, counting down.
CTGGCTGAGTACTTGAAGTAGTTGTGCAAGGCTTATATGGCCTGTTACATCATGAATTATGCCATTGGTCTTTCTGGAATAAGGCCCCTTTTCTTGATAGAGCCTTGTTACCAAGCTCATTCATTGATTATAGTCATATTCCTGGGTAACTTATTTCTCCTTGGAACCTAGCCATAGCTTGCTTTGATGGCTGAAGAAATGCACTAGTATACCAGTAGTCTAGAACTTTCCACTAGAAAATTGCTACATCTATCCCAACAGACAAAATTATCTGTGAATAGTTTCATATATTACATAATATTGTCATGTTTTCTGTCAACATAATTGAGTGTATATAAATGGAATTTAAATATGAGTATTTCATGGGGATTTTTTTCTGCTAGGAGAACAGTATTCTTGGTGTCCTGCAAAGAATAGCACAATTCTGGATTCTTTATCACCTGAAACAGTTGTAGGATCATTATTTTGATAGATTAAACCTAATTTTTTAGTTATAACAATTAGAGCTCTTTATCCTTATGTCTATATCATTGATAACAGCATTAGTCTATCTTGAGTAATTTGGGTTTTCTGTTTTTAACAAATTGTCTTTACCTATCACATCTACCTGAAAGTAGGAACTAAATTTCATACTGCTTTTGAAACCTATGAATAGGTGCTCAGTAAATAACATATACAAGTAACTCTTTAAAAGCAGTTTTTGAAAGCATCACTGAATATGTATGAAAATCCAGAGGAAGCTACAGTAGAACAGGTTCATAGACTTTACTTTCTTTTTTAATTGCAGGCAAGACCTTAAGGAAACGTTTATTGACAGTGGTGTGATGTCTGCCATCAAAGAATGGCTCTCACCTCTACCAGATCGGAGTTTGCCAGCACTGAAGATTCGAGAGGAGCTGTTAAAGATTCTGCAAGAGGTTAGAGGCAAATAATCTGACTGTTTGCTCTTCACTGATTATCTAACGTGGTTTGTAGTATTATAACCTCTGCATTTTACCATGTAGCTATACATTGTCTCTGCCTTAGCCTCAGGAGAGGGGTTTTATTAGGAACATACCAAATCAAATGAGCATAAAAGGAAGGCTGTATAAAACTTCATGTAACTATAGTATCAAAGAAAAAAAAATCTTAGAGTGGCTGTGGCTTATCCAAGAAGCATATAGTAGTGTGGACCTGTTCTAAGGAGACACTTGAAGTAGAAAGAGCACCAACTTCAGAGTCAGATAAACATGCACTTGAGTCTTGAGGTGGCCACTCTCTGTGGTGCCTTGGACAAGCTGCTTAACTTCCAAAGGAATTCCCAAGGAACTTCTGTGTGCTCAGTTTTATATTTTATAGGTATTGGGTCATTTATTCCCAACAGACCTGCAAGGTAGGTGTATTGTCTCTATTTTACAGGTGAGGAAATATGGTTCAGAGAAGTTAAATGACTTGTCCGAGGTCACATAACCAGCTGCTTGCTGTGTTCGGGTTCAGAATTTAGGTCTATTTGATTCTGAGGCCTGTCCCGACTTGTGTTAAACTGTTAACCTCTGGGTGTGTTTAGTTATACGTTCTCACATTGTGAAGTTTCTACTTTGACTCAGTGCAAATTCTGAACTCTCAACTCAAAAATACACAGTCTCTTTGTAGTCAATGTTTATAGATCCTGAACATGGAATTTTTTGTTATTTCTGTTCCATACTGTGAATGACCCCAGGCTTGGAGGTATTCTAGAATAGATGGCAGGACTCCCAGCTGCTGAGTGATTAACATGCATGTACGTGTTTATGTTCCCCAGCTACCTAGTGTGAGCCAGGAGACCCTGAAGCATAGTGGGATTGGACGAGCAGTGATGTACCTCTACAAGCACCCCAAGGAGTCACGGTCCAACAAGGACATGGCAGGGAAGCTGATCAGTATGTACATTCTGCTTTTTGTTTGTTGTGTTTATGTGTGTAGACAGCATGTATATGAATAATCTGCCATTTTTTTTACCAATATTCATTTAAAAGGAGTCAGTGAATTGAAAGTTTTTGATGATTTCTTAAAGGTACCAACTTTTTTCCCTTAGGCTTAAAGCACTTCTCAGTATATTTAAGTATGCTGCCCAGTATTAAATATAGCAGGTAAAAATCATACCTTTTCTAACTGTGGATTAAGATCATACAGAGGGGTGCAGTTAGAATGCAGGCGCTAAAGTCAGTCATGCCTGGGTTCAGATCCTAAATTCACCACCTAGTTTACTGCATAGCCTAGGGCTAGGGATTCAAGTTCTAAGCCTTGGTTTCCTCCTCAGTAAAAGAGAGAGTGATGTGTTCTTTGGGTTATCAGAAAGAGTAGATGAGAGGGTATATGTAAAGCTCAGTGCCCGGCACACAGTAGGTCCTCAGATGTTAGCAGCTGCTGCCGCCAGTACCTGTATAGTGGTCTCCAGAGCTTCCACGTGTTCTTACTGAGGGAGACCAGAGACGCCTAGAGGGCCTGGCTGAGGCTAACTGAAATGCATGTGTCAGCTGCTGTACCATTCGTGAAATTGCCATTCTAGGAAGGAAAACTGATTTCATCCTCCTTAGCTTTTCTTGTGTTCTATGTTAGAAATGAATTTTTTAAATTTCAAGGCCACATCAAAAAAGTAACTACTACTCTATCTGAATACAGTAATTATTTTTCTATTGGATTTTTGAGATTATCAAAAGCTTTTAGAGAAACTAAAATTTGTTTTATAAACTAGAGGGGTTTGTACACCTTTGTGCTGGTTAATAATCTGCAGTTTACTGCCTTTTAAATGATAAACTTTTGATGCTTTCATGCAGTGGTTCGTAAATCTTTTTGCCCCGGGTTAAGAGAAATAGTAGAATGTTCCCAGTGGTACCCATGACTTTGTCCAGGGGTGGGGTTGGTGGCTAAGTTTTTAAAGATATATAGACCCCCTGAGACTCCCTGCTTCCTTCTCGGTTTGACAACACCTGTATTCTGTCTGTGAAGGTTCTCTTTTGGGCTGATAGTGTATGAAGTGCAGGAGTAAGCTACATTACGTCTCAGCACAGAAGCTTCCACCAGCATCTCTGGATTTTGCTCAGTGAGCACTGGGCATGTAGTACATTTTTCACAGTTACCTTAGCAGCTCTCTAGACTCAACTCTCCACCTGTACTGTTAAAGTATAATTTTTAAAGATTCAGACCATTTTACAAGTAATAAGGGGGCTTCTTTTTGGTCAGAATAGAAAAGTAGAAGAATTTCAAGATTGTCTATTTTCAGAAAATTTAAAAACTAGGCTATCTTTATGATATGTTAACACAGCTAGTTAAGGACTATCAGTGTGAGTCACATGTTGGTTTCTTTAAACTTCTATGGTGATTATGGTTTTAAATGACCTTTTATATGGAATTTTCTGAAACAGCTGAAGCTAGTTATGCTACCAGTGCTATGCAGTTTATCCTATAAATAGTCCTGAAATAAAGGCATCTTCAAGGAAAGAATATTCTGAAAGCCTAGAATGTGACATCACTGTGGTGTGTTTATTTCAAGGATTGGTGGAAGGAATGCTACTTTGTGAGGTAAATAACTCACTTTTTCTTACTACAGATGAGTGGTCTCGGCCCATATTCGGTCTTACCTCGAACTACAAAGGAATGACCAGAGAAGAGAGGGAGCAGCGAGATCTGGAACAAATGCCTCGGCGGCGCCGGATGAACAGGTGGGAGGAGGTGGGGTGACCAGCGCTCAGGTGCTAACTCGATCTCTGTGAGTGAGATTGTTTAGAGACCTGCAGGGTCGGGTCTTGTCTTTCCTCAGCTGATGTGACTGTGTAGTCCGTGACTTCTGTCCGCACCCTCCCAGACTTCTCTATCGTTTGATCTGATGGGATGTGGCCAGAGCTTGCTTATGTTGTTCCAGCACTTGCAGAAAACCTCTGTTTGTCAGCCTCATTTCCACATTCTTAAGAGAAAAAAAAGTTACTGATTCAGTCTGTGTCATAAACTAAATAGAGTTGCCTCCAGAATGGCAGGGTCATTAAGTTACAAATATGCAGTTACTGTCACCATAATGCAGCCTGGTATGCAAACCATCACTATTAAAGTAAGTAGTAGTCTACAAGATGAGGAATTAATTTCCTGATCCAGTGTAAAGGACCTAATTGTGGTCTAAGAAAGATATTTCACTTTGCTCCTTTTTTCTCAGTTATAAGGTTCTAACATTCCTGGCATCTCATTGATGACTTTTTCCCCAGCACTGGTGGTCAGACACCCCGAAGAGACCTGGAAAAGGTGCTAACAGGAGAGGAAAAGTAAGATTTCTCTGTTATTTTTTCTTCTTAGACTATATAGGGAATGTTCTGCCTGCTGCTTTAAGAAAAATAGCAAGTGATGTTATGTTCACATTGGCAGGATGGTTTTCATTAAAACATTTATTGAATATCCACAAAACGTATTGGGTACTCTGGGGGATATAAGAAGATTGAGAAACAGTTCATTCAATAAAGATTTTGTTGCTGCTAGCTATGTACTAGACTCCATTAAGGTCTGGGAATACAAAATTGATTTAAAAATAATCCATACTCTGAGTCTTTAGAGGAAACATGCAGGCAAAGGGGAGCACATGAAGATGTGAGGTGAGCGTGCGAGGCCCGTTTTAGGGATGGCAAGCAGACTGACATGGTTGGCAGTGGTGTGGTTAGAGAGGGTAGAAGATAAGGTTGAAAATGTAGATGTGGACCAAATTTTGAAGGGCTTTTCGGTCAAGATGAGGAATTTTTGCTTCTCTTTGTGATTCCATAGAAAGTTGTGAAGCATGGACATGGAGTCATCAGAGCTGATCAAGATGGCTGATGTCGTTAGCGTGGTGGGATGGGTTGGAGGGCAGAAGGACTGAGGCAGAGATAGTTACACTGAGGCAGTAATGGGGAAGCAGAAGGTTGAGAAGACATGGGGCATATTTGCCAGGAGGTGGTGGCTTAGTGGGCAGGGGGATAGGCTGGAGTTGAGATGCCAACCAAAACTGTAGCCCAAGTAACTGAGATGATGTACAAAAATGGAGAACAGATTTGAGGACATAGCTGAGTTTTGTTTTGAGCATATTAAATGGGAGATGCATAGTGAGATATTCCTATAAATATCATGGATCCAGAACTTGGAATTTGGCTGGAGACACAGATTTGATAGTAACTTCCATAGAAAAGATCTTGAATCAAGAAAGTGTAGAATAAGAAATGAACCGAACAACTTGGAAAAGGGGTGTAGCCAGTGAAGGGGAGTCGGTGGACATGGTGCTGATGTGGGAAGAGAACCTAGAGAAGAGGGAGGCCATGCTGGAGGGGCCGTGGCTGAGGGCGTGGGCGCTTTGCAGGGGCTGCAGAGGCTTGGTGTGGTGAGCACCAGCCGTCCAGCAGCACCCAAATGGCAGGAGCAGAACCAGAGATGAGCTGGAGGGAATAATATCATTTGCTTATTCACAGGTATGGCCATGAGGCAGATGGTAGATTCAGGGGGGAAAATAAGAGTTACGGGAAATTTTCTTGGGCTAGCCCGTTTATTTTTGTACATGAAGGTTATAGAAGATGGATGTTAGGAATAGATTAAACCATATAGGACAATGGAAACAATCTAGAATTTTTTATCCTTCCTCCCCCTCCCCACCCCTGGATACACATATACCCACTCTTCATTTACCGCTAGAGTAGACAGTTATCTCAAGGTTGATGATTTGAATGCCTGGGCATCGTCAGGTAGCCTTACTTCAGCAAGGTGGTTCTCAAAATGGTGCATAGAAGTTGCTCTGTGTGACTCCACTGGTAAGGCATAGAAACCAGATCTCATACATTTCTGTGGGTGAGGTGGTACAGCTACTCTGGAAAACAGTCTGGCAGTTTCTCAGAAGCTAAACATGCAACCACCATATATAGCCTAGCGCCTGCACTCTTGGGCCTTTATCCCAGAGAAATGTGAACCTACGTCTGCTCGAAGCCTGTGTGCGGATGTTCAGCCGGATCCATAGCGGTCCCAAGCCAGAAACAGCCTTGAGCAAGAGAAGGGTCAAACGGAACCGGGGTACATCCATGCCGTAGAACACTGCTCTGCAAAGAAAGGGACAGCAGGCTGATAGATGAACGACTTGGATAGACCCTCCAGGGCATTAGGTAGAGTGGATAAAGCCAGTTTTGAAAGGTTACATTTGTGTATTATTCCATTTGTAGAACATGCCAAAATTAGAGAAACGAACAGATTTGTGGTCGCCGGGTGTTAGGAACTGGGCAAATGGGGTAAAGGGGTGGGCGTGTTTATAAAAGGACAACAGGAAGGACCATTGTGAATACACAAACCTCTACACATCTGAAAGAATTGCATAAAACTAAATACAAGTCAGTGCATGTAAAATCGGGAGTACAGGTAAAAATCGACAGCTCACATCACCATCAGTCCTGGCTGTGAGGTGGGGGTTGTGTGGTATGTGCACTGTAGTTTTGCATATTGTCATCATTGGAAGAGACACTGGATCACTCTATTATTTCTTAAAACTGCATATGAATCTGTAATTGTTTCAAAAAATTTTTTAAAACAAGAAACAAAAATTATATATGCAAAACCACATAAACTACTTTATAGGCATACTTTTGGGGGCTCATTTGACTACCCCATTTTTCACCTCACAAGTGACTCCAAGAGTTGCTCCTCTAGACCAGAGAAACTAGGGTTCAGAGTCCTGATAGAGGAACGAGCCTTGGAAACAAGAGAGGTGTGATTATATCTGAAACTGAGGCAGAAAAGGAATCCTGAAAGTGCAGAGGAGGTTGGCTTTGGGAGGGAAGTTGAGGTGTTTGCACAGTAAGCTGAGAGATGAGGAGGCCAGCTAAGACAGCAGGCGGGCGGCCTGGCTGACTTTGGGGAGGGCACAGGAGGTTGGAAGCAGCTGGACGGGATGGGCCCCATGGGTTGCTATGTAAGCAGCATGTCTTCTTTCCATTCTCAGGGCTCTTAGACCTGGAGATCCTGGATTCTGTGCACGTGCGAGGGTCCCCATGCCCTCAAACAAGGACTATGTTGTCAGGCCCAAGTGGAATGTGGAAATGGAGTCATCCAGGGTAAGCAAGCCCGGGGACAGCAAGGTGGACCTCAGATGCAGGTGGCTGTTTTGTCTTTTTCTTCACATTTAATAACCCTTAACAGCTCTTGAGGTTTACCGGATTTAAAGAGCTGTTTCTGGTCTCTCAGCTAGCCACATCATTGGTTACTCAGGAGCTTTACCTCAGACTTAATAGCAACATTGCTGAGCAAGAAGTTTTTTTATTAATCCCTTTTATTTGAGCAGAATCCTGAAACCTGGAGTGTTCTGATATATTTTTTAGAACCATGAGAAACAGAACTCGCTTCTGTAGTCTATCCCTCCCTTTCTCCTCACCTGTTTGAAGTAGAATTCTGTCGTGAAATATTTAGTGTAGACACTTCCTCTGTCATCATTGTAAATACTACTCAGTGATTTTCATTGCTTCTCAGTAATCTGTTTTATTCTCCATTCAAACTACTCTTCTAGCTTGGTATTCTTAAAAAGGGCCTAAGCCGGTTGGAAAAGCATAAGAGGCGATTTGCAGAACAGAAACAACTCAGCAAAGTGCACCGTGCTGTCGAGTTGAGCATTGAAGGCAACAGGATGCCCCTGTAGGCCCAGCGCCACTCCCACCCCCACCCAAGCATGTCCGGGAGGGATCCCCAGCGGGGCATGCTCTGTGCATGGGTTGAATTGTCCGCAGCCAGAGTGGAAACGTGTGTGTGTGCTTTCTTAACCAGAAAAGGCCAGACCCACTTTGAGTTTCTGAAATAATGGCCCTAACAGGCACTTGGTGACACCTGAGTTCTCTTGACTATTTAGAAATTGATATGGATGTCCCTTCCTTTACCAGTACCCTAGAGACTAATAGATAATTACTTCCCTGATCAGCATTTGGGTCTTCCTGACTAGTACCCAGGACCCTAGTGGTCTGTATTGTAGGCATGGAAACTGGTTAGTAGCTTCTTGGTGGAAGGGAGGAGGCTGCTTTCCCTAGTGTCAGTGGCTCAGCAACATGCATTTCAGGACCCACTGCCTTACATCAAATGTTTAGAAGATACATTTTTTTTAGGAGATACATTTTGATTAATATGTATTCAGTACATGGTCAGAAATGAAACAAACATTTATTGAGACATTTATAAAGCCAGACTCACCTGTGTGCTGCTCAGGAGTGACCCCTTTGTTGCAGGTGCCCTGGTACTGATGTGTTGCCTGCCTTATGTGACTTCTCCTTGACCCCGGCTTTGGCGGCTCATTTCCACAGACTACACTCACTTTATGGGTCTTTGCTATTAAGCCACTATCAGTACAAAGCATACTTTCATGTTTACTGAGATGAATAAAGGGCAGAAGGGCACGAGTTCAGTGCCAAGAACTGCTATACAGTTCACCCTTGAACAACACAGGGCTTAGGGACGCTCACAGCACCCCACCCCGCCCCCCCATGTTCAGTTGAAAATTCACATACAACTTTTGACTCTCCCAAAACTTAACTACTAGTATCCTACTGTTGATTTTGTGGTAGTAAATGATAAAGTAGAGTAATACCTATGATTATTTTATGCATTCATGATATATGTAGCTTTAGAAATTTTTTTTTTCCACTATTTCTAGGCTATACAGTTTGAGAGTTTTTTCAAATTGTCACAAATCTCAAAGTTTTCCAATATATTTATTGAAAAAAATCTGTATAAGTGGACCATGCAGTTCAAACCCATTTTGTTTCAAGGGCTACTGTACTTCCCTTTTTTCTTACTTTCATCCAAATCCACCTACCTTGATATCCCTTCTCACCTGTTTCTTTTTACGTTTACTTTTTCACTGTGTCTACTCTTTTTTTATCCCTCTTTTATAATACTTTTTCTTCCCCAGCACACTTATTTTTGAGAATTTAAAATTACAATATGGCAAAGAAAACATAATAAAGAATCTTAGTGGCCAGACTACTTCAGAAGAAACCTTGTGTCCTGAAGGGCAGTGCCTGTCTGCTCGTGTTACTGTTGCCCCTCCCAATAAGTGCTGCGGCGGTGGCCCATCCTCCTGTTAGAGCAGAGGGCGACCAGCATGAGGAGAGGGAAATTCAAGGAGAGTTCCTTTTCTTCGTCCCCAGCATTCCAAGATCATAATGTGTAGATATTTATCTAGGCTTGAGTCTGGCTTATAAAGCTCTGTTAAAAAAAAAAAAGAGGCATGTTTTGGGGGCTGGTGATCCCCTGTTAGATTTCCATGTATTTTCCTGAAAACACTTGACACTGTTTCCCTCCCTGTTCGGGAAGATTCCTTGCATACTCACTCAGGGTTTCCATATGCACAGACAATGAGTATTATTAGAAAACATTTTCCAAGAAGAAAATTAGAGTGAGTAAAATGGCTTTCAAGTGTACCTTTGTTTTAAATGTCATTTGATTTCTTGAAATTACATGAATAAATGTAAAACGCTATAGAATAAGCCGATTCCCAAAGTCTTACTTTTCCTCTATAAGTCACCACTGTCAATAATTTGATGTGTTAAATGTATTTCTAATAATTCTTAAAACTAATTTTTTCTGGTTATAATTGTAGAAAAATGTGAGATTATAAAGAGAAAAGTCACCATTCAAAAGCAATTTGATGCAAGTTTTGCCTTTTTCTATTGCTGCTTTAATATAGTCAAAATGATACTGTATTTAATTTTGATCACTTCCCCTCATTAAACCACCATTTACCATTTATAATGGCTGCATAATAGTCTATCATGTAAATATATAATTTTTGTTGATTCATTCCTCTATGGTTTCTCATTTTTCACTTCCTAAATAGTGCAGTGACCTATACTACACTACATTGTATGTTTATGTTAATTTATTCTGTGAAATATTTTTAAGGTAATACTAAATGACAAAAGCAATGTATGTTTTTTTATAAAACTTTTAAATACAGAAAGCACAAATAAAATTAATGTCACTTATAATCCCACCACACCTTAACAATAACAATAGTGGCTTATATCTTTTTGGTCCTTTTTATATGTGTATATGAATATTATTACTGGTTTGGGGGTTTTATTTTGTTTTTAACTTTTAAGCTAAATTGTGATTATATTCTTTTATACCTTATTGGATCTTTGTTTTGCTTAACATGATAAAAGTTCATTTGAGTAAACGTTCTTCAATGACTTAATATATATCATAGTACATTTGCGCCGTCATTTTTTAAGCAAACCCATCCTGCTAATCTTAAGCTACTTAACAGTATTCCACTGCTGAAATAGTGCATCATATATACTTTTGTTAATGTATTTAGTAAAAGCCGATGAATCAGGAGAGAGGTAGTTCCACTCCATGTGGCAGGTACTATGTTCTGTGGGTTTTCAGGCCTGGGGTAACTAGGCCTCTGGTGCTATGGGTCTCATGAGCTGTAGCTAGGAGGAGAAGAGCACCGCCTGGATGTGTCCCGTTCGCTGAAGCTGGAGGGCTCAGGCTGTCAGAGAAGACCCTGGGGGGTGGGCAAGGAGAGTTCCAGGCTGGTGTGTAGAGCTGCTGGGATAGCCCAGATCTGAGCAGGTAAGGCTTCCAATATGGACTGCCTGCAAGTTCTGAAAATCAGGGCACACTGCCTGAAAGGAAGTTAGATATTTGGGACTGTCCAGGAAATCTAGGGTATTCAGTAAAGTGATAGTAACATAGCTCTTTCTCATCTGATTTTGTGCTTAGAGAACCAGTGCCAAGTATTAACATCGCCATAAAATATGTGGCATTGGGATTTTCCTAGAAAATCCCAGTCTAGGCTGGATGATCAACATGGCTCTTGTTGAAGACCGACTTGGTTCCTTGCTCAGATCTGAGGTGAAAGCTGAGCCCAGAGATGTGATAAGACCTAGGAGGCTCCCCTGCACAAAAGAATGGCAGCACAGTGGTGCCGGCCCTGGCGCATCTCCTGACCCTGCCGTAGCTCACCGGTCCTTGGCTTGAGCTTCCTAGGTGGCTCGGTGGTGAGCAGCTGGAGGGAACTCAGAAAAAGCCATCTTTCTAAGCTCTCAACATTATTAAGGATCAGAGCTGTTAGCACCGTAGGCAGCAGGAAGAGTCTGTCCTTACCTTTGACGTGGCGGCAGACCTTTTCAGCATTTCTAACAGGTGTCAGTTTCTTGGAGCACATCTTTTCAAGATACACGCAGTCTTTTCAGAATTTAAAAGAAAGAACCCAGCAACCAAACCTTTAAATACAGAGAGCAAGCAGAAAAAGATGCAAGAAGTAATAGGCCACTGGATCAAGAGACCAACTTTTCTTTGTGTCATGTGTACTTATTTATCACAAATATAATTGATGGCAAAGTGGTAGCAATAATAGTAATAAATGATACTTACTTTGAGCACTGACTGTGTGCTGGCCCCTGCTCCTATCCGACACAGTTACTTCATTCTCCCAGCAGTCCTGAAAGAACTGCAGACCAGGGACGTGACTTGCCTGTGGTTACGGAACCTGCTGAGGGAAAGCAGGCGTTCACCCCAAGTCTGAAGCTAGAGCTCCTGCACTTCATGGGTTCGCTTTCCTAATCCTGTAACCTTGCTCATTATGCTTAAGGATTTTTCCTCAGAGGACTGTCCCAGCCCTGGAAGATCATTTTATTCTGTGTGCTAGCACTGTTCAGAGGTGCGCATGTCAAGTGGCCAACTCCTCACTTGGTCTTTTTTGGAAAAGCAAACAGTCAAAATGTAATCTGGTGGAATTGGGGATCATAGTTTCAGTTTTTCCCTTTCTCTCATCTAGGAGATTTCTGTGGACTGAGGCAAAATTTAAAAATAAGGCACAGACAACACCAAAATTTTTCTTCATTGAGAGAGTTTCATATGTTTTTCTAATACTGCCGGGTACACTTGCTCTGCTTTTCCTGAGGTTGCCAAAGCATAGTCTGGTTATGCCAGAGCTAGGAACTCTTCTAAATGCTAACTTTCAGATAAAAGAAGATCAAAGACAAAACTAGATGTGGATTTCAATAATTTGCTCTTTAATTTTTACCCCACCCTTAGTTTCAGGGGACCTCCAAGAAGGGTATCAGTCGGCTGGATAAACAGATGAGAAAGTTCACAGATATCAGGAAAAAAAGCAGATCTGCACACGCAGTGAAAATCAGCATCGAGGGCAATAAAATGCCATTGTGACCCGCCCTGGGATGGGTCCCCATCTCTCCTCTCAGAAATGCGCAATGGACTCTTGGGAGAAATAACACGATATTTTAAAAAATAAATTTTTTAATGTATCTGTGAATGGTTCCACTTGTATCAATGTTGTCATAGGACTTGGGTTCCTCTCAGTTGTATTTAAAACCATTTGTTGTGTACTTTGTACAGAAGAATACTGCTCATACTTCTATATAAGCTTTACACAATAAATGCCATTCTGGTTTTGGGGGGCTGTCTCTTCATTGTCTTAGAGGATGCATTCTCAGTGGGGGTGAAAATGGGTTCATGATAAGTGAAAAACATATTTGATGTTGCAGCAGTTTGTGACCCTTCAAAGTTCAACCTGCCCAGCTGTGTATAATGAAAAATTTGGTCTCTGTCCCAGGTTCCTGACATGGAGCGTCTAAAACCCTTGTTGTCTCCTGAGTGATATGAATGGCTTTGTGATGCTAATGAGGTGACTCCCCTAGGCCTAGGCTGCTTTAGGATGGGGAGTGGCCACCGGAAAGCCCTACCACATAATTAGAGGGTTGGGACTCTGGGCAGGACTGATCTGGGGTTGGGGGGAAGAGGGTGCTGGAGATTGAGTTGAGTTAGGCACCCAGGATGTAATCAGGTGCCTAAGTAGTGAGATCCCAATGAAAAACTGGCACTGAAGCTTAGTGGAGCTTCCTGATTGGTTAACACACCAATGTACTGAGATGGTGATGTCCCTTGATTCCACAGAGATGCCGAAGTTCTGCATTTCCTCCCAGACCTCACCCTGTGTGTGTCTATTTGGCTGGTCCTTTCGATTTGAATCCTTTATAATAAAACTTATCATAAATATAGTACTTTCCTGAGTTCTTTGAGTCATTTTAGCAAATTCTTGAACCTGAGTGGATCATGGGAACCCCCAAATTTGGAACCAGCTGAAAGTGGGGATGGACTTCGCTTGGATCTGGCATCCAGAATGGAAGCAGTCTGGAGGAGGACTGAGCTCTTAAACCCCTGGAGCCTGATGCTAACTCCAGGTGGTTAATTAAGGTCAGAATGGAATTGGAGTTGGGGTTCAAATACTGGCAAAAACTTCTCACTATTTCTCCTGGTAGGAACCTTTAATTATTTAATTTTAATTAAATGTAAGTTTTCTCCTTGGGAGATGCTATAATGAGAAAAAAAGGTTGAGAAATACTTAGAGAAATAGATATGATTGAAAATCACTATACCAGTTGCTGATGGCAGTCAGGCTACTGAGATAGAGCTAACTATAGCTTATTCTGTGTTTGTGAAACTTTAATAGTCACTGCAGACCTAATAGAAATTTCTGATTAGTCAAGATGACTAAATCCAAGAATCAGTAATTTAACTAGAATTCCTACTCTGACACAAATTGGGATAGGGTATGTGGCAACCTTGATTTTTAAAACCACATGAGAGACTTAATGGCCACAAAAACCTTTGAACAGCCAGAATAGTATGACGTTCATGCACTTTACTCTTTAAAAAATCTCACGATCTTCTTACACTTAGTTTCAACAACATTAAAAGCATAAATGGGATAGTCAAATTATAAAAGCAGGTACATAAAGACAGGTAATAGCCAACAGAGGGAGATGGAACAACAACTGCATTTCTTACGGTGTCATTTGGCATCATATAAAGAACCCTCAAACATGAGAGTTGTAAGAAAGCATGTCAAGCAGATGTTGATAACCCTCATTAAAAATTCTAAACCAAGAAAGGTAAGAAAATAATACTTAAAAAAAATTACTAATAAGGCATTTTGACATTTAATGGAGTAAGTTCCAATTATCTGAAAAAATCATCTACATAGAGTAAAACTCTGATGGTGCCACATAATGAAGTGATAATCATACCTGAGGAATTCAGAGTGATAAGAGATTCTTTTATACTATGTTTAAGAAAAAATTACTATTCCTGGATAGGTGATATTTGTATGGCTCATTTTAGAGAATCTCAAACCCAGCCAACCAGAACAGCTTTTTTTTTAACAGTTCCAATTTACAGTAATGTTACAAGAATAGTAAATTCCTATATGCCCTTCCCCTATATTTGCCAGGTGTTAACATTTTGCCACATTAAACCCATGTAAGAAACTTGCTGACAGCTTGCCTCTTGATCCCTGAATACTTAAGCATATTTCTCCCCAAAGCAATAACCTTTAGTTTGTGCCAGTGTTGGTGGTGGTAATGTTGACCACTTGGAGTGATTTGTCAGTAAAAAATTTTTTAAACTTAGTTTTATTTTAAAGTCTGTAAAATACACAAAACTTGTCATCTTAAAGGACCATTTTAAAGTGCGTTATTTCTGACATGTACATTCCCTTTGTTGTGCAACCATCACTACCTTCCATCTCCAGAAATCTTTTCATCTTGCAAAACTGAAACTACCCATAATATAGTAATTCCCCATTTCTCTCACCCCAGCCCTGACAACTACCATTCTACCTTATCTCTGATTTTGACTACTATAGGTATCTCATAAGTGGGATCATACATTTGTCATTTTTAAACTAGTTTATTCAATTAGCATGTTCTCAAGTTTCATTCATGTTGTAGCATGTGTCAGAATTTCCATTTTAAGGCTGAATAATCTGTTGTATATATCATGTTTTGTTTATCCATCTGTCAGTGGACACTTGGTTTGCTTCTACCTTTTGGCTGTTGTGAATAATGCTGCCATGAACATGGATGTACAAATATTTCTTTGAGATCAGTTTTCAGTTCTTTGAAGTATATATCTAGAAGTGGAGTTGCTGGATCAGATGGTAAATTTTTGCTCTTTTGAGGAACTGCCATTCTGTTTTCCATAACGGCTACCGTTATTACGTTCCCACCAATCGTTCAGAATGGGTCCAATTTGTCCACATCCTCACCAACACTTTTTTTTGATGGTAGCCATCCTAATGTGTGTGAGACGGTATCTCACTGTGGCTTTGATTTGCATTTCCCTGATGATTAGTGATACCAAGAGTCTTTTCTCATCCATATCGGTGCTTTGGATATCTTTGGAGAAATATCTGTTCAAATACTTGGCCCATTTTTTAAGTGTTTTTTTGTTGAGTTGTCAATTCTTTATATATTCTGGATAATAACTCATGAAATGCAAATTTTGCATTCTGTGGACTGTCTTTTCAACTACAGTACCTTCTGATGCATAGTTGGTTTTAGTTTTGATGTCCATTTTATCTGTTTCTTCTTTGCCTGCCTGTGCTTTTGGTGGTGTAGCCAAGAAACTGACAAAAACAGTGTCATGAAGCTTTCCTACTTTTTCTTTGAAGAATTTTACAGTTTTACCTCTTACATTTCTGTCTTTGTCTTTGATCCATTTTGAGTGAACCCATGTTTGGTGTAAGATAAGCACACTTTTTTTTTTTGCATGTGGATATCCAATATTCCCAGCATGATTTGTTGAAAAGACTGACCTTTCCCCATTGAGTGGTCTTGGCACCCTTGTCAAAAATCATTTAACCATATGCCATGCAAGGCTTCTTTTCTGGGCTCTATTCTATCAATCTATGTCTTTTTGTGCCAGTACAACACAGTTTTGACAACTAGCTCTGTAGTAAAATTTGAAATCAGGAAGTATGCGTCTTCCAACTTTGTTCTTTTTCAAGATTGTTGTGTCTATTTGGAGTTCTTGAGATTGCATGTGAATTTTAGGATGGATTCTATTTCTGCAATAAACATCATTGGGATTTGGATAGGGATTGCATTAGTTCTTTAGATTGCTTTGGATAGCACTGACATCGTAACAGTATTAAGTCTCCCAATCTGTGAACACAGGATGTCCTTTCATATATTGTTATCTTTAATTTCTTTCAGCAACATTTTGTAGTTTTCAGTGTACAAGTCTTTTACCTCTTTGGTTAAGTTTATTTCTAAGTATTTTACTCTTTTTGATGCTATTTTAAATGGAACTGTTTTCTTAATCCCCTTTTGGGATTGTTCTTTGTTAGAGTGCAGAAATGCAATAAATTTTCACATGCTCATTTTATATCCTTCAACTTCACTGAATTTGTTTATTCTGACAGTTTTTTGTGGAATAATTTGGCATTTCTACACATAAGGTCATTCTGCAAACATTAGTTTACTTCATCCTTTCCAATCTGGATGACTTGTATTTCTTTTTCTTGCCTAATTGCTCTGGCTAGCACTTGTAGTACTGTGTTGGTTAGAAGTCTTAAAATTGGGCATCCTTGTCTTGTTCCTGATCTTAGAGGAAAAGCTTTCAGTCTTTCACCATTGAGTATGATGTGAGCTGTGGGCTTGTCATATGTAGCCTTTATTATGTTGATTGTTTCCTTTTATTCAGAATTTCAATGTTTTTATCACAAAATAGTGTTAAAGTTTATTAGATACATTTTCTGCATCCATTGAGCTGGTCATGTTTTTGTTTTTCATCCTGTTAATATGGTGATTTTTATATGTTGAACCGTACTTTCGTTTTAGGAATAAATCGCTCTTGGTCATGGTGTATAATCCTTGGAATGCACTGTTGTATTTTGTTGACTAGTATTTTGTTGAGGATTAAAAAAAAATATTTAATAGAATAAAGACATAATTTTGTTGCTTTTATTGGTCACATAGTGATTAAAATTGTTTCTCCTTACTCTATTTGCATTATTTGAATAGTATCTTTCTTTTACTGTCAACACTGAACACTGATACCTAATGAATGCATATTCTTGTTTATGTTATGCATTACAGTTGCATGTTTCCTAGACACTGGACTGGTCTGATGGCTGACTGGTACTTCTTAAATGGCCTAGAAATCACTCAAATAGTAACTTGTATTTTTACTTTAATTATACAAAATTGTTTTTCTAGCTACTCTAGCAGTGTGATCTAATTCAACTTCTTAATTTGATACACTATACAAAGCTATTGTATGTATAAATTACAACATGCTGACTTCTTTCTCTACCCGTAGGAAAAAGGATTAATAATTAGTTAAATATCTGTAATGAAGAAACTCAGAAATTTAAAGGCTTTCTCTGTTCTAAAATATGATTCATGCATGTTCCCTATTTTTGAAAATGTAATATATACAGTTATCTACATACAAACTTGATAAACTAAAATGAAGGTTAAGGTTTATTTAGTATCTATATAAATTTTTTTTTCTTGCTGAGAGCTTTTTTCCCTTTAGTCATGTTATGTTTTGAAAATAAATTTGTAGAAAGGGAAAAAAAGATGGCAGAGTAGGAAGGCAAGGTGGAAAATCTCTCTCAAACACCAAGTGAACAACTACAGCAAACACTACTAACCCTGAAAATGACCTGAAGACTGCAGAACAGGTCACCTACGACTGGTGAAGAAAAGACCACACCGAGAAGGGTAAGGAGGAAGAACCACCATCAACTGGAATCCCAGCTCTTCACCTTCCCAGCCCACAAGTGGGAAGAAGAGGAACAGAGCAGGGAGGGGATAAGCACTCATGGACTGTGCACACCTGGCACTGGAGATCTGCTCTGGGAACACGTGTCCACGTGGCATTGGACTCTGGTGATTAGCAGAGCTGGATGCCAAGAACCCTTGGAACACTCTGGAAGGCTGAGACTACTGCCAGTTGTGGAGGACAGGCACACTGCATCAGTCCCACTGAGACCCAAAACAGGCAGCAGTTTGAAAGATTTGCCAGTAGTGGGAAGGGTGCCAGAGGTTCAAGGGTTGGATGGAGCTTTCTCTGCAGGAAAAAGGGCAGGTGGGTGACACTTCCCCAGCCCTCCCTCAGTCCAACAGGTTGGTCACTTACAGGAGCCCCAAATGCTCCGTCTCACTGAGGGTGCAGCCCTGAGGTGCTTCCCTGCACATTCCTGCCTGCCTGCCCAATTGGCCCAGCAGTGTCAGACTTCGCTGCTTGACAGGCAGAGGGAGGCTTTCACAGTTTCCTTGGACATACTCAGCCCAACTGGGAGATGCCTGTGCTGGCCAGCCCCAAGTGTTCCTCCTTGTGTGCGGCCCAGCCCAGTGCCAAGTGTCCAAGTAACTGCATGACCTGCTGTAGTGCACCCTGCTACCACTGCACAACCAAGTGCCCCACTGCCACTGCTTGCCCACGCACCCTGACATCCTGCAGCTTCCCCAGAACCCTGCAACAGCTCTGCCCATCCTGTTACCTCATCAGACCCACCACTGTTTCAGGGCAGGCAGAGGGTGGCCCCACCCACAACAATCCCAGCAGAAGCACCAGTACTCAGCTCACAAAGCGCTGGCTGAGGCAAATTGCCATCCACAGTGGACTGAGATAGACCACTGCTGCAGACAGGTGGCCCCACCCATTGTCCACCAACAGCAACTAGAGCTCCACCACAAAGGAGAACCAGGCACTGGAGAGTAGAGTCTTGAGCTTCTGGACACCCCAGGATGCCTTCTTCATAAAGCCATTACCCTCTAGACCAGGAAGCACAGTGGATCTATCTAATACGAAGAAACACAGAAACCCTGACAAAATGAGGAGGGAGAGGAATATGGTCCAAACAAAACCACAGGATAAGACACTAGAAAGAGGCTAAATGAAACAGAGATCAGCAATCTTCCTGACAGATATCAAAATAGGAGTCATAAATACACTCATTCATCTGCAGGAATGTATTAAAGATCTCAGGGATGACTTCTACAAAGAAAGAAGAGCTGAAGAATACAGTAACTGAAATGAAAAAAAATGAAGGGAATGATTGCTGCAAGTAAAAGACACAATAGAGAAATTTCAGAATAGAAACAAAGCTGAGGAACAAGAGGATCTCTAGGAAGGAAAAGATGGTGAGAGAGCTGTGTGACCAACAGATGAAACAATATTCGTATAATAGGGGTACCAGAAGGTGAAGAGAGAGACAAAGGGATAGAAGGTCTCTTTGAAGAAATAATTGTTGAAAACTTCCCCAATCTGGGGAAGGAAATAGACATTCAGGTCATGGAAGTACAGAGAGCTCCCAAATGAAAGGAACCCCAGGAAGACAACACCAAGATATTGTCAGAGATTAAAGATAGGGAGACTATTGAAAGCATCCAGAGAGAAAAAAGATTACTTATAAGGGAAACCCCATCAGGCTATCAGCAGACTTCATAGCAGAAACTTTACAGACCAGCAGGGAGTGGAGTGGCATGAAATATTTAATGTATTGAAACAGAAGTACTTACAACCAAGAACCAACCCGCTACCCAGCAAGATTACCATTTAAATTTGAAGAAGGGAATAAACAATTTCCAGATAAATGAAGGCTCATAAATTTTATAACAGCACCATCATTACAGGATATGTTAAAGGGACTGCTGTAGATGGAAATGTTCCTAAGGCTAACTAGTTTTGATTATGACATCTAATATATAAAATGTGGAGGAGAAAGAAGAAGAAAAAGAGAATATTTAGATTGTGTTTGAAATAGAGCAATCAGCAAATAATGTAGACTGTTACATAGTTAAGAAGCTATCCTGGAACGTTTGGTAACCACAAACCTAAATCCCATAATAGATATTCAAAAAATTGAAAAATAGAACTCTAACAACAACACTAAAGAACACCATTAAATAACAAAAGAATATGTGAGAGGAAGAAAGGAACACAAAGGAGCTACAAAAACAAACAAAACAATAAAATGGCAATAAGTACATACCTATCGATAATCACCCTAAATGTAAATGGACTGAATGCACCAATCAAAAGACATAGAGTCACTGAATGGATAAAAAAAAGACCCATCTGTATGCTGCCTACAAGAGATTCACTTTAAACCCAAAGACATACACAGACTAAAAGTGAAGGGAAGAAAAAAGATATTTCATAAAACTAATACGGAGAAAAAAGCAGGAGTTGCAGTACTTGTATCAGACAAAATAGACTTCAAAACAAAGAAAGTCACAAGAGACAAAGAAGGACATTGCATAATGATACAAGGGTCAATCCAACAAGAAGATATAACCATTATAAATATCTATGCGCCCAACACAGAAGCACCTACATATGTGAAACAAATACTAACAGAATTAAAAGGAGAAACAGAATGCAATGCATTCATTCTAGGAGACTTCAACACTCCACTCACTCTGAAGGACAGATCAACCAGACAGAAAGTAACTAAGGAGACAGAGGCACTGAACAACACAATAGAACAGATGGACTTAACAGACATCTACAGAACTCAACACCCAAAAGCAGCAGAATATACACCCTTCTCAAGTGCACATGGAACATTTTCAAGAATAGATCATATCCTAGGCCACAAAAAGAGCCTCAGTAAATTCAAAAAGGTTGAAATTTTACCATCCAGTTTCTCAGACCACAAAGGTATGAAACTAGAAATAAATTATGCAAAGAAAATGAAAAATCTCACAAACACATGGAGGCTTCACAACATGCTCCTAAATAACCAATGGATCAATCACCAAATAAAACAGAGATCAAGCAATATATGGAGACAAATGACAACAATAATTCAACACCGCAAAATCTGTGAGACGCAGTGAAGGCTGTACTCAGAGGAAAGTATATTGCAATACAGGCCCACCTCAGGAAAGAAGAACAATCCCATATGAGCAGTCTAAACTCACAATTAACAAAACTAGAAAAAGAAGAACAAATGAGGCCCAAAGTCAGTAGAAGGAGGGACATAATAAAGGTTAGAGCATAAATAAATAAAATCGAGAAGAATAAAACAACAGAATCAATGAAAGGAAGAACTGATGCTTTGAGAAAATAAACAAAATAGGTAAACTCCTAGCCAGACTTATCAAGAGAAAAAACAGAGTCTACTCACATAAGCAGAATCAGAAATGAGAAAGGAAAAATCACTATGGACACCACAGACATACAAAGAATTATTAGAGAATACTATGAATAATTATATGCTAACAAACAGGATAATCTAGAAGAAATGGACAACCTTCTAGAAAAATACAACCTTCCACGGCTGACCTAGAAAGAAACAGAAAATCTGAACAGACCAATCACCAGCAACAAAA
>JAVSCE010020774.1:0-33634 GCA_032199065.1 Smutsia gigantea | reverse complement strand
CTCATATTTTCCATTACAGATCTTAAAAAACACCACTAAACCTTTTCCCTGGTCATTAAGAACAATTTTTCAACAGTTTTGGCTCCTCTCTAGCTGAAGTGTCCTAATCTACTTTCTTCCAAGTTTTTCATGTTTAACTCTTTGATTTGGCTGGAATGTGAAGTACACAGTATGAAATGTAGACCACAAACAACCTGTAGATAAACTTCCCTGTCTGTTCCAGCAGCAATTAGTAAAAAGTGACCTAGTTTCTCCTTGCTTTCCTAGTTGTCATATAACTTGCCCCTGAGAAACTGAAATTATTTCTGGAATGCCTAGTTTGAATATTTCACTTATTATTTTAATTTTTTAATGAAAATATCTAGTTTGACATCTTTCATTTTAGAATATATTTTGAAGTCTACTAGATTTAGAAACCTCCCATCCCAAATTCTTGTTCCCCCACCTCCAAAGATTATGTATTTGCTTCCTTGTGTTTCCAGAACAATGTAACATTGTAATGCAAATTTTCTTAGCTATTTCCAAGATACAATCTTCAGTCTTCTTTAAATGAGTCTTCCATATTAGATGAAATTAATATTTAATGTTATGTATTGCTATTATCTTCAAAAATTACTACTTTTTACTAATGTGCTAGCCTCTTTAGCTTATCATTGCCATATCATACTGTAACTGAATTTTGTGGATTTATCTTGCTATGTTGCTGAATTTATACCTCTATTAGAACCCTGGATTTTCCTGATAAGATTATTTTTCCTGAATTTCCTGGAAATTATATTTCAAATCACTCAAGAAACACTTATTTGATGACTAGTAGAACTGCCAGCAACTGTAACAGAAATGATATTAAAAGATTAATAAAATGCTCAGAGGACATGCAACTTAAATGAGAAGACTTAACACAAATAATTATAGTATCTGATAATTATAAGCCAGGAGGAAGTACCATAGGGCATACAGTAAATCTCTCTTCTTGTTCCATTGTCAATTACCTCTAAATATGCAAAGCACCATTAAGTATTCTTGTTTCTTATTTAATACTTGCATGAGACAGTAGTTATGTTTCTAGTGATGCTCATGAGAACGGTTGTCTCCTTTATGCCATGGTGTGAACTCCAGCAGACCCACAGCGACTCTACAGGACAAGTCCTGCCCCCGCCCACCATACTACTGCTGCTGGGCGGGACGGGCTGTCTGAGCATGCTCAGTATGTGGATGCATGACTTCCCTTTGTGTACTGCCTCTTCCCAGTGAGACGTCAACATTTCGTCTCCTATCTAGTCCTCATCTATGAGTTGATCAAAGAAATTTATACTGTAAATTCTCTAAGCTTCATCTCTGTACAAAATTAGATCACCAGATCATGGACTAAAAAGAATTTTAGGTCCATTGGAAGTATTTCTTTAGAGAACCAGTTTTAATATTGTGCCTGGACTTTCATGTTAATAATCACAAGCAGCAGCTACAGGTAGAACATGTCCATAGCAACATGTTTATAAATTCTAAATATCATCAAATTATCTGCTTGTTCTCTTACCGTAATTTTAAATCATTTTGTAACAACAATTTTAGTAGCATACTCAGTTTAAATAAACAAAAGGACTACTATGAGATGTTTTTTACCATCAAACCTGTAAATCTAATTTTATTTTTAGAATATGGGGGAGACATTATTTACCATTTTAACTACTGTTTATATTGCCCAGATTTACCTTCATTACAGTGTTTTGTGACTTAAAATAACACCCTGTCACCCTGTCCTCTTACTCTACTTTAGATTCTTTGTAGCACTTAACACTACATTGTATTACAGGTCTGTTTATTTTTTATTTCCTCCACTAAAATGTCAGCTCCCCTAAGGCACCGTTTACCATCGTCTCCTCAGTACCTGTAACAGAGCCAGCATAAGGCTAGTGCTCTGTAATAGTTGAATGGAAGAAGGAATACATGTGGCCATTTATTACTTTTCCTTTTACAATACTGTAAAGATGTTGGGAGACACTTCTACATAGATCTCTTAAATTTCTATACATCTTGTGAGGAGAGGCATTGACTGCCTTTGTTCTGCATGACCTTTTCAAGAATAATTGTATACAAACAGCTTTGGAGGACAGAGATAGTGCCTCCCTCAAGTAAAAAGGTTGGATTATTTACTATCTAGTATAGTAGAGATGTTTCCCTGTGGGGTAAAGGTCAGGCAAGCTCAGCACCCATTATAAACTATCATCTTGAATGTAACTCACTGTATGTACTGGCACTGACTGGTCCTCTTTGCATTGCCCTGTGGGAATTGATACTCAGGGAATTGGTGCAAATGCTGATATACTCTCGCTACTACTATTACTATGAGTAATAAACTGGCCCTTTTTTCTGACTCATGAGGCGCATGTCCATGAAACTGGCAGGCTAACTAATTAACTTGCAAGTAGGGTAAATCTCAGATTCTTCACAGTTCTAAAGGAGCTAAGTGACGACAGGTTCTGTGTTGGTAAATTCTTTGAGGTTCCACAAAATTTGTAAAGGTTTTTTCAGAAAAAATACCTCTGGCAGTGTAGAAGAACCCTTTTCAAGTACTCTCTTTCTAACCCTTGCCTGGATCATCTTTCCTATAATACTTGTGTCATTTTCTTTGTTTTCCTTAATTTTTTCTTCGTACTTTAAAAGTTTGATGATGTTCCTTTGAATATTAATACTGAGAGGTACTCTATATACTTTGTTAATTGTCTGCAGTCTTTATTTTTGTTCCCTCCCAGTTTTGAAAACCCCAGTTCTGGCTAATTCCTTAATTATGTTACTCTGTGTACTGTTTCTGGAACTCCCATCTGTAGGATCTAGATCACCATGATCTATTTGTCTGGGTTAAGTATCTTTTTTACTTCAGTTAACTGTTTGTTCTATTTAGGTTTCAGTTGTAATGTCCATATTTTTTGTATTGCTAGTTTCTGCTTTTGATAAATTTTTTTAAAGGATAATAAAATATATTAAGGCTTTAATCTTCTTAAATAAAACTTAAAAATTAATTGCTAACATTTAAAGTACACCAAGCACATGGTTCTGGTATTTCAAGATAGTCCATCTTAGCAGGAAATATACCTTGAGGTCATTAGTAGCTAGCAGAATATGGATTTAAACATTTCTACATTTTAGATGAACAAAAAAAGGCAAAAATAATTGTGTCAAATTAAATTATTGGCAAAATTAAGGTGTTGAGAATTGTTAAGGTATATGTGTTCATTTCACAGCTCTAAGTAAAAGCCACAGTCAATCATTTTTAGCAGTTAGATACAGTTATTAATTATAAATTAACTCATATATGTTCTTCACACAGGTCATCATAACATTTTCTTAGCAAGGAAAATGTTTAAATTCTTGCCCTTCCTTCACTGAATGCAATGGGTAGGAAGCAAAGTATTCCAGTAACCTGCATGCTATCATGAGATGCAGAGGAAACACAGTGCAGCTAGGCAGCCAAACAGCAGAATTCCTGAAGAGACTGTATTTGCTTAAAATATATTGATGTTTCTAGAGTTTGAAAAGATACAGTGTTATTCACATCTCTGGAGGTCCAGTAGTGTCCTGTTGGCCTCTTCTCTATGTATGTGGAACTATTAAACATGTAGTCCTAAAAATCAATAACAAACTCCTGAATTAGAGTTTATTAATGCAATTGTGCAATTGTATGTTTAGCCACTGGTTACTTGGGTTTTCCAACATGGTTTGGGAAAAGGTCAAAGGTATTCATAGATGAGAAAAGATAAACTATAAGCTTTCAAGAGTTATAGCAGCTAGTTTTAAAAAAAAACCTTTAAAAGGAGCTGAGTTTCTTTCACCATGCCTACCAGGTGGGTCTTGGAGTATGCGCATGCAACTTTGCAACTCGCACTCTACCTTACTAACTAGTCCAAGTATGCCAGCTCTTTCCCCTCAACCAGCACGCAGAATGAGGCCTCGACACATGTAAGGGTCAAAGCTGGCTCTATCTGACGCATCACTGGTTCTACCTGAGTAAGCTATGCTTCTGGAACACCTTCTGAATACTGACTTCAGTCACTACAAGGTCCTTCTAGAGGTTCTTCACGTGAAGGTTACGGTCTTTTGGAACACACATTGTGCTGCCTTCTCCAAAATGTTTACAACCTCTAGCAAGTCCCTGCAGAATTCCTGAATACCATATAATTGTTTTTTCCTCCACCATTTTTGGCTCCTCTGCCACAAAGTATTTCAGTATTGGCCAAACCTTACATTTGTTTTTCCATAATCTCTTCTGGCTGCTCTTCTAACCTGACCTTTTCTTTCATGAGTATCTTCTCTGCTGAGGGAGTATTTCTCTTCTGTTCCATTTGGGCCCATGTCCTTTTCCATTCTGGCCATTGTCTCTTGTTCTGTAGCTGTGCACAACAGGAGAGGGCCTGAGAGACAATGCCAAACCTGGGAGACTGTGCCACTGGCGGAACCACTATGGCTGCCCCTCGATAATGTTCAAGTTTTCTCTCACATATATCACTGTATTCCTCTAGAACATGTTTTTGATCATTGTTATTCATTCAGCACTCTCAACATAGTTATCCACTAAATTTTGTATCTACTTCTGTTTCTTATGATGTATGGATTCCACCAGCCAGTATTTTCCCATTGTCTGTTGGCTCGCTTCTCATCCTTGTGGTTTTTAGTTATGGTGGGAAAGATAAACATCTAGTTGGGTCTATAAAGTGCTTTAAAATTACCCTGGGCACATAAGGCTTTGTCCAAATGACAAAATAAATCTATATATCCTTTATTTTAGTGGTGACAATATCCATCTTTGAATCCATGGCCACTTAGACCTATTTGAAACTTGGTTCTTCCAGTGAGATTCTTAAATTCTAGTTATTTTTATAATGATAAGAAGTTAAAAAAAATCTTTTAAATTCTTCTTAGCTTCTTCTGCCACCCCACCCCATCAGCCATTTTCTCAGTGAAATTTAGGTTTTAGCTATGGTGACTTCTAAGAGGAGAAAAGTGGCTGATGACAACTGTTATGTTCACCATAAGTGGATTTTGTGCCAGTGATGTAGCTGCCTGTTTCATTTGCGATAGAAACCCCACATTTTAAAGCATATGAAAAGGGACTCTAAGACGATACATATTTAATATTTAATAGCTAAGAAGATTAATCAAAAAGAAAAAAGGCAAAACAAGCCAGCTTTAGATATGTCTTAGCAAACAACATTTGTTCAGCAGTGAAGCATTACAATGCACATCCTGTACTGCGTGTGAATTATGTAGGTGCAGAACGAAATTTCAGCCCAAAGAGACACTCTTTTGGGATGAGGAAATTTTTTTTTAAGTCTTAGTGCAGATAAAGTGTTTTCTGATGAAGACAAAATGGGTGAAAAAAAATGGATATACTACAAAAATGAAAAAAGATGTGGGCAAGGGTGGTTCACTGTTCTGGACCTCAGAAATTTTGGGAAGAATACCGCTGTGAGATGCAGGAGGAAGGATTATCAGTTAATGGCAATGTCAACAGGGAGGTTTCAAATAGATACAAATAAATTTTCATACTGAGTAGAGGTCATTAGAGTAAGATAACTGAAGAGTTTACTTGGTGAGAATAACATCAAGGTTTCTGAGCAGTTTTGGTGAACTGAGTACAGGGGGCACTACAATACACTTCATCACCTCACAAGAACTATCCCAAGTTGTACTCAATCAAATTCTCTCAAGAAATGTATACGATTAAGTTATTTGAAGCTAGTTAGGTAAGGCTGGTACATTCAAGTGTAATAACTGTTTTATTTATTTGAAAGGATATTAATTTGCAGCCAAAGGCAGACAGGATTCTCCAGGGACATTAAGTTTAATGAGCATCTGTTACATACATGCATGGGACTTGGCCACTCAACCATGAAACACTTCCTGCTAGTCTAGAAATGGAAAATAGGTTGTACAATGGCTCTTCAAACAGTAGGACTCTGAGGCCACATCCAGATCTCTGCTATCAATTAGTGATGCCTTGAAAACAGGCACAGTTGTATCTGCACCAGTTAATTACCTCTTTACTTCAGTATACTGATTTAAAAGCCAACTAAATTAGTACAGAACAAGAGCACATTACACTTCAGAGGAAAAAAAAAAAACAGAACAAATCTGAGTGGAGCGGTTTTCTAAAACACAGTATTGTGTAGTATATGTTTTACGTACTATAGTATATACACCAGTATAGTATAGATAACTTGTAAACATTTTATATGGGCTAAAGAATAAACAGCTACAAAACCTTAGTTTTTACTTCTGATTAAAAAAATAAAATTTGTATACCACATGAACTCTGAATTTTTCCATACTGAGGAACTCTATCATTGCTTCTAACTCAAGTCATCAATACCTGCTTGCTTTAACTCTAAATCTCACTACTTGCTTACAAATACTTTGAGAAAAAAAAAAGGGCTGCGTACTTATTCTCAGTGTAATTGCACACCAAAATACAAGTTTCTTTTCTCTTTTACTAACTGAATTCAATATTGAAAAAATCTTTGGCAGAAGTCAATTTCTTATTAGCCTAGTGATCTCCGACCACAGCTGGAATACAGCTATGCAATCAATCACCTTGCTATTTTTTTTATGCCCTTTTCCTTTCTCTCTAATACTTCCTCACTTCATAGAAGGGACTTTAGTGTTAACTCTGATTCAATAGGTGAAGAATGTTACAAACAAATCATTATTTACACAATGAGTCCCTTAAAGGTTGTCAAATGAATTATTGCAACTGAAATTATGGGTTAGAAATTAAGGGTTAAAGACACACTGTGGAAGAAATAAGTTCTAGTTCTGACATCACAGTTGTGTAACCTTAGACAGGTCACTTATCATCTCTGGCTCTCTACTTCCCCATCTATAAAATAAAGGGACTGAAACCAGTAGTTGCTAAGGTCCCTTTCAGCATCTAAATTCTAGCTTTCCCTTCTCTACCTAAGCAAGGAGAGAGAATTAAAAATTAAAATACAAAAGAAAAACAAAAAAACGTAAAATGACTGCTACTGATCTAACCATTATTACTTAAAATTCAAGGTCTACTAGGCTCTCTTGGTAGTTTATACTATTTACAGGGTGGCAAGTTAAGAAGGCTTATTACTAAAGTACACAATATAAATGGCTTCAATGTCAGGACTTTCTACACAAAGATGACCCAAATACCACTGAGTTGCAGTGGAAATTTACTAGCCTGGGAGTTGGGTTTTAACTTGGTTTAGTGACATTTCTCATGTAAGTAACTTAACATATCTGGGTCTTGATTTGCTCAGGTGTAAAATGACAAAGTTACACTAGATTTTCTCTGAGACCTTTCCTAAAACCACAATTCTGTGTTTCTAAGTGGTTATTCTCAACCTACCCTTTTGTAATGCATTGCTTCCAAAAACAGCTTGGTCTGCTTATAGATTTCTTGGCCTGTCTTGTGGAAGGTCTTGAGAAATTCTATGAACTCTTTAGACACTCTATCCGTTTCAATGCTGGTTTGCCGGTTTATGGAAGGACTGGGAGCTTTTGCTTCCTGAATCTCTGCTGGGAAAATTAAACATAGTAAGTTTCATTACATAGATAACCCATGCATGGAATTGCTTTAAATTTCTAATTTAAGATTATTTAAATTATGCTTAACCAAAGTTAAACTTGAATTTAAATTATTTTATGTTTAAATATTTGGACAACTTTCCTTAAAGTAAGCTAAATCTATTTCATGAGTAGGAAGTACAAGTAAATAAAACTACATGATCTAGAAAATATAAAAGTTGCTCTATTAGTATTTTCTTAGTCAAAATATAACAAGCTTTGATCTGTATACTTAATTGTTAATTCTGAAGTGGCACCACTATCTTCAATAACTTTCTCAAAGATTGTATGGGATTACAAAAGTAGTCAATAAGTTAAATAACAATCAGTAAAAAAATAAAAATGTTAGATGACTTATATAATGTTAGACAGTCTTTCCAAACCCATTTTACTTGCCAAAAAGTCAAAGGCTAATTTCTTTGTGGGAGACTAACAATTATTTGACCACCATTTGATTTTCAAGTCATACTGTTCAAAGTGAAAGAATGTATCCAAAGTAGCATAATGATCATGACAGAGCATCCAGCAAAGAGGCAAGGGAAGCAAATAAAACACTGTCCAGTTAGTTGGCCACACAACTCTTTCCCTTCCTCAAATAAATACATTAAAGGAAAATGGGATCTTACAGAACAAAGATAAAGGTGTTGTAACAGAGCAAGCACTCTCAAAAAGCATGAATTATCACTTGGTCTCTGATCATATTCCAAGCCTCCTGATTTTGAACTGTGCTAACTGAATACCTATAAGGAATTAAGAGTATCTCATATCCCCAAGATTCCCTTTTATATACAAAAAGAAAGATAATTAAGAAGAAGTATCTTTTGAAGGTATTAAAATCAATCTATTACCTGCTTTCTCACCATAACTTCTTATTATCTTATTTTTTAACTTCAGTACCTGAGATACATTTTAATGATGAAGTTGAAATAAAGTTTTAAAGTAATAAAAGCATTATTCCTATTAGAGTGACTGGTTTACTCAAGTGAGCCAAACACAAGATTACCTAAAAGAACATACTATTAACTATGGCAAAGATAAAGATTCCACCTCTCAGTTATTACATAACTGGTTATTAAACCCATGTGGAACTTTACTGCTATGTTCAAATTAAAGCAAAAGCACCCTTACCCCCTAAATTATACTATTAGTTAACACAACAAAATTGTACTACATATCTTTCCAGATCCATTATTTGTCTATCTTCCAAATTATAAAGTGCTTCCTAAGTATGGTTCAAACTGTAGAACTCAAACTAAAAGAATTCAAGCACATCTTGAAAAAAATTAAGAAAAGAAAAAACACAGAAAAGACACTATATGTAGGGCTAAAAGTACTATCAGTCAAAAGTACTATCAGACAACGAAATGGAAAAAATATTTGTAAGCTACATCACAAAGGGCTACTCGCCCTATGTATAAAGGACTCCTATAGAGAAGAAAAAATCCAACAGTTCAACAGGAAAAAAATGGGCAACGAATACTAACAGTGCAGAGAAAGGAAACATAAATGGATGTCTAAACATCTGAAATATGCTCATTTTCACTCATAACAAATATACAAATTCAAACAACTATGAGGCACCATTTTAAAGATTAACAAATAGACAAAAATCTAAAGTTTGAAGCTGGTGAGGATATGGGGGAAAAGGCACTCTCATACTATGGAGGGGGAATGCAAAGTCATATAACTGCAATTTGGTGATAATCATCAAAATTAAAAATACATTTATCCTATAACCCAACAATTCCATTTCTCAAAAATCTACTGATATTATCTACTATTTTAGCACTACTTGTAATAGCAAAAGACTGGAAATGGCACAATGGCCACCACTAAGGGACTAATAAATTATGGTTTAATTCCATAAAATGGAGTATTACATAGTGTTAAAATTCAAAAGTATGCCTTTTATGTATTGACAGTAAAGAGTTCTTAAATGTGACTGCAGAGTAAAAAAAAAAGCAGAGTATGTGAAGTATGCTGCCTTTTATATAAAATAGGGAGATTGGGATAAGACTATGTGTGTTTATAAATGGAAACAATAGCACAAAGAGTGGGAGGAAGAAATATACTGTTGGTAAGGTTCCTATGTGTAAAATGGTATAATATTATTTGAAGGTAATGTAGTTAAAGAAGTATTTTGTAAACCCCAGAATAACCACTAGAAAAAGAAAGAAAGAGGTATAGCAACCTAAGTGTCCATCAGTAGATAAATGGATAAAGGAGATGTGGTACATATACACAATGGAATATTATTCAGCCATAAGAAGAAAACAAATCCTACCATTTGCAACAACATGGATGGAACTAGAAGGTATTATGCTCAGTGAAATGAGCCATGCAGAAAAAGACAAGTACCAAATGATTTCACTTATCTGTGGAGTATAAAAACAAAGAATAAACTGAAGGAACAAAACAGCAGCAGACTCACAGAACCCAAGAATGGACTAACAGTTACCAAAGGGAAAGGGACTGGGGATGGTGGGTGGGAAGGGAGG
Source organism: Smutsia gigantea (assembly GCA_032199065.1). Lineage (NCBI taxonomy): Eukaryota > Metazoa > Chordata > Mammalia > Pholidota > Manidae > Smutsia > Smutsia gigantea. Next base: position 23,546 of record JAVSCE010020774.1, on the reverse strand, counting down.
GAGAAGAGGAATAAGGGGCATTACAATTAGCACACATAATGTAGGGGGCAGGGCACGGGGAAGGCAGTATAACACAGAGAAGACAAGTAGTGATTTTATAGCATCTTACTATGCTGATGGACAGTGACTGTAATGGGGTATGTGGTGGGGACTTGATAATAGGGGGAGTCTAGTAAGCATAATGTTGCTCATGTAATTTTACATTAATGATACAAAAAAAAAGAGGTATAGCTAATAAGCCAATAGTGAAGATGAAGATGTAATAATTTAAAAACAATCTCTCAAAAAGAAGGCAGGAAAAGAGGAGATAAAGAACTATATTCAGAGAAGATAAACAGAAAACAAAGAGCAAGATGGTAAATTTAAGCCCCACCTTATCAAAAACGTCTTTAAATATAAATAGCTGAAACAGTTCAACTAAATGTCAAGAAATTTCAGATTATAGTAAAAACAAGATCCCTCTAATATTGTCTGCAAGAAATCCACTTTAAATATAAAGATACAGACAGGTTAAAAACTAAGGAAACAAAACGGATATACCATACAACCAAAAAGAGGTCATGTGGCTATATCAATATCAGACAAGTAAATTTCAGAACATATAGGATAAAGGGGCATATCATAATGAAACAAGGCATTAATTATTCAAGAAAACATAGCAATCCTAAATGTGTACGCACCTGATAATATAGCTTTAAAACACATGAAGCAAAAACTGAGAACTGAAAGAAGAAATAAAAAATCCAGAATTTCAATTGGAGATTTCAATACTTCTTTTTTGGTAATTCATATTATAGGTGATAAAAAAAAGTATTAGAAAGGACAGAATACTTAATGCTATCAATCAACTTAACCCGACTGACATTTACAGAGCTCTCCATCCAACAAAAACAGAATACACATTCAACGTGACAAAAAATGACAGTAGTTTACATATACAAAATGTTTATTAGATGCTAAGTACTTTTACAATGCTTTCTTGTATAATCCTCACAACTCTATGTGGTAGTACTTTTATGATGTTAAAATGAGGAAGCTCAGGCTTGAATACATTAAGTAATTTGCCTAACACTGCAATTACTTAAGTGGTAAAGCTGGAATGTGAACCTAGGCCTGTGCCTTAACTCCAGAGCCTGAGTTCTTTACTGTGCCATTTATTGCCTCCTCATGGCAAGAAAAGGATGGAAGACTCTTCAAAGGAAGACCAATCCAACAGACTTCAGAGGTCTGTAAGCCAGTAAGGATAGGGAAACTCTAACTACCCCTAACTACCCCCTTTATTGCTTTACTTTTGCACACTCTCCTCCCAAACACTTTTCTCCAGATAGATAATTTTGATTTTTAAAAATCCTCCTTCAAAACGTAAATGAAAATAAAAGTTAAGATATTCTGTAGATATTATAATGGTGGAACATGTCATTATATATTTACATTTGTCCAAATTCACAGAATGTGCAAGAGTGAACCCTTATGTAAACTATGGAATCTGAGTGATGATATGTCAATGTCAATGTAGGTTTGTCAATGTAACAGAAAATGTGCCACTCTGGTGGGTGATGTTGATAATGGAGACTGTGGATGTGTGGGGGCTGCAGGTATTTGGGGAATCTCTGTATCTTCCTCTGTTTTACTGTGAACCTAAAACTGCTCCAAAAAAATAATAAAATATTTTTTAAAAAGTGAATCAAGATTAATTCTATTCACTAATTATGAATTAGTACAAACTATTAAAAATCAACATTTGGTTGTTTTTCTCTAACCATCCTAAAAACCAACCTCTAGAAGAGGACACAAATTTGTATTACAGAGTGGAAAGTGGGAGAGACACAAGAGTTCAGGTACACGGGCAGGTGAGGCAGTTCTGAACAGCCAGTGGGTATTCAGAATGGAAGACAGAAAGGAACAGTGTTACCTACATCACATTTGGCTGGGGCCCAAATGGCAACTGGTGTTCAACTTAAAATACTGTGTTCTTAATATAGAAACAAAGCTTGTATTTCAAGAATAGCCAGTCTGCCACGATTATCAAGCTTCTCATTCCCTAGTCTAAACACTCAGTTTAGAGTCTTCCCAACAGAACATATGCTCTTGAATTATGAAGGTAACATTTACAGCTATCATTCAATGAGAATTTTCCATATGGCAGATACTGTGCTTTACTATATATTCTTGTTAATCCTTAAAAATTGTGTTAGGTTTCTGAGACCATGAAATAATAAATGCTTACCATTTTAAGCCATGAATACACTGAAGCAGAAAGGTTAAGTCACTTATGTGCCTCAAGTTACACAGGTAGGTAGAGGAAAGGCTGGAGTGAAATCCAGATCTGTTAGATTCCTAAGTCCAAATTCTTTACAACCACATGGTAATGTCCCTCCTGGTACTATAGCACCAATTCATTCCCATTTAAATCAATCAAAGAGTATTAAGTGAGCACCTACTACATAAGGCTGTCTGCAAGGTAAATCACATATTGATTCAAGTTAAATCTTTAATATTTAAATACAAAAATCCATGAAAGAAAAATCTTCACTAAATTTATTTGAAGAACAGTTGTGAAACAGTAAAGAACCTGAAAATATCAATTTCAAAACAAAATTTGATCAAGTAGTGAAGATGATTAACACCATTTCTTGTGCTAAAAACACATCTTATATCCTAATGTTAAAAATTTTACCACAAACCTCATTTATTTCTCAGATTATCCAAACAAAATAAGAGCAGCTAAGTAGAATATTAAAGTTCTGACTTCTTCAGTTGTTCTGATTATAGTTATATAATGTGGACTAAATGGCTGATAATCTACAGTGTAAGAAAAATATATTTTGGTCTTTGCCCCTGGGTTCCTGGAACAGAGCTCCTAATACCCTTGGAATTTCCTGAGTCACAAGGAGCATCTTTTTCCATTCATAACAAGGCCCTTTCTTCCATATGAGTTTATGCTAATGAGGTGACTCTTCTGGGACCCTACATAGCTTCAGAGCCATCTAGATAAGGGGCTAGTCACTGGAGGAACCAGCCCAGTGATTAGAGGGTTGGAACTTTCAGTCCCATCCCACCCTTGACCTCTGACTTCTGGCAGGGGAGAAGAGACAGGAGATGTTTGTTTTATCACCAGTGGTCAATGATTTAATCAATCATGCTTAGGAAATGAAGCCTCCATAAAAACCCCTAAATGCTGAGATTCAGGGAGCTTCCAAGCTGGTGAACACATCAAGGTGCTGGGAGTATGGCATGCTCAGAGAGGGCATGAAAGCTCAGTGCTCCCTCCCCTACCTTGTCCTATGCATCTCTTCTATTTGCCTATTGTTGAGTTGCGTTCTTTATAATAAACCAGTAAGTGTAAATAGTGTTTTCCTGAGTTCTGTGAGTTGTTTTAACAAATGAACAAACCTGAGGAGAGAGTTACGGAAACCCCCAGTTTACAGGTGCTTGGTCAGAAGTGTGGGTTCCCTCACTCCTGGGGGTTGCACCTGGCATCTGAAGTAGGGGCAGACTTGTGTTCAACTTGGGGAATCGTTATCTCAGTTTCATCTAAATACCAAAGAGGCCCTCCCGATTTAAGTAGCATGTCATTAGTGAGCCTTCAAATAATGTAATTAACACTATGCCTCTACTTCATTAGCATCTGAAATTTAGGTCTTGGGACAGCACTGAAAGCTGGTGAATTATAGTTTTATTTTTTAAATTTTATTTGAATAACTTCAAATTTACAAAAAAGCTGCAAGTTTATTATTACAAAGAATTCCTTTATATCCTTTATTCAGATTCACAGAATTTTAACATTTTGTTACATGTCTATTATTTCTTCAAGTAGATTGTATATACCATGCATGCTCTTTACCCTTTAAAATGTACATTTCCTAATAACAAGTGTATCTATTATACAGCTATGATACAATTACTGAAAAAAAACTAGCTTTTCTTCTTACATAGGATTCAGCTAAGCAGCATACATTAATTGTGGTCAGGTACACTTAGTCTCCTTTAGTCTGGAAACATTCCCAGCCTTCTTTTCCATGACACTAACAATTTTGAAGAACCAGTTGGTTTATTGAATAACCCTCGATTTGAGTTTCTCTGCTGTTTTCTCATGACTGGATTCAGGTTATACATTTTCAGCTTAGATATGCAATTCATGTTGTGTTCTTTTCAATGTATCATATCTAGAGACACATAATGTTTGTTTCCTCCCACCGTTGTACAGTTACCATTTCTCTATTTATAGTTAATAAACAAGTTATTTAATGTGAGATCATGTTCACAACTTGTTCCTCAGAAAACTCTCCCCAGATTTAGTATCCATTGATGAAATCTGGCCTGAATTAATTCTTACTATTAATCATTGCAAAACAATAATTTTTCTGTCTCCAGCGGTCCTTCTGTATTTATTAGTAAACATTCCATGGGTAAAGAGCATTCTCTTCTCCCTTAATTATTTATCTATTTTATCAGTTGGATGGACTAAAGATTATTTTATTTAATCAGCTGTACTCCATTTATTGTCCTTATTTAATACTCAAATTTGGCCAATGGGAACCCATTCAAGCTGGCTTCTGGGTCCTTAGCATGTTTCCAATATTTTGGGGAGGCCCTTCTTTGCCTGCTCCAGCCCTGGAATGGAATCAGTCATTTCTCCAAGGAATGCTTAGTTCACTTTAGTGATTGGTATTTAGAATCTAGGGTCTGGGTATAAAAATTGGTATTTTAATTCTAAAAACAGAAAACATATTTCTCCTAGGACTGTTGCCTTAAGATTAATTTGTAAAAGAGGTATATTAGATTCTACTCAGGGTAACAACATCTATTTGAGCTCTAAAAGAAAATGGCTTTTTGGAAGTATGAGCAAGTGTTTCAACTTGGCCAACTCACTATGATTTACTCAGTAAGCTATAGTTCACTTAACCTTACTTTGAAGATTAAAAAACAATAAGCAGACTCTCTGAGTCTCTACAGTCGAGCTATTCCATTACCTTCTCTGAAGGGCATCCAACTCTAACAGGATGTTAAAATATTCTTCAAATCCTTTAGTTATATTTGTACTCTATTTACTACCAAGCTGCCTTGGCTTAATAGCTTTCTTTCATGCTACCAAGTAAAATATCATGAGCAATCGTATCATATATTATTAATGAAGTATTAATAAAGTAGAATAAAGAATACAGAACACAAAAGGGCCTATTTTAATCTAGACTCAGTAAATTAAAACTTCATTTAGTACAGGTTAGTCTTATATACACACAAAGGCTGAAATAATCACTTGAAACAGTTACATAAGGAACCTGTGAAACAAAGATCCAACAGGATCCTCTATTCTAATACATATACATCAATTTTTTTCAATACTTTGAGGTCTTTATCCCCATATGCTTTCTATAGACCAAAAAACAGCTAAAGATCAAAAATCTTAAGTAAAAATCTATCATTCTAAAAGGAAATAAAGAAAAAAGGTATGAACTAGTCCACATACAAGTTTTTAAAATAAAAGTAAGTTCTATTGTTTCTTTTAAAATATATAGTGCACATTGTACAGAAGCTTTAGAAAAACAATTTTTAAAAACTGCCAAGGATAGTCAGTGAATGTGCATGACTATTATGCACTTCAGTAACAGATACATCATCATATATCTATCTATATAAAAACAGATATAGATACAGATAAAGATATACATGCACAAATATTTGAGGTCAAGGGATATAGTGGGAAGAAACTAAACCAGGAGTTATGAGACCTGAGTACTAACAAATCAGCTCATCATATAATCTTGGGTAAATTAGTTAACCTTTTATACTGTCCTTTGTAAAATCAAGCAGCTAAGGTTGATGGTTTTATAACTGCCTTCCTACTTCATCTGTTGTCATTTCACCATAAATCATAAATTCAAAAGGCTAATGAGACTTTTCCAAAGTAAAAAACAGCATTTAAGCTAAATAGGAATTAATGGGTTTGATCAAACCCTTGTGCTCCTTACCAGCAGAGATTACGCTACCTGAAAAACACCATGCACTTCAGCTAGTTAACATTTGTTGGGGACTTACTATGTGCATCAGATAACGTACTAACTCTTACACACACCAAGACATGCTGATAATAAGTACTACTGTTCCTCAGAATAGACAGGGCTTATGGAGCTTAGTTTGCTCAATGTCACAATAGCTAGTAAATGGCAAAGCTGAGACTCAACCAGAATGACTACAAAGCTCATGCTCTTAACCACCCTACTACACTACCTCCTAATTAAGAAACTACAAGTCAAGTACCTTCTTAATTTAACCTCTAGCAGGTTACTGATTATTCCCCTTCTTACTGCAGTCGAGAAAACTGCTATGAGTGACAGCCAATCAAGAAACAACTCCAAATTAATCAAGTGAACAAAAAGATTAAAGATGTACATTTATTAAAGTGCTGTGTTGTAGTTTATAAGCAACACTTCGTTTTAATAAAACGAAACAATAGTCATAAAATCTGAAAGACTAACTAAGATTTTAAGGTGTGACATTATTATTCATTCACCTGCCTGTGGGCAGATCAAAAACCTCATGACAACTACCTCCCAGGTTGAGTGTTAAGGGATGCATCCAGGTCCAAGAGAACAGCTCTTCTGATAGCATTAGCTTAGTTCCCAATCTTCCCCACCATTTCAAATTCAGTTTAACTCTGATCACCAACATAAAGGTTTGGAGACAGTCCTTCTTGATTCCTGGCAGGCCACTTCAACTAGCTTTTCCACTCACTGGTAGAACAAGTATGACTTCAGTGACAATTTTTTTGCTGGTTATATGGCATCTTAAGAAGTAGGATAAGATCAAGTACATACATACCCATGTACTAAAAAAAAACCCCTATTACATGTTCCTTTCACCTCTCTAAATGCCCAAAGTGTGCTTTTTCCTGTATGTTCTCCAGATATTTCCTCAAGACACAAGTTGTCTCTCAAGTAAGCCCTCAGAATACCTCTTTTTCAGATGACTTTAAGCCTAGGAACAGTTATCTTGATAAGGTATGGATAGTGAAGATATTATACAACAGAGAATAAACCAGGATCCAAAAATTAAAGGTACAAAAAATAAAACATCCAAAAAAGTTAAAAAGTTGGCATTTGGAGGCAAACAAACTACATACTTCAGTTCTCTTTATTACTACTATAGAATAAGCAAACTTCTCTAAAACACAGTCTCCTCCAAACAAAGAGATTTCTGGTTTCACATACTATCTAACCCTCAAACCCAACTTTGGTTTCAAATTTGAGTTGATAGTCTCTGAACACTTACAGAAATTAAAGAGCTGAGCCCACATGCATTGTGGACCCACTCTGTATCTCATTTGGGCACAGAAGAAAAGAATCAGAAAATTACCCTTCTTTGATCCAACCCTGGTTGAAGCACTGAAGAATTTCTTTACTGTGGTAACCTTCCGGGTCTTCTCATTGGTTTTCTTTTCTTCAAACTTGGAAAATGTGAGGGATTGGGCCCCCTGGCTGCTCTGACTGCTGGCAAAGGCCTCTTCCTCCTCCCGCTGAAGTCTGTAATTCAAGAGAGGATTAAGAACAAGCCAGATATTCTCTAAGTTTTCCTCAATGAACTGAGGATGATCAGGAATTTTAGCACTGGAGGCTAAACATACCAAATAGGTCTGGGGTCTCTGATATGAAACTATCCTACATAGTACTAGACTTCAAAAGGACCTTTCTCCATGGATCATGCTCATTCCGCAGATATACTAGGGTTACATAAAAGAAAGAAAGTCCAGTCCTTTTCCCTAACAAACTCAAGATCAGAAGGAAGAAAGTAAATATTCACCATATAGTGTGACGGTTCCTATAGTAGAAAGGGAATCCCAAGCGCTATGAGAACACAGAAAGAAACAGTCCAAGGTTCTCCAATAGTGACATTTAGGCCAGCCTTAAAGGACAAATAGAATTCCACCAAGTGAAAGGGCATTCCAGGAAGAGGGAATTACAAATGTGAATGCATGTGGTTTTTGTTGTGGACCAAGTTCAACACAGACTACTGATGGCATGATGGACTATGACGCGGGATACACAGGCAGGCACTAGGTGGTAATAAGCCTTGGCTGCCGATAGAATCCTCAATTTCATCATGAGGTGGGGAACCAAGAAAAGCTGCAAATCCAATACATTATCATTATCAAATCTCTGCTTTAGAAAAATAATGCAGGTACCTGTCTGACAACTTGAGGAGCAGATTGACTAGAGATAGGGACAATAATTAAAAATATATTACAAAGAATTAAGTAAGAGAAAATAAGGATCCAGAAACCAGGGAAGAATGAAATTCAAAAGACTTCTCTAAGCTGGAATATGTAAAACTTGCTTAATTAGTTGTAGACAGTGTGGGAGGTGAAGGAAAAATTAAGAATGACTCCAGTATTTTTTAACTAACTAAATAAAACAGTGATGTCATTAACTGACACAGGGTTAGGGTTAGGAGGGTTAGAAAGTATGTTGGGAGTGGAGATTAGAGCACATAAAAGCAATAAATTTGTCTTTGGACCCACTGAATTTGAGGTATTTATAATGACTCTCAAAGGCTACCTAAGAACAATTCTCCAGACAGCACCATGACCACCACGAGGGACCTTGTTAGAAATGCAGATTCTCAGAGGAGTCAGGGACTGAGGCTGGGGTCAGCAATCATTGTTTTTACAAAGCTTTCCAGGTGATTCTCACACCTGTTCAAATTTGAGAAACAGGGCTATAGGAAATTTCAAGCAAGGTTACAACTGGAAGCAGTAAGAAAGAGTAACAAAATTACAGGTATAAGTTAGTCTGAGAATGGAACAGAGACACATCTTTCTCTGAGAAAAAATAGAAATTGAAGATTTTAGTACATTTTGATGTAGAGAGGGGAAAAGGTAAGCTGAGGCACACCTACTGGCCTCTAATTTATAAAAGAGGATCAGGTGCTGAGAATATCAGGAGTACCCTGGGAAACCTGAGAAAACGGCTCATGTTCAATGTCTGTACTTTCTCTCTTGACCATGGAGTCACTAAAAGCAGAGTATGATGTATAATTCTCTAGATGCTGTAGATACTATAGCTTTTAGATATAAAAAACTAGCAAAAGCTGTCAGGGCTCAGTTTGACTTTGTTTTATTGAGAAGCTTTACAGTTTCTAGGATACTCTGGCTAAGGATTAACATTACTCATGTCATTTTATTAGTCCCTATGCTCACCAGCCATTATACCTTTAAAATTTTTATTATAGTCATATTTCTGGATAATACAAACTACTTTTGAATAACAAACCCCACCTTTGGGGAAAAGTTAAACTTCCATAATGCAAGGACTATGTATACAAATCAACAGGTTTCTACTATCATGTGTTTATCACTGTGCCAGCTGCCATGCTAGGTATATTTGAAGAATGAGGAAAATAATGCTTGATAGCAGTAGCTATGTACCAAGTCCTTTGTTGGTACATCATATATATTACCTCATTTAATCCTCACCATGAAGTACATTTATCTCTGTTTTTCTACTCCAAGAAGCTTATTGTCTATAGAACTAAGACACATCAAACACAAAATAACCAAAAGTTAAGACAAAGACAAATTGAAGGAATCATTGAAAGCTATTCATTAAATGTTGGCTGAGAAGAGGGGGAAAAATTCATTTCTCTTAACATTAAGTCAACCTGGTAATAGCTCAAAAAAAAAGAGAAAAATGCATTTTGACAATGACAGAGCTTATGCATACAATCATCTCACTGTTAAACCACCCCTAGTTAAGTCCTTTTACCGCTCTGCCAGTTCCCAGTCTTCCTGAATTTGCTTCTGCCTGGCTTTGTGGTACTCCTCCCTCCAGCACTTGGAGCAGAAACCCTGCCAAGCAGGGTTGCCATAGTAACCACATCCTTTCTTGCACAGGAGCTCCGACTGATCCACGTGAATTCCTCGGCGTTCAGACTTAAGGCTCATCTTCTTCCTGCTAATCAAGTGGCAAACAAGAAAAGTGTTGTTGAAAATGAACTATCATTCTTTTATCAGCACAACATTTAAGAACAAAAAAAAAAAGCGAGTCCACAATATTCAATCAAGCTCCTTGTAAGAGAGGGAAAAAAATTTTTAAATAAAGCAAATTCCTGACACAGTCATACTGAAAGACTTCTTATTCCCTTCCCAATAATATAAAGAACACTTTATGGAATGAGTAATATTTGATTAAAGACCTAAATGTAAGACATGAAAATTATAAAACTCCTAGAAGAAAACATAGGGTAAAAACTTCATGGCATTGGACAAAAAGCACAAGCAAGCAAACAAAAACAGACAAAAACTTGGACTCTATCAAATTAAACACTTTTTTACAGAAAAGGAAACTTATCAACAGAGTGAGAAGGCAACCTAAGGAATGGGAAAAAGTATTTGCAAACCATATATATGGTAAGGGGTTAATACCCAAAATTTATTAAGAACTACAATTCAAGAAAAAAAAAAATCCAATTAAAAATTTGCAAAGGACTTGAATAGACAGTTCTCTAAAGCAAATACACAAATAGCCAACTAACATGTGAAAAGATGCTCAATATCACTAATCATCAGGGAAATGCAAATCAAAACCACAATGGTTAATACCCCACATCCATAATATTCCATCAGCAAAAAACAGAAAGTGAGTGTGAGCGAGAATGTGGAGAAATTGGAACTACTGCGCATACATAGTTGGTGGGAATGTAAAATGGTGTAGCCACTATGGAAAATAGTATGGAGGGTCCTCAAAAATTAAAAATAGAATTACCATATGATCCAGAAATCTCATTTCTGGGTATATATCTAAAAGAGTTGAAAACAGACCTTGATGAGATATTTGCATCCTCATCTGCACTGGAGCATTACTCAGAATAGCCAAGAGTTGAAGCAAGCTAAATATTCATCAAAGGATGAATGCATAAGACAGTATGGTATGTACAATGGATTATCACTCAGCCTTAAAAACAAAGAAATCCTGTCATATGCTACAACGTGGATGAACCTTCAGGACACTGCGAAGTAGAATAAGCCACTCACAGAGAGAGAAATACTACTTGATTCCACCTACATAAGGTTGCCAGAGGCTGGGGGACAGGGTGGAGAGGAAGTGGTGGGGCTGGGGGAGATAACAAAGAGGAGCTGTTCATTGGGTACAGAGTTTCTATTTTGTCGGACAGAAAAGTTCTAGAGATCTGTTGAGATGCGTATAAGTAATGCAGCTTTACACTTTAAAAATGGTTAAGTTGGTTTTTATGTTTTTTACAATTAAAAAATCCATTTTAATATAAAAAGGGGAGCTAATAGATCCTTCTTAGTTGCTACCAAAAAAATTCTACATTTTTAGCCTGAGGGATAAAGTACAATCCTCTTGAAATACTGTATTCTTAATACAGTATTAGGGTCAAAAAGACAACTTCATTTTAATGGTATGAAAGTTAAAATACTTTGTCTTGAATGAAATAATGTAACATTTACCAAGAAAATGAGCGTAATTAGGAATACTGGGAAAAAGATGATGTAGGACGGTGAGGCAGAAACCAAACCTCCTCCCCAAAATCACACAGAACATGAAAATACAGCAAATACAACTAAACCTGAAAACGATCTGAAGACTGCAGAACTACCTACATCTGGAGAAGAGAAGAAGACCTCACAGAAAAGGGCAAAGTAGCAAAGCCGAGATCTGATGGGACACAAGCCCCTCCCCCCACCCCAGCCCAAAGGCGGAAGGAAGAGAAACGGAGCAGCAAAGAAGTTGGGGCCCAGGACTGAACACCTGGCCCTGGAGATCTGCTCTGGGAACACGAACCCACATTACATGGTGCTCTGGTCATTAGCAGGGCTGGACAACAAAGACTGGCAGAACACTTGGTGAGGCTGATTCCAGCTGCCTCTGGAGAACCGGTAGCTCTACCAGCCCCCTGAGACAAAAGCAAAGCAGGCAGTTTGAAAGACTTCCCAGTAGCGAGGGGGGCACCATAGGGGCAAGGTTTACACAGTACTCTCTGCTCAGGAGAAGGGGCAGGTGGACAATACCTCCCCAGCCCACCCTCAGCCCAACAGGTTAGGAACTCTCAGGAGCCCCAGACACTCCACCCCCTTGGCTGGCAATACAGCCCCAAGGGTTCTTGTGGTGTGCAGCCAGCTGGAAGGCAGAAAAATCAAACCTTGCTCTCAGGTAGGCAGAGGAAGACCCTCCCAGCCTTTTCGGCCCTGTTTTGGGCCAGCCTGGAAACTGCCTGAGGGAGCCAGCCCCAGGAGCTCCTTCCTCCTGGCAGGTGCTGGTCTCCGCTATTGCTACAGGCCAGGCAGAGAACAGCTCTGCCCAAGAAGCTCCAGCAGTGCAGCACTGAGGCTCCTCCCTGCACGCATGGCCCTATTGCCTGGCAGTGGAGGCAGGCACTGTAGCCGGGAAGGCAGAAGGAGACCCTCCCAGCTTTCTCAGGACTGTTTCAGCCCAGCCAGGGAAGTACTATGGGAGCCAACCCTGGGAGCTCCTTCTTCCCGGCAGGCACTGGTCCCACTTGCCTGCAGCCCCCACCATTCCTGCCTGCCTGTCAGGCGGAGGGCAGATCTGCCCACAGCAACTCCAGAGGCACAGCCCTGAGTATTCTCCATGCACGTGATCAGCTGACAGCCCACACAGCAGCCCACCTGAAACCAGATCACTACAAGCCAGACAGAAAGGTGTCCGGCCCACTGCATGACAACAGCTGGGGCTCCTGCACAGGAAATTAAGTTTCTGTGCACTAGAGGGCACCTCCTCCACACAGCTATTATTCCATAGCAAACACTAAAAAAAATGATGAGGCAGAGGAATTTGGTCCAAACAAAACTACAAAACACCACAAAAAGGACTGAGTGAAACTGAAATCACCTATCTTCTTGATAAAGACTTCAAAGTAAAAGTCAAACATGCTCCTGGATCTCAGAAAATTATTCAAGATCTCAGGGAGGACCTCACAAAAAGATAGACTATCTCCAAAAGAGTCACTCAGAGCTGAAGAATACAGTATCTGGAAGGAAACATACAATGGGGGGATTTAATAGCAGGCTTTCACAGGTTGAAGAAGTCATAATCTGGAATTCAGGGAGTAAGAAAACAATGAAGCCAAAAAACAGAAAAAAGGATCTCTAGGAATGAAAGAATAATAAGAGAACTGTGTGACCATTCTGAACAGAATATTCGCATAATAGGGGTACCAGAAGAAAAAGAGAGAGACTAAGGGATAGAAAGTCTATTTGAGAAAATAATTGTTGAAAACTTCCCCAAATTGGGGAAGGAAATAGACATTCAGGTCAAGGATGCACAGAGAGCCCCTAACAAAAGGAAACCTAGGAAGACAACACCAAGACATGTAATAATTAAAAGGGCAAAGTTCAAGGACAAGGAGAGAGTACTGAAAACAGCCAGAGAGAGAATAAAGATTATTTATACAGGAAACCTCATCAGGCTATCAGCAAACTTTTCAGCAGAAATTTTACAGGCCAGAAGGGAGTGGCATGATATATTTAATGTAATGAAACAGAAGGACCTCCAACCAGGAATACTCTACCTGGCAAGATGATCATTTAAATTTAAAGCAGGGATTAAACAATTTTCAGATAAACAAAAACTGAAGGAATTCACCACCAGTAAGCCAGCCCTACAGGACATGTTAAAGGGGGCGCTCTAGACAGAAATGTTCTTAAAGGCTAAATAGCTGTCACCAGAGAAAATAAACCCACAACAAAGGCAGTAGATCAGTTAATTACCAAAGAAGTCTAAAATTAAATCAACTACTTACAAATAGCCAAGGGATACACAAAAAGTGCAGAATATGACACCTAATATATAAAGTTTGGAGGAGGAAGGAGTTGGAGGAGTGGGGGAGTACCCTTAGATTGTGTTTGAAATACAGTAATCAGTGATTTAAGATAGACTATTAGACAGGAAGCTATCACTGAATCTTTGGTATCCACAAATCTAAAGCCTACAATGGCAATAAGTATGTATCTATCAATAATCACCATAAATGTAAGTGGACTGAATGTACCAATAAAAAGACAGAGTGGCAGAATGGATTGAAAAACAAGACCCATACATATGCTGCCTACAAGAGACTCACCTAAGACCCAAGGACATACACAGACTAAAGTGAAGGGATGGAAAAAGACAGTTCATGCAAATAATAGGGAGAAAAAAAGCAGGAGTAGCAGTACTGTTGGCTTTGAAGGTGAAGAGACTATAAGCCAAGGAATGTGTGTGGTTTCTAGAAGCTGAGAATGACCATTGGCTGATAGCCAGCAAAGAAATGAAGACCTCAGTCCTAAAACCACATGGAACTCATCTGTCAGCATGAGTGTGTCTGGAAGCAGATTCTCCCCAGAGCCTCCATATAAGAAGCCAGGCTGGCTGACCCTTTAATTTTGACCTCTTGAGATTTTTAACAGAGGTACCCAATGAGCTGGCTAGGACTTCTCACACACAGAACTATGAGGTAGTTAAGTGGGTGATTTAAGTAGCTAAGGTTGTGGTAATTTGTTATGGCAACAACGGAAAACCAATACAGGCCTCCTTTCCCATTCCTCTCCTTTTGGGGGCCTTTGCACATGTGTTCTAATGCTTGGAATGCCGTGCTCCTTGCTGTTCATATGGTGATTTCTCTCTCATTTATGTTTCAGCCTTCGTGTCACACTTTAGAAAGGCTTTCTCTGGCCACTCTATCTGTACTACCTACCCCCACATAACTGACCCTTACCTCCACCCTGGGCCCAGCACTGTTTCTCCATATCTCATCTTTTTCTAACAAGGGAGGGTACAGAAAGGTGTGCAGTAGAGTTAACCAAACAAGCCTGAGTAGCTCAAATCAGGCACATTCTCAGAAGGGCTGGATGTTTGTGACTGGCTCTTGCCAGCTCTTGGGAACTGAAGTCGCACAAGCACCCTTACATACTAACTGATAGGATGTTCTGTATGCTTGGAGCCTTGTCTAAACAAGTTGTGCAAACAGTGTGATATATGGTGAACACCTGCTTTTTTTAGAGGTCTGGAGTTGCAGTAACTCTGCTCAATCCCAAGGGCACTTGCACCTATGTGGCCAGCCTTCTATAAAAGCCCTGGAATCCTAAACTTAAGTGAGCTTCCCTAACAGAAGCACTTTGGAAAACATGTGTTAGCACAGTTTGTTGCTGGGGGATTAAATGCACCCTGTTTAACTCTACTGAGAAGTTTCTTAAAATCCTCCAAACTCTGCTCAATGTACTGTTTTCCTTTATTAACTATGCTTTATATCATTGCACTGTAATAAAACATAGCCAGGAGTATATAAGTCCTGTCAGTCTTCTAGTGAATTACCAAACCTGGGGGCAATCCTGGGGAATACCAACATAGGGTATGATTATAAAGGAGTGGCATGCGGAAGATCTTAGTGGTAATAGAATAGTTCTCAATTTTGACCATGGTGGTAACTTACAAGCATCTATGTATGTCATAAAATGACACAGAACTACTCTACATCCATTGTACATATGTCCATTGCTTGGTTTTGATATCGTACTACAGTTACTTAGGATGTAGCCACGGTATGAAGAGTACATAGGACCTCTCTGTATAATCTTTGCAACTTCCTGCTAATCTGTAATTTCAAATTAAAAGTTTTTAAAGATTCCATTTAAAATTTAAGAAGCAGTATCTATGATTGAACCAATGTGTATCAGTTAAACACACCACTGAGATCATTTGTTTCTAAGTATGGAAAACAAAGTGAGCAAATGAACCACCCAAAGCACACACCATGATCTGAATGGCTATTTAGTGGTGATGACAGCTCTGTTTCAGTGCAGAAAACAGGTATAGTCAGCACACCCAGATTAGACATCAGAGTTATACAGACAGCATCTCCTCTTCAGTTAGGGAGAAACATGGGAAACCCAATTCTGTCTTTCCTGGGCAGAAGGATCTACCCCTAGTCAGTGGGGCCATAATCCAGGGGTAAGGTACCATCACCACAGAGGAAGTCAGAGGGGCCACACCCAAGTCCTGTTTGAGTACCACACACCAATAAGCAGGCTTTTACTGAGCAACCTTGACATATAATTCAGTTGGCCCACTCACATAAGGACAGACAGAGTAAAAATGATCTCTACTGCTGAGAGAGCTGAGACTTTCTGCCCCAGTGTTAGGATTTCTACTGGGCTGAGGTACCCTAAAAAAGACCAGAGAAGAACAAAGCCCAGGAGCTGTGTGTTTGCTTCCTCTCTGCATGCAAACCAGATTCATCTCAGAATAAAAACAAAAAAACAGTTTGTATATTTGAGCAGTTTCCTACCATCTCCCCTGTGAGAGTCCTGATTCCTATTTGGGGTTCAATGTCATGTCACCATAGATCTTTCCTTTAGGCAACTCACCTGGGACTTAGGAAATATCCAATTAACACTATCAAAATGATAAACTATCCTTTACCTCAGTTAAGAAATAAAACTTATAGGTAAACTTTTTTCCTTAAATTTGCTTTTTTTCCAGTTATATAAGTAAAAGATGCTTACTCTAAAAAACCTGATACGGACAAGTAGAAAATAAAGCAGAAAGAAAATAAAGAAAAATATCACCCAGAAACAGTCACTATATTCTTGTAGTGCTTTACCTACTCATCATTCACTTATTTATTCAACAAATATTTATATGCTTTTTTATACTATGTGACAGGCATGTGGGAGACAAATGTAAGTAAAATGAAGTAAAATAGATACAGTAAGTAAAAACAAAGTTTCAGTCCTCATGGCCTTTACTGTCTAGTATGGGAGATATGACTGTATCTAAAAGGTTGAAAGAAGAAATTAAAACACTATCAATACTGAGTAATTAATTAATTAATTTTAAAGTTACTAAATTTCACTTAAAAATGTTTATGTGAAGGACACTAAATATGTGTACACGGAATCTAATGGAGCTCTTATAATAGCCCAACAGTACAAGTTAGGAAATATAAAAAGAGATCCCATTCTAATAGCATCAAAATGCAAAACCACTTAGGAAGTATTTTAATAAGAAAAATTACATGATCTACATAAAAATACTGAGCTATAAAGAAGGCTTAACGAACTGGTAAGACATGCCAGGTGAGGTAAGACATACCAATTTTTAATGAAAAATTAAATATTATATAAATGGCAAATGTTTCAAATTTCATTAAATTTACTACAGATATAAACAAAAGTTCACAACAAATAAAATTCCAAAAGACTTTCTTGAACTTGACAGAATTATTCCATATCTTATCAGCAATAATAAACAGGCAAGAGTTTTCTTTTAATTTTCCAAATTAATCTACTGAATTTCTATTTTCTGCAAATAAACTAGTTAAAATAGTATGGAACTGGCGAATCACTAAACAGATTGATGCAAGTGAATGACAATATGATGCATAAAATAATTTATTATTAGGAAGAGGAGAAAGGAAGAATATTCAGTAAACCATGTTAGAATAACTATATGGCAATCTGATACCCAACAAATTAAAGGTATCTTAAAGTGTTAAAGCTTTTTAAAGACATAGAAAAACAGAACAAAAAGTATTTATGAAACTTCTAAGCTTACAAGCTGCAAGAGAAACAAAAAGTAAACAGATGTGAATACATAAATTGAAACTTCTGTCTACTTGTTTTAAAAGACCCCTCTTAAAACCAAAACAGGAAAAAAGGATACTAGGAAAACTATTTTAAGTAAACAGGACAATGTAGTATTTTACCATATTTAGAAATTGTACAATAAAAAGAATTTGTAAATCTCTGACAAGCAAGATAAGGATACAACACCATCTGCAAATGAAAATGGTTTCCCAGAAACAGAAATGGAATATCAAAGGTTTGTGCATTTAAAATTTTGATCTATACTATCAAACTGGCCTTACAAAAAGGTTATACCTACTTACATTTCTACCTGCAGTGTAGGAGAGAATCTACTTTCCCACAAACTCATAAAGTGCATGAATCTTTAATTTTTGCCAATCTGAAAGGCAAAAAATCATGTGTTTTAACTTGCATTTCCTTAAGATTAGCCATCTTTATATTTATTGGTCATTAGTACATATATTTTAAGAATTTAACTGCTTATATTCTTTGCTCATTTTCTCTATCATCTTTCTTTTTGTTATCTTTTAGTCCTTGACCTTATATGTTATGAAGACACCATAGTTTTTTAATCAAAGACTTAGCACTTCAAATCTGTATCCAATTTTACCAACTTTCATAGAAGGCTTCCAAATGAATGTGAAAGTCACACAAAGAATCAATGGCAGAGTTCCAGTGTTAAATATAACAAAGTATCCCAATAATTCCAAACGGTAGTCAAGCCCACGGAATATAATGTAGAGTTTATGCAGCTGGAATGAGCAGAGCCAGCAGAACAGCATTCTTGAGAAATTAGTTCTCGACAACAATTTATTGTACTAAGTCGCACCCTCTTCAGTCAATCTGAGCATGCCACTACCAGGCTAATCACTCAAAATTACATGCAAAATAGCCTGGCTGCTCTGGTCTACTTCCTACCATGCTCTACCCTCTCTTTCACAGAAGCAGCCAATTCCCCTATTGGCCAATTTATCCGATAAGTAATTGACCACAATTATCTCTCTTAAATCACTTAAAGTAACAACAAACTGCAATATGTAAGGTGGTTTCATCCATTATAGGTTGGTTTCCTTGTTTTTTCTAAAGATGTATCTTAGTTTTAGCTTTGCTGCAGCTAGGCAAAATGACGCATATACACATACCTTTGAGATAAGAGAAATACAAAAAGCAATTGTCTGGATAGAAATATATTCAGATTTGTTAGATGGCTCAATCAAATAAATATTTGTATTGTTTTAAGCTTTTGAGAAGTGCCTTATGTGTAACAAAAATTCAATTAAACTGCAGAAACTTTAAAATGCTGCTAAAACCATCCCACCTGTTGGGGGTTGTCCTTATAAAAAGGCCCTAATGCCCTGAAGACACAGACATAGAGGCCATGTGGCCATGCAGGCAGAGATTGGAGTGCTGCACTCCAGGCCAATGATGCCAGCCGTCTTCCGTACAGCCCTCAGGGACTCCTTAATTTCAGACTCCTAGCCTGCAGAACAGTGAAAGAATAAATTTCTGTTGTGGTATTTTGTTACAGCAGCCCCAGGAAACTGACAGACCATCCAGTAAGAATTGTTGTAAACTCTATAAATAATTAAAAGATAAGAATTTTCTACAAGTTGACAGAGAATTGTGGTTTCACAGCATCACTTGGTCTTTACAAACAGGGTACTCATATATCCCAGTCAGTGAGAATTTGTATTTCTAGGAAGTTCCAAGGTGGTACAGCTTAGAGCTACTTTTTGAGTACCACTGTTATAAAGTAAGCACCACAGCTACTAAAAGATTAATTTCTTCTCATGACTTCATTCCTGGGGGGAGACTTTTCTGACTACAATGGGTTATCTCCGGCAGACCAACACTCTTGCTGAGAACTAGGTATTTTTTAAATCAATGTTTTAAGCATCAGAAAGCAGTTAAAGCAAACAAGTCCAGAAGGGTCTAGATTCTGGAAAAAGAGAGAAAACTATAGAGTAACAAGAACTGTAGAGTAACAAGATGATATTCTGCAGCATTATTCCTGAAGTGCCTTTGTTGATTCTGAGGCAAAAGGCTGAAAATCCAGACTTTCCTTAGAGGAACCACGGCGCTTTTGGAAGAGATGAAAATCAAGACTCAAAGAGCCAAGATTCCAGTGAGAGAGGAGAGTAGAAGAACTGGACCTAATGAAGGCTGGTTTTCTCCAAAGGACATTTACCAAATTCTCAGCTGCACAGAGAGCAAAACAGAAAGCCTCTGAAAATCAAGAGTGGAATTTTCAGCAGTCTCCCTGTTCTCAGGAGACAAAGATTACAGTACAGCAGTGACTGGGGAAGGGACCCCTGCGAATTCACTACGCTGTCAGGTAGTTGGAAGCCCTGGATGGTTACTTGCTGGTTGTAAAGGCAAACTAGAAACATTGCCTTATCAAACCTGCACTACAACCTCAACCACCAGCTTGTTCCTAATAGGATTATCTGGCTAGCAAAAGGAAGGGAAGATTCCCTCTCTGAAAAAGAACAGCATCCTCTGGAGCTTCATTTTTTCAACCATGTCCAGCACATGTAACTGAAAATCAAAAGGAAAAAACAGACAATAGAAACAGATGCTCAGATGATCCACACACTGAAGTTAACAGAAATAACTTTTAAATAATGATGGTTATTTAAATTTCCTATTTTAAAGAGCTGGGTAAAAGCAGGGAAATAATATATAAAAAGATGAAAAATTTCAACTAAGAATTGGAATCAATGAAAATCAAATTGGATTTCTAGATCTGAAAAGTATAACTAAAATTAAGAAATCAAAGGGCAGATTTAACAGCAGATCGGACAAAGCAGTAGTTAAGATTAGTAACTGGAACCCAAGTCAGTAAAATATCCATACTGAAGCAGAGAGAAAAACTTAATAATCTGTTGGGGGTGAGGAGAAGTATAAAGATAATAAGGGACATTTTGAAAATGTCTACCAGGTGTGTAACTGGAATCCCAAAAGGAGAGAGTGAATTGAGCAGAAGCAATATTATAAGGAAATAATGAAAATTTCAAAATTGATGAAAAGACAACCCACAAATTCAAGAAACTCTGTGAACGCCAAGCAGAAGAGATACACAGAAAACTATACAAATTTATAGCATAACTGTTGATAATCAAAAACAAAGATAAACTCTTAAAAGAAAGAGTAAAAAGCAACCAATGGAAAAAGACCTTACCTTTCTTAGGAGCAATAAAACTAACAGCTAAATTCTCAAAATTGGTAATAAAGGCAGAAGACAATGGAATGACACCTTGAAAGTGCTGAAAGAAAATAAATGCTCAGCATTTATTTATTCTAAATAAAACAGGATGCAGTGCTTAGTGACTATTTTCTTTAAAAATGAAAGCAAAATGAAGACAATTTCAGGCACAAAACTGAAGAATTCATTATGGGCAGACTTGTATTAGAAGAAATACCAAGGGTACACTTCAGATGCAAAGAAAAATATCCTATCCTCAAGAGAAACACAGAAATACAGGAAGGAACAAAGAGTAAATATGTAAGTATACACAGATATTGATTATACAAAACAGTAATTTATTATGGGTCTTAAAATACTTGTAGAATTAAAATGGGTTAAACTAACACAGGCAGGAAAAAGACATATATATATATATATATATATATATAAAGTTCTAGCATAATTGGAGAATTATAATAATAGTAATAATAGTAATTAAAAGTTGTAATTATACTAGACTGTAATAAGTCAAAAGTATTGTTATAATCTCTAGTATAACCACAAAAGATGTGTAAAAGAACTGTATAACCATGAAGTTATTAGAGAGGAAAAATTAAATAATTGTGTAATAAATAATCCAAAATGCAGCAAGAAAAAAGGAACTAAATATAGAGGACTGATATATATATTTTTTATACACACACAATAGCATACATAGCAGCAACAGTATATGGTAGTAATTTTACATCTCTTTTTGGGTTCTCGGACCCAGTGCCAGTGCCTGAAGGGGGTCTTCCCACACACACCATCAAGCAATTCTCCAACACCAGCTGGGTGTCTGAGAACTCAATTCTGATGCTATCCACCTGGAGACAGCACCAGATTCCCAGGTTCAGAGCTCTGTCCTATAAGACTGCCCTCCACCCTGCCCTCTAGCAAGCCCCAGGCAGTTTACCTGTGCTTCTGACCTACCAGCTACAGATTGGAGATTCCCACGACCTCCCACTTAGGTTCCATTAATTTGCTAGAGGGGCTCACAGAACTCAGGAAACCACTTACATTTACCAGTTTCATAAAGGATACAAGTTAACAACCAGATGAAGAGATACATAGGGCAAGGTCCCAAACTCCACAAGCTTCTATCCTCGCAGGATTTGGGGCCTCGTTTGGTGGCACATGGAAGCACCCCAAGCGTAGAAGTTCCCTCTGACCAAGAAGCAGGACCCAAGAGAGCAGTAAGCTCTTTCCATGGGTTTTCGTGAGGGTTTCTTTGCAGTCATGATTGACCAAATTATTGGCCATTGGCTGATTCAACTTCCAGCCCCCGCCCTTGGGTCCAAAAGTCTCTCATTAATGTGACAAGACACCCATTTCACCTTTAAGGCTCCAAAGTGTTTTCAGAACCGGTGGATGATGACCAATTCGACCTGGAAATACATATTTGGTCATCTGGATGACCACCTATGTATTTCTTTTTTTTTTTTACCTATGTATTTCTTATAACTCATATCACAAGGAGTCAAAATGTATCAAATGGACTCGGGAAGATGATGGTGTGAGCAGGGCGGCAGAAAATCTCCTCCCCAACACTATATTTATCTACGAAAAACACCGAAAATACATCTATTCCTAAAAGAGAGACGAGAATACACACAGGGAAAGCGCACAGCGCAGGCAGCTACACCCGAGAGGATCGCACCCCAAGAGGCGGGTAAGACACTTGAGCCGCGACCCGGCAGAGCCCGAGCCCTCCCCACCCCAGCAAAAGACCGGGCGGAGGAGAGATCTCAGAGCCGGAGGGGTGGAAGTACACCCCGCGAAGTAGCCAGCCCCGGGGATCTATAAAGGGGAGCGCTTGACCCACATTGCGCAGTGCAGCGAGATTGGAGAGACAGAGGGGCAGGATCTGAGCGGGGAACGCTCCAGGGTGCTTGCAGCCGGCTCCCGGGAAGGAAAAAAAAAAAAAAAGCGCTTTCTTCAGCGGTCTTAAAGAGACAGGAGCCCAGCGGAGGAGCCGGATCGCCCCAGCACACTCAGCCCAGCAGGCTGGGAGTCCTGGGGAGTTTCAGACGCCTTAGCTGGCGACTGAGAAAGCGTAGCCATACTTAACACTTCTCACTGAGATCAACAGCCTCCTATTCGCTCCCACCCCTGCCAG
This sequence comes from Smutsia gigantea, assembly GCA_032199065.1. Lineage (NCBI taxonomy): Eukaryota > Metazoa > Chordata > Mammalia > Pholidota > Manidae > Smutsia > Smutsia gigantea. The sequence continues at coordinate 599 of JAVSCE010020774.1, read as the reverse complement.
AGCGATAAAGGGCCCTGCAGAGCGGCACAGTCACAGCTGTGGAATAGTGGGGCAATAGCGCCACCCAGAGCATTCCCACAGAATCTACATCTGGTGGGCATTTTTTTTTGTTTTTTTTTTTGTTTTTTCTTTCTTTCTTTCTTTCTTTCTTTTTTTTCGCTTTCTTTTTCTTCTCTTTTTAAAGTCTTAAAGAGCCCAGCTGACATACGTGGCAACTATCAGTGACCAATTCTATAGCCATGAAAAGACAGAGGAATATGGTTCAGACCAAAATCAACCAGACAATCCCAGAGAGGGAGTCTGAAGGGATGGAAATGCACAGTCTTCCTGAAAAAGAATTCAGAATAAAAGTCATAACCATGCTGATGGACCAACAGAGAAATGTGCAAGAGCTGAGGGAGGAAGTGAGGGAACTGAGGAAAGACAATGCAGAAATCAGACAAGCGATTGACAGGCTTAACAGCAGAATGGATGAGATGCAAGAGACTGTTAATGAATAGAAAACAGAGAACAGGAGTACAGAGCAGCTGAGGCAGAGAGAGATAAAAGGATTTCTAGGAATGAAAGAATATTAATAGAACTGTGTGACCAATCCAAAC
>JAVSCE010020773.1:0-160115 GCA_032199065.1 Smutsia gigantea | reverse complement strand
CAGCAGCCCAGTTTGAAAAAGACCAATGCACCCCTATGTTATTGCAGCACTATTTACAATAGTCAAGAAATGGAAGCAACCTAAGTGTCCATCAGTAGATGAATGGATAAAGAAGAGGTGGTACATATACACAATGGAATATTATTCAGCCATAAGAAGAAAACAAATCCTACCATTTGCAAAAACATGGATGGAGCTAGAGGAGGTATTATGCTCAGTGAAATAAGCCAAGCCGAAAAAGACAAGTATCAAATGATTTCACTCATATGTGGAATATAAGAACAAAAAAAAACTGAAGGAACAAAACAGCAGCAGACTCACAGAACCCAAGAACGGACTAATAGTTGCAAGGGAAAGGGACTGGGGAAAATGGGTGGGAAGGGAGGGATAAGAGGAAAAGGGGCATTACGACTAGCAGATGTAATGTTGGGGGGGCACGGGGAGGGCAGTACAACTCAGAGAAGACAAGTAGTGATTCTATGGCATCTCACTACGCTGATGGACAGTGACTGTAATGGGTTTGGTGGGGGGACCTGATGAAGGGGTAGTTTAATAATCGTAATACATGTAATTGTAAATTAATGATAATAAAATATATTAAAAAAAAAAAAAAAGAAAAGAAAAGAAAACAGAATCTCCAAAATAGATTTTATCCACCAATGAAGATGTGGCCCAAGGATATCCTTCATTTTCCTTCTTTTCTTTTTGCCTGGCCTAAAAGATCTCTATACAAATTCGTATGATAAATCATAGTTATTTTTCTATAAATTCATATTGTTTTCAATTCACATTGTGTTTCTCCCATCTGAATTTATCTTTTAGATAATGATATTCTCTGTAGATGCTTAATTGTTTCAACCCTCTTCATTTCCATCAACTTTCTTTAGAATACTTTTCCTTGTCTTGAATCCCTCTTTCTGCTGCAGAACACTCTTTTGAGTTCCCCACTTCCGCAGTAATTTCTCATTTGCCCTCCTAGGTTGACATGTGGGGACATGGGTGGAAAGGGTACTGGCAGCTGAGGACGGTGACTCCATTAGCCTGCTATCCCAGACAACCTACCGTTCATTTACTTCTGAAAGAAGAATCACCCACTCTTCATTACATCTCTGGATTTTTTTTTGTGCCCTATTTTTAGTAAGCATCTGTGTGAAACCTAAGCAAGCTTATTGGTCTCAGGACTAACCCAGAACCAGCAGCAAAGAAAGAGAAAGTTCTGACAGTTGTGCAGCACAGCTCTGAAAAGACTGCTGCTCCTTGAACCACATCTGCAAGCACACCAAGTAAGGTTTCTCTAAGGGCTCAGTGGTAGAAAGGGCTATGTTCTACACCTACCGCATTCGAATCTTTGGGGAAGGGAAAAAGGAAACTGCTTTTAAAAATGATCAGTTTCTTCAAGTGATTCTTTTGCACCTAAAGGTCAATTCTCCCAGGATTAAGCTATAAGATCATAGTATTTTCTTCCTCTGAGCCAAGGTTGCGGTATGGATCTGCACAATTACCAGGTATAGACACTCAGTAAGATAGAGACAAAACCAGCAGGAAGCAAAAGGTTGAAACAAGGGGAGAGACAGCCTATGTCAGAATCTGGAGCTGAAAAGCAAGATTTAAAAAAATCAGCAGGATAATTATGAGAAACATGCAGGCCACTCTCCCTTTAAAAACCTATCTTGTTCAGAGGTGCTTATCTCCAAACTGCTCAGCCATCCAATTCCAGTTCATGACAAGTCACTCAAGTTATATGCAATGGCCCTTTTACTGTTTTCCCCAAATCTCTTCATATTTCCAAACTTCTCCTTTTCCTACTCTGTCATTACTCAGCAGATTACTTTCCCAAACTTATGTGGAGAATACAGAAGGCACCTGGCAAGAACTACTTCTCCACTTCCAACGACCAAATCTGTAAATTTTCTTGCAACCTGCCAACTCAGAAAATATTAAGAAGACTGAAAATTAAGTAATTTGCAATATTGAACACCCTAATTTTATTTTTCAGTTTAGCTATCCTCTTCAGTTCCAATTTATCGTTGCACTTAATAGTCGTTCACACATATGTTTTCAAGAATTATTATTTTTGTTAGTAAAAGGTAGACTTATCTTTTAAAAATGCATAGTTCTATACTTGGTAAACAAATTTAAACTTATTTCTTGGAAGGAAGGTTTTGTTCCTGTGATGGTATGACCTGAACTGCTAAAGTGATTCTCCAAGTCAAATCCTGAAACCTCTCAAAACACATGTGGGAGATATGCTAAGCAGAGTGGCTTGGGCCAGATGTCTATCCTGGAATTGTTGTGAACGCATTTTTTTTTCAAGTGCAATATTTCTGTGACAAAGTGCCAGAGGAATGCAAAACCAAGAGCTCTTTGAGGATGTAATTTGATATAAATCTCATAAATAAATATTGAATTGAAATATGAGAATGGCAATCATTATCTCATAGCATAGAGGCAAAGCATTACTAGTTTTTGCAATCCATTAGCTCTTTGCGTGTACTCTAGAGCAATGACTTATGAGAAACAAGCTGAGACATTAAATCATTAAAGAGGCAAGGAACTATTCCATTAGTTGGGCTGGTTTATGAGTTGGCAGGATAAAAACAGACCCATAGCCAAAGTATCAGTCAATTCAGCTGTACTACCAAGTCCAGGAACACTGCTTCAGAGAGACAGGAAAGCTGTGACAGGGACAAATCTAGAGTCAAAGGCCTAGTCACCCCAAAGAAGTACAGGCTCTTCCTATCACAGAAATGGCATTAAGAAAACTAGAAAAAGACCCATTCAATTTGCCCACTTACTCAAAACGTCAATTCACTTTTATCGCAGCCACAGCAATTAAGGAAGAGCAACACTTTATTAGTAAAATAAAATTATTTAATGATGTTACAAGAAGATAGGGCTTGAAAGACTGCATTGATTACTTTAAAAGGTCCATTACGAAGCAATAATCACTTCTAAGAACTCCAATAAACTGGGGTGACATCCTCTTTCCCTATGCCATCAGCCAAGGTATTGGCATTTTAATTTATTATGAAACTTAAATTTTAGATTGTTATTGATTTCACAGGATAACAAGCATCCTCCTTTACTATTATTCACTAAGCTTTAGGTATTTACCAAACCTCTGTCAAAGATAGCCTTGTGGATAGCATTAGGTAGAGGAGGAAAATGACTGGTCCATCCTACTTGATGCCGATTTGCAATGTCCTCTGTGTTTCGTTTGCTACCCCTACAACATCTGAAATGGTGCCTCAGTCCACAAGCAAAAATACTGAGTCTTGGGTTTTGTAGGGTGGGGTGGTGGTGGTGGTGATGATAACACACTGTTAAAATACAATGGGATGAATGCAGTCTCCACCTGAGAGGAAGTGCAGTCAGAGAAGAAACCAAGACTTGCTTAGGATGAGGAGGCGGAGGACTTACTCATTGGAACAGGCTGAGGATGCAGAGACTAGAGGATGACTACATCAAATAAAAGCAGTTCCAGAGAGCTCAGTGGGAAGGCTGCAGAGATGTCTGTGTGGGGCTAGAAATCACTGGAGAAACACTGGTCAGCATGTGGACAAAGGTACATATGAGGACAGATGATCAGGGGGATTCATGTTTAGTGCTAAGGACTAGACAAAGATAAGGAACCAAATGGCTTTAATTTCCAGGCAGAAGGCAGAGGGGTCTAATGAGGCTGGTCAAAAGTTCTTCTGTTAGGGTCCTCAGGTGATGTCTTCCCAGAAAGCTATTTGGAAGGCATTATTTAACTGCAAAGGTTGCACCATCTGCAGCAGTTCACAGGGCAGTAAGAGACCGTCTGTGGCCTCCTGCACCAGTCTAGCCTGAAGTGACACCCAAGCACACGTTGGGGAGAAATTGATTCACTACAGGAACTGACCCTACAATGGGCCTCTGTGGCTGCTATGGTGAAAAATTTGCATATTGCATCTGAAATTACTTTTGGAGAGTTCTGTTTTTGTTTTTTGCTTTTGGTGTGCATTTAAACTATTTCACCCAGGACTACTCTAGCTTCTATTATTCCATATTTATGAAATCTCTGCTCCCAGATAAACCATTTGACTTAACACCCACCCTCTACCAATTATTTTTATTCTTTTGCCTCCACCACGTTTTTGCACATGTAGTTCCTGCTCATATTCTGCTCTTCCTTTAGGATATGCCATGTCTATAAAGGTCTGTCCTTGGAGCCTTGCTCTCATGTTTCCAGCCACTGAGGCCATCTATGGTCAGAGGTGGGAATAAATTTTTTAACTATTTGTTGGGAATAAATCTACCCATCTGTTGCCTTTAATTCTTAATGAAACTGTGCATTAAAATATATTTTCCTACCAAAATCTTGTTATCTCAAGTAGATGGTAATCTGCATGAAGGACAAAGGAATGCAGTTTGCCTCCCCTTTTTTTTTCTGTAGTACCAATCATACAGTATTTAAACTTGATTAAGTATTATTTGAGAGTTTATTCTAATGTTGGTGTGTACTTAAATATATGGCAATCTCCATTACATAAAATTTATAATATTTTACTTACTCTGAAATATTTAATGATAAATATATATTAAGAAACAGTGTTAAGGGGGATTCTGGGAAGATGGCAGCATGAGCAGGGCGGCGGAAATCTCCTTCCAAAACCATATATATTTGTGAAAATACAACAAATACAACTATTCCTAAAAGAGAGACCAGAAGATACAGTACAACAGCCAGACTACACCTACATCCGCGAGAACTCAGCGCCTCACAAGGCGGGTAAGATACAAAGCCACGACCCGGTGGGACCCAAGCACTCCCACACCCCAGCGCACTGGCGGGAGTAAAAGAGTCAGAGTGTGGAGGGAGTGGAAGCACAGGACTGCTAAATAACCAGCCCTGGTGATCTGCACTGGGAGCACAGACACACATTGCATAGTGGACTGATTGGAGTAAGGGAAGGGCAGGATTCGAGACGGAGACTGAGAGCAGGTCCCCACAGCAGGCACCCCGGGACAAAAGAAAAGTGGGCGTTTTTTTAAAAGTCTTAAAGTGACAAGGGCCCAGTAGTGGAACAAAATCGTCCCAGCGCACTCAGCCCAGCAGGCTGGGAATCTTGAGGAATTTCGGGCCCCCTAACCGAATGCCGGGTAAAGCAACCCCTCCGAAGCCCCTCACAGCGACAAGCAGCCTGCCATTTGTTCCCTCTGGCCGGCACTGCAAACAGTGCAGTGGATCCGCCACAACTGCGGGTCAGCGGGAGAGCAGTCCTGCCCACAGCAGTCACACAGAATCGCCTCCTGGTGGGCGTGCAGCTAACCAGGAAGGGCCGCGGAAGCCAGAGCAAGATCTGGAGGGCACCAAGGGGCGAAGAACGCACCCGGCGTGGCTGAAAACCCTGCAGTGCTCTAGGCTAGCCTGAGGGCAGCCCCACACAGAACAGCTCAGGGGATTATCCCAGAGACTGCCTCCTGGAGTGCGGGTAACCACCACAGGCTGTGGAGAACGACAAGGAGAACAACAAGCAGGAAGGGACTATGTTCTCCCAGCTGATACATGTGGGACCTGCCTGCGACTACTTCTATCGCCATGAAAAGACAGAGGAATATGGTACAGTCAAAAATCACCCAGACAACCCCAGAGAGAGGGCCTGGTGGGATAGAATTAAAACAATCTTCCTGAAAAAGAATTCAGAACAAAAGTCAAAACCATGTTGATGGATCTACAGAGAAATATGCAAGAGCTAAAGGAGGAAGTCAGGGGACACATTACAGAAATGAAACAATTGACTGACGGACTCAAGAGCAGACTGCACGAGGTGCAAAAGACTGATAATGGAAGAAAAATCAGAGAACAGGAATACAGAGAAGATGAGGCAGAGAGAGATAAAGGATCTCTAGGAATGAAAGAATATTAAGAGAACTGTGTGACCAATCCAAACAGAACAATATTCACATTATAGGAGTACCAGAAGAAGAAGAGAGAGAAAAAGGGATAGAAAGTGACTTTCAAGACATAATTGAGGAAAACATCACCAGACTGGGAAAGGAAATAGTTTCTCAGAATATGAAAGCCCACAGATCTCCCAACACAAGCGACACAAGGAAGACAACACCAAGACACATAATAATTAAGATGGCAAAGATCAAAGAAAAAGACAGAGTATTAAAGGCAGCCAGAGAGAGAAAAAAGATCACCTACAAAGGAAAATCCATCAGACTATCATCAGACTTCTCAACAGAAACCTTACAGGCCAGAAGAGAATGGCATGATATATTTAACGCAATGAAACAGAAGGGCCTTGAACCAAGAACACTATACAGCACGATTATCATTTAAATTTGAGGGAGGGATTGAACAATTGTCAGACAAGTGAAAGCGGAGGAGATTTGCCTCCCACAAACCACCTCTACAGCATATCTTAAAGGGACTGCTGTAGATGGAAGCACGCCTAAGGCTAAAAAGACGTCACCAGAGAAAATAAAATCATAGCAAAGAAAGCAGACCATATACATACGAACTAAAGGCAAAAAGTAAAATCAACTATCCACAAAAACAATCAATGGAAATATAAAAGTGTACAGAATAAAACACCAAGTATATAAAGAATGGAGGAGGAAGAATAAGAAGGGAGAGAAATAAAGAATCATCAGACTGTGTTTATAATAACGTAACAAGAAAGTTAAATTAGACTCTTAGATAGTAGAGAAGCTACCCTTGACCCTTTCGTAACCACGAATCTAAAGCCAGCAATGGCAATACATACATATCTATTGATAATCACCCTAAATGTAAACGGACAGAATGCACCAATCAAAAGACACAGAGTAATAGAATGGATAAAAAAGCAAGACCCATCTATATGCTGCGTACAAGAGACTGACCTCAAACCCAAAGATATACACAGACTAAAGGTGAAGGGATGGAAAAAGATATTTCATGCAAACAACAAGGAGAAAAAAGCAGGTGTTGCAGTACTTGTATCAGACAAAATAGACCACAAAACGAAGAAAGTAGCAAGAGATACATAACGACATTACATAATAATAAAGGGCTCAGTCCAACAAGAGAATATAACCATTTTAAATATATATGCACCCAACACAGGAGCACTGACATATGTGAAACAAATACTAACAGAATTAAAGGAGGAAATAGAAAGCAATGCATCCATTTTAGGAGACTTCAACACACCACTCCCTCCAAAGGACAGATCAACCAGACTGAAAATAAGTAAAGACACAGAGGCACTGAACAACACACTAGAACAGATGGACCTAACAGACATCTACAGAACTCTACACCCAAAAGCAGCAGGATACACATTCTTCTCAAGTGCACATGGAACATCTTCCAGAATAGACCACATACTAGGCCACAAAAAGAACCTTAGTAAAGTCAAAAATATTGAAATTCTACCAACCAACTTCTCAGATCACAAAGGTATAAAGCTAGAAATAAATTGTACAAAGAAAACAAAAAGGCTCACAAATACATGTAGCTTTAACAGCATGCTCCTAAATAATCAATGGATAAATGACCAAATTAAAACAGAGATCAAACAATATATGGAGACTATTGACAACAATAACACAAAGCCGCAACTTCTGTGGGATGCAGCAAAGGCAGTTCTAAGAGGAAAGTATACTACAATCCAGGCCTATTTAAAGAAGGAAGAACAATCCCAAGTGAATAGTCTAAAGACACAATTACTGAAATTGGAAAAAGAAGAACAAATGAGGGCCAAAGTCACCAGAAGGAGGGACACAATAAAGATCAGAGAAGAAATAAATAAAATTGAGAAGAATGAAACAATAGAAAAAAAATCAATGAAACCAAGAGACAGTTCTTTGAAAAAAATAAACAAAATAGACAAACCCCTAGCCAGACTTATTAAGAGAAAAAGAGAATCTACACAAATAAACAGAATCAGAAATGAGAAAGGAAAAATCACTACGGACCCCACAGAAATACAAAGAATTATAAGAGAATACTATGAAAATCTATATGCTAACAAGCTGGGAAACCTAGAAGAAATGGACAGCTTCTTAGAAAAATACAACCTTCCAAGACAGACCATGCAAGAAACAGAAAACCTAAACAGACCAATCACCAGCAACGAAATTGAATCGGTAATCAAAAAACTAGCCAAGAACAAAACCCCCGGACCAGATGGATTCACCTCTGAATTTTACCAAACATATAGATAAGAAATGATACCATTCTCCTTAAAGTTTTCCAAAAAATAGGAGAGGAGGGAATACTTCCAAACTCATTCTATGAAGCCAGAATCACTCTAATACCAAAACCGGGCAAAGACCTCACCAAAAAAGAAAACTACAGACCAATATTCCTGATGAACGTGAATGCAAAAATACTCAACAAAATATTAGGAAACCAAATTCAAAAATACATCAAGAGGATCATACACCATGATCAAGTGGGATTCATCCCAGGGATGCAAGGATGGTACAACATTCGAAAATCCATCAACATCACCCACCACATCAACAAAAAGAAGAACAAAAACCACATGATCATCTCCATAGATGCTGAAAAAGCATTTGACAGAATTCAACATCCATTCATGACAAAAACTCTCAACAAAATGGGTATAAAGGGCAAGTACCTCAACATCATAAAGGCGATATATGACAAACCCACAGCTAACATCATACTTAACAGCGAGAAGCTGAAAGCTTTTCATCTAAGACTGGGAACAAGACAGCGATGCCCACTCTCTCCACTGTTATTCAACATAGTACTGGAGTTCCTAGCCACGGCAATCAGACAAAACAAAGAAATACAAGGCATCCAGATTGGTAAAGAAGAAGTCAAATTGTCACTATTTGCAGATGACATGATATTGTACATAAAAAACCCTGAAAACTCCACTCCAAAACTACTAGAACTAATATCTGAATTCAGCAAAGTTGTAGGATACAAAATTAACACTCAGAAATCTGTTGCTCTCCTATACAGTAATGATGAGCTAACAGAAACAGAAATCAGGAAAACAATTCCATTCACAATTGCATCCAAAAGAATAAAATACCTAGGAATAAACCTAACAAAGGAAGTGAAAGACCTATACCCCGAAAACTACAAGACACTCCTAAGAGAAATTAAAGAGGACACTAACAAATGGAAATTCATCCCATGCTCTGCTAGGAAGAATAAATATTGTCAAAATGGCTATACTACCTAAAGCAATCTACAGATTCAATGCAATCCCTATCAAAATACCAATAGCATTCTTCAATGAACTGGAATAATTACTTCTAAAATTCATATGGAACCACAAAAGCCCCCGAATAGCCAAAACAATCCTGAGAAGGAGGAATAAAACAGGGAATTACGCTCCCTGACTTCAAGCTCTACTACAAAGCCACAGTAATCAAGACAATTTGGTATTGGCACAAAAACAGACCCACAGACCAGTGGAACAGAATAGAGAGTCCAGACATTAACCCAAACATATATGGTCTATTAATATTTGATAAAGGAGCCTTGGATATACAATGGGGAGATGATAGCCTCTTCAGCAGCTGGTGTTGGCAAAACTGGACAGCTAAATGTAAGAGAATGAAACTGGACTACTGTCTAACCCCATTCACAAAAGTCAACTCAAAATGGATCAAAGACCTGAATGTAAGTCATGAAACCATAAAACTCTTAGAAAAAAACATAGGCAAAAATCTCTTGGACATAAACATGAGCGACTTCTTCATAAACATATCTTCTGGGGCAAGAGAAACAAAAGCAAAAATGAACAAGTAGGACTATATCAAACTGAAAAGCTTCTGCACAGCAAAGGACACCATCAATAGAACAAAAAGACATCCTACAGTTTGGGAGAATATATTCATAAATGACATGTCAGATAAGGGGTTGACATCCAAAATATATAAAGAACTCATGCACCTCAACAAACAAAAAGTAAATAATCCAATTAAGAAATGGGCATAGGATATGAATAGACACTTTTCCAAAGAAGAAATTCAGATGACCAACAGGCACATGAAAAGATGCTCCACATCGCTAATCATCAGAGACATGCAAATTAAAACCCCAATGAGATATCACCTCACACCAGTGAGGATGGCCAAATCCAAAACCCAAACAACAACAAATGTTGGTGAGGATGTGGAGAAAAGGGAACCCTCCTACACTGCTGGTGGGACTGCAAATAAGTTCAACCATTGTGGAAAGCAGTATGGAGGTTCCTCAAAAACTCAAAATAGAAATACCATTTGACCCAGGAGTCCCACTCCTAGGAATTTACCCTAAGAATGTAGCAGCCCAGTTTCAAAAAGAGTCATGCCCCCCTATTTTTATCGCAGCACTATTTACCATAGCCAGGAAATGGAAGAAACCTAAGTGTCCATCAGTAGATGAATGGATAAAGAAGATGTGGTACATATACACAATGGAATATTATTCAGCCATAAGAAGAAACAAATCCTACCATTTGCAACAACATGGATGGAGCTAGAGGGTATTATGCTCAGTGAAATAAGCCAAGCTGAAAAAGACAAGTATCAAATGATTTCACTCATATGTGGAGCATAAGAGCAAAAAAAAAACAAAACTGAAGGAACAAAACAGCAGCAGACTCACAGAACCCAAGAATGGACTAATAGTTACCAAAGAGAAAGGGTCTGGGGAGGATGGGTGGGAAGGGAGGGATAAGAGGGAAAAAGGGGCATTATGATTAGCAGATGTAATGTTGGGGGGACACGGGGAGGGCAGTACAACTCAGAGCAGACAAGTAGTGATTCTATAGCATCTCACTACGCTGATGGACAGTGACTGTAATGGGGTTGGTGGGGGGACCTGATCAGGTGAGGAGTTTAGTAACCATAATGTTGCACATGCAATTGTAGATTAATGATACCAAAAAAAAAAAAAACGAAACCGTGTTAAAAACAGTGAAAAGTGCACGTCAAGCATACGTTTGAGTGTAATGCAGGACCAGCAGGGCCACAGTGTTTCATTTAAGAACAGCACCATGGTTACCTGTGATGAGGCACAGTGAGACGTATGATGGATGAGAACTATTACACAGCGTCGGTAGACTTCTGACCTAAGTCCACTTTATTACATACTTGTTACTATTTTTTTCCTTTTGAAATGGGCATATTTTCCTATATGACATCAAGATATAAAACCCACCACAAACGGTACTTTTATTCGCCATGAACTGATGTAAAGCGGCTTATTTCTAATGGCTGCAATGCATCATAAATTCAAAATAAATTAGTGTCTATTAAGCCACAGGCTCCCCATCATTTGTATTCCAAATGGTGCTTAGACATCAGGCATTACTGGAACCACCTTTCATCTGAAGAGCAATATTGATATTCTTCAGTCAGAGCACATTAAAATGATCCTATAAAATACAGTGACTTCAGGAAGGATACAGCATGCTGTATTTCTGATGAGAACATTACTGAGGTTTCCTAGTAGCAAAAGGCACTTCTTTCCCTTATAAAAACTGTGTTTTTGAGGTAGAAGTTAAATATGTCTCAAATAAAAATGACTTTTAAGGAACCTGGTAGTGGTATGCTATTTATGCCTTAGCCATTTTGCCACCTAAAATCACAAAGCACACAGGGAGCATTCAAAATATATTCATGAACTAAAAAAGACAATTTTGCTTTTGTTTTCGTATCATGTTCTAAACTCTTTTCAAGATGATTTAATCGTGTAGGAGATGCACTGGGCTTCATTGTTCATGTCACAGAAAAGGAAACTTCAAGCTGAATTTTAAGAAAGGAATGTATGAATATGAATTTATTGCAATATGTGAGAATTAAAAAAATTTTTTAATATAAACATAATGAAACTTTTCTTAATCTTCTTATAATTTATGTTTTGACTGTAATATTTGAACAATATCCAGTTGCACGAATAAAATAGTTAAAATTTTCTAAATCACCCAAGTCCCCAAATCCACATCATCAACTATAATCTTCAGGGAATTTTTGGAATATCGGTGATTCTAACCAGAATCTCCCAGATTATTGATGGATTCCCTCCCTAGTCAGAAAGTCAAGTTTGAACTGAGACAACCCACGGCATTTGCACACCGAGGGTGTAAATATATATTTAACTTTATATGTTCATCTTAAATATATTCTGGTATGGTACAGAAGGGGAAGGGAGGGCCTGGCGCTCGAGTGGCAACAGAGCCATGGCACACGATGTGTTTGGCATCTCCCACCCTCTGGGGAGAGCCGAGGCTTCCGGGAAGAGCATTTACAGGCAGAGGGGAAGGGCACTGAGCTGGGAGTCAGGCTCTGTGGTAGGGCTCAGCTCAGCCACTGAAACTGACTATGGTTAAACCACTTATCCCCCTGTGGCCTCTGTTTCCACCACTATAAGCCAAGGCGATTAGGACTTGGGGATCTTTCAAGTCCCTGCCACTTACAAGATTCTTACTTCTGGTTACTTTTTCTGGAACAAGAGCCTCTGGCAACTTCCTGGGGCCTTAAGTATATCTGTTGTCCTTGAAGAGCCCTCTGTGAGTCCATTTTGTGTGGACAACTACGTGGATGTTTTTCATACAACAGTGAGAATGAACTGCATACTTTTTCAACAGACATTTAAAAAGTGATGTCAATTCTTAATGAAATAACCCTTTATCTAACATTCTACATCCTCTCTTTTGTAAAATTGGTGTTGGCAGGACGGGGGGGAAGGTGGTCTAGAGTCCAGAGGCTAGAAGTTTAACTGGATGGGGCTCCAGCATGCAGCCACTGTTATGGGTTGACTGGGGCAATGAATTATTCAAAAAGGCAGGATTTGGTATGGGAGGTCAGTTCAAGTTTCATGAAGTTCCTTATAAATCAGTAGAAAAATAAGAACTTTGGGTACTGGAGAAAGTTAAGAAATAAAGGATGAAAGAGGCTGACAGCCACCAAGAAAAGCAAAGGTATGAAAAGAAACCACTTAGGAGCTGCACTGTACACTGTAGTCACATGAGGCCCTCTTCCTGGGCACAGCGCCCTTTCATACACCTGCTTTGGCATATTTCCTTCAGAACCCACAGAAATTCATGAATCATTGCACTTTCTGATATAAGGACTAAAAAACGGTACCATTTTTAAGTATACCACACTCTCGTGAAGGCTTTCTCCATAGAGATGTATATTTGGATGGCACTGTTTTAGTGTATGAAGACCTTCACACTTTTGTTTATTCCATCTGACTTCTCACAGCAATCTGTAAGGCATAATATCACTAGTTTCATGATGCAGATCATTCTGTTACGGTGGACAAAGCAGATTCTCACACTGGCTCAAGGACCTGCCTGGATTCACATCTCCAGAGTCGGTCCCAACTTGAATTTGCACAAACAAACCTTACTGGAAGAACTCTTATCTTCCATCAGTGTATAGCTCTCTGGCACGATGTTGGGGTTTGACCCTGTGCCTTTTAAGCTGTGTGAAACCCTCATTACAAAATGCCATGATGTTAACAGAATAATAATTGTTTCTATTGCTGAAAAGCAGTACTGAAGTTATTTTCAGAGCACCTTCTTTCCTGAGTGTAGGTCACGGGATCTCTGGGGACCGAGCCAAGAGCTGCATGATGACCACCGTTCAAGGCAGGTTCACAGAGTTTAAGTGACTTGCATGATTGTCACATGGCTGACCAATAGTCGAGTGAAGATTAGAATGTGGGCTTTTTATTTTAAATTCAAAGTGCTTAGATAGCTGATAGCCAAAGAACTCAAGGACTTGAAAAAGTAGAGATAAAAATTAATAGGACTTAGTATATTTAGGACTCTAATCTTGTCAAACACTTCAAAGTACTGGGCTTGGGGCTACCACGCTTGCTTTCCTAAGACTAGTCCTGTGATTTTTGCCATTCATTTAATCTTTCTGCACTTCAGTTCTGGAATTGAGAAAATGATGATCCTTTCTCCCCAAACTCATACGTTGTTTAAAATTCAAATAAGGTAACCCATGTTAAAGAATATTAACTTTAAAATGCTATGCAAATATGAAATGCTACTGTTTTTGTCACTTAATTTAAGATTTTCGGAAAAAGACTTAAGGAGAGTTTCTTATTTGATTTAGAAATTTAGAACATACGCAAGAATAACATGTAAGACATGTTTGGGCTTGAACGTTTTGCATTTATTTTGTGGTATGCATTATTAACTGTCCATTACATAAAAGGAATTAGACCAGGCCAAGACAAGAAAAGGCACTTGGCATAAAGATAGGATTTGTCCTGGCAGAAATTAATAAACATATATTCTTTAGATTACATTTTTGATGATTGTTGATTTCCTGAAGTGATATATTTTCCTCCCCTTTTGTTTTTAATCTATTAGAAAGTTCTACATGGACCTTGGGATATGTGTGGAAAGGCTGCATAGATTAACACTGCTACAGATAAGATAGGTAGCTGAAGAAACTTCAGAGTTTGAAAGTTCCTTAGATCTATTAACAGTCATATTTTAGTGGAATAGAATAGTATTTAACTATTCTGTCCTGAAAAGCATGTATTTCAAGAAGGAGTTGTCTAAGCACAAAAATGCTACTGGAGTCTGAATACGTCTCAAAATAAATCAGGAAAAGAAACAGTCAGACAGATGGACTTTGTCCAAATATTCAGGCATAATGTTCTCTCTAAATAGCCACCAATCTAGTCCTCCTTAACTAAGTCAGTCCTTGCATCATTTGGTGACTACCTTTATTAAATACTAATGCTTTTCTTTACCAGTTTTTACTCTGTTTCAACTATATAGCAATAAACCTAATATATACTTCCATGCTAACATATCTAATTCTCACACTTAAAATATATTTACACATTAGCACAGGAAATAGGCAGAAACTTGAAAACTCCAGAACTGTATCATTTTAGGAGCTGTTTTTCCTCCTTATTTCTTATTTTAGAGAGCCCAGTCTTTTAGAGCAGACTTGAGACCACTTGTGTGGATGGGACTAGGAGATTAGAGTTCTTTCTGGTAGATGGTGCTGACAGATGTACCTAAGTAACTGTCAGAGGATTTTTTCCTTTTGTATTAGGGATCCGAAAGAACATTAGAAATGTAAGGAAATGTGGTAGCAGTAAGTGGTGTGGACACCTGCAAGGGAAGGCTTCCATAGGTCCCAGTACACCATGAACTAATGTCTGAGATCCTTGTCCTGAAAATTCAATAGAAGCTGGGTCACAATGGACCTCTGTGTAAACAATGAACTCTTTTTGCAAATGTGAAAGCTTGCAGGCCACCTACTACAACAAAAGCAGATCCTCAATAATTTCAATAATTTTGAAGAATGCATCTCTTCCTACAAGTACTTTTAACTTTTCCACAGAAACAGACAACTGGACACCACTATCCAAGTATCAAAGTCAACTCTACTGTCAGCAAGCCCCAGTGTGCAGTTTGGAAACTGTTTCACTTTTCCTGAACTGCCATTCTGTCTTCAGAGGCCTACTTTAACGGGCCAAGTTTAAGTGACAAATAACAACTTGGTTTAGACAAAAAAAAGTAATGAAACTAATCTGTTTACAAGGTGAGGACTCCTCTGCTTGTTATGTGGTCATTTTAAAAACCACAAAAGCATGTGATTAGTAAAACCTACCTACACAATTCTTCAACTATACTAGAATTTTTAGAAAGTTGGTCTTGTAGAGAAAGGTGGGTCAGAAAAGCTTTGGTTTGCACAGATAATTAAAGCATTATGGCTATAAAATTATAATCAAATGAGAGGAATGAAAATGAATCAATAATGATTTGGAAATTAAAAAATGACATTTAACAAAGAGAAACGAGAGTGAGAGATAGAGTAAGGACACCACTTTTCAAATGATTTTTCTTTTTTTTGTCACAGGGGACTTATATGAACTCAGAAATCATAAAGAGTGATGGGAAGTGGAAAGAAATAACCACCTGATCTGCCTGGTAAAATAGCCCATACAGAACAGCATGGGCACCCACTCAGTTCTAGCTTTCTGCTCCTAAAGTTATAAAGCCAGTAGGTTCCCTCACCTCCTAGAGATGCTATTAAATTGTGTAGATTTTAACAGGAAGCTTAATATTAAGAAGAAAGGTCTTTAAGGGAGAAAGAAGACAATTATGAGCTTAATTACCCAAACCATGCACAGGCATGATAAATGAGAATGTGTTGAGTATCCAGTGGTGATACACGTATGGGGCATGACTCTCACCCAGCTTAATGGTACCACTAATAGTTCTGAAGAGGAAAAGGATTTTGCAATTTTTAATTTAAAAATATGAATCAGAGTGAAAGTTTAGACAAACTAGAAAAATAATGTCAGACAAATATGTACATAGGTACCTATCTATTTTATATTTCCCTATTTCAGAAGATGGTAAACTTGCAGAATTTCTAGGATTCTATTTTCCTACGTAACAAAGAAAAGTGCACCACAATAAAAAGGAGTATGTGTCCTTTCAGGGGGAAATGAAGCTGAATATCATCCCCCAGGTCTCAGTGCGGTATTCACTACCTAGAACATTGACGACAGTCTTAGTCTTGTAAACTCAAATTACGACTTTTTTTTTGTCGTAATCTGAGAGTATATCCACCTTTTCAGGAGTAAATTCATATGGACCACTTGCCATCCTAGTTCAAGCCACTATCACTGAAAGACTTTCATATGCTGCCTGAAGGGCTTCTCAGCCATCAGGGCACAGCCTTTAGGTAGCTAAAGGGAGAAAATGCACTGGATGCTACCATGTAGCAAAAGAAAATATTCAGGAGCAGAAATCTAGAACTGAGTGGGTGCCCACACTCTTCTGTCTGGCCTCGTCCCATCGTCCCTTCCAATCCCTGTTCATCCTAATCACCCAAGAAGTGGTCACTCATACCCACGCTCAGTCAAATCCATTAATCAAAGCCATAACTAATGCTTTACTTTCTACCTTTCTCTTGTGAGCTATGGAGCAACCATTCTTTGTTTGTTTCCTGTTGTTTTGGCTTTTGTGAGTGTCACAGCTGTTCCATTACAAAACTGTTACCCTTTCAGTTGGGAACTGTTTGATTCCCCCATCCAAGTGCTTCAGGGCCAGGAGGTAGCACAGTGTTCTCCCAGTTAACTCTTAACCCCTGAACCCCCTCTCCAACTTTGCCCTCTTTGAAGCTATTTCTATCAAGTTACAGAATCTTCTCCAATGGCCTTTTTGCTGTTCTGTATTGGCACCTAGGTTTCTCACCCACTCCATTTTCATGGCTGGCTCATGGCTAAGAGTCTGTCTCTGCTTCACTGCCGGTCATCTTTCTTAGGGACATCAATATACATGTGGACTTCTCACTTTCTTGACCTCTTTACTCCCTGATATTTTGCCTCTCTCTTTTTTTCTTCTGCATTCTACCTTGATGGTGCGCTGAAATGGTCATTAGTTGGAATTTGTCATCAACAAATATGACACTACTGTCCCCCAATTCAAATGCAAACACCCCCTCATCAACTTGGACCTTCCACATCATTTGTAACCACTCTGACCATTATCAATTTCTCAGTCGCATCAAGGTTTCCAACCCATAGACGCTACTGTTTCCATCCAACGTCTAACATTTATCAAGTTCTCCTACATTTCTTTCCCTTGTAGAACTTAAATTGGATAGCTAATTCTTATAACAAATTCTTTGAAAGCATCCTGGACTCATTTATTCCTCCCTCCATAATGTGCATCAGGAAAATACCTGAGAATGAATGTAGGCATAGTCCCTCCTTTCTCACGCTTACACTGAAGACCTGAAAATTGCTGTAGAAACATCACAGAACTGTACTGACTGGTGCCTTTACATTTCATGATCTCAAGCATCAAATGGGATCTCAAGAGTGTCCCAGTACTGCTCTGTAATTTTCTAATAATCTAGCTTTCTGCTGTCTGAGACTTCAGGCATCATGCCCTCCATCCTCAGGGAACTTATCTCCTCCCTTCCAGTCCCACCTCTCCACAGTTAGCCTATGGCAAGACCAGAGAAGGCATTACCGGGGCTAGTTCATCTTTCTGTGAATAAAACCCCACTCTACTTAAATACGGACCCTATTCCCTCTCAATGCAACATTTCTACTCCATATTTTTAATGATCTTGCAAACAGAGTTGTAATAATATCTGTTGGCTAATAGTCCACTGTTATTATCCAATATTATATTATAATTGTATAATCCAATATTAGATTATATTGGATAATTATTCAATAATAGAATGATAATTCTATTATTGTAATAGAATTGTAATAGTATCTGTTGGCTGGACAGTGTTTGGATAGATACTGACCAGCTTTGCCTCATGACCACTCCTTCTGAATATCCCTTTAATCTACATTACATAAGTGGAGTTAGTTAGTATGATTACCACTGCAGCACAGAGTTCTTTCTTATTTTTAAGGTGACTTTGCCTATCTCAATTTTGATCCGTATATGAACTGGCCATCAAGTATAAATCTCTGGACAATCTTACACAAAATCTCTACGTGTTTCCAGAGGTGTAAGTAATGATTACTGAGTGGTGAGCTTTCAAGGAGCTGAACTGAGGACAGAAACGTGAGGCCAAGCCAAGCCTGTGCCATCACACCAAGCAGCACCGACAGCCCGAAGGGGGAGGAGCCAAGACTAGATGTTAGACTTCCTGGGGCCTCATTCTGTATCCTTTTAATTGTCAGTTTTACTAACATACTCATTATTAACAAGAGCATTAGACCCTAGAGGATCAGATATCAGCCAATAAGATTTCAGACTACCTAATTCTGTATCCAAGAGAGGGAGGATGATGACAAGGTTGTACTCAATGACTAGTCAGTCATCGTTCCTGAAATCAGCCTTTCTCTCCCTTCCTTTTCCCCCACCCTACCTTTTCATTCCTTTCTCTCTTTCAGAGTCTCACATCTGCTTACATATACTTAATATGTCTATCAATCTATACCTAAAAACTTTAAATTTTCTGTTTTCAAAACATTTTGAAATATGGATTACAAACACACACACACACACACGTTGGCTAACTGAAAGTAGCCATTCTTTATATTCCAAAGATCTTTCCCCAAAGAGTGGCAAGTTGCTTTTCTGCTCTCCATGAACGCCACTGGCATGCAGGGTAGCATTCTGGTGACCCATAGGTTCAAGGCAACCCAAATTAGCCACATGCCCTCATTCCTCAGTACAACTGAGCGAACTTTAGACGTGGTCAGGGGAAAAATGAGAATGAGTCTAAAAAATGTTTCTGAACTCTACCCAAAATAGTGTCGCTCCCTTCCTCGTATCCTGAACTTGACAGCTTAGTCAGCAATCCTTCTGTGGTCCGCTGAGATGACACTAACTACAACATAGAAATCTGAGATCACCTCTCTCAAAAGAAAGATGCTATGTTTTGAACGGTGGCCCAGTACACTGTCAACATTCAAAAAATAAATTACAATAATAAGAACGTGTAGGAGGCAGTTCAGGGAGAAACGAGTGAAATGTTGAAAAGGCTGAGGGACTCATTTATGAGGGATGATTAAGAGAACAAAGAATGAGTAGCTGGGCCCAACAACACTGAGGAAGAGGATGGAATAATTGCTTATATTGTTTAACAGGCTTGGACATGCTGAAGGGTAAAAACACTTATTAGTCAGCAAGTAGGAAACAAGAATAATCTCTATATAACTTACATTTCTTTAGTGTAATTTTCAAAACACATCTCACATATTTCAGAGTATAATTAAGCAGCATAGACATTATTTTAAGTTCATAAAACATTTTTTTTTGTGGTGAAAATAATTTGAATGAGGAAAGTTTTTTTTTTGGAAGAATGTTATGTACCGTTTGTAATAGGAAGATGGAGAGTGACTGACAGAGGACACATAATCCTGAAAGACGGCACCATGAACACCCTCATCCTACTCCTGCTACTCTGTATGACATTTAGAAAACTCCTTTCTTAATCTGTCCTTTATCTGTAAAGTAATGCAGCAGTAAAGTGGAGGAAACATTCCTTCACTTTGTAAAAGTCTATGAACACACGTCATTATGATGCAAGGTGTGAAATGTGTCTTTAAGAAATGTTAAATGATATGAAGTTGGAAGAGGAATTTCGAGGTTTAATGATGAATTACACGGATAATACGATACTAAGAACCCATTGGCAACATTCTATTTTGTGATGCACATGAGCAAAGAATTATTTCTTGTATGTCCATGATTAAATATGGATATGCTGTGGAATGTAAGCTTTCAACAATATTTCTGAACATACACTATTATTCTTTGTCACTGGACTATCAATAACATTATTTTTTAAGCATTTTACATGGTAGGAAGTATATACTACATTTTTCAGAATTTAATTAACTGGAATTTTCATAAACTAAAAATTTTCTCCTATCACTTTCATTTCACAGGTAAAAACTTGTATGGACTTTGTTATTGTTCTACTCTTAAATGCAGAAATTTCATAAAGATCTCAATTAAAAGTATTCCTAAAATACGAAAGCACCTGCCCTATTTCTTTAAACACATTTTAATGAAAATATTCACATGACATCATTAACTGTTTAATAATGCTCCATATACTTAAATCACAGTCATATTTATGTCTTAAATTCTAGCCCCGTTCTGTTTTGCAACTTGGCAAACATCTCAGAAGCACCCAACTGGTTCCAGCAAGTTCTATCATATACATCACAACATATACAACATATATTTACTTGGGAAATGTTACATCTGATTAGCAAGTTCAATTATAAATCCTTTTCATCATCTGTAGTTGATATAAAAACCTGAAGACTAACTTCAAGAAAAATTTGAGATGTGGGTTTTTTTAAGCATATTGTCAATGTTATTATTCTTATTTAATAACTTTATTTTCTTCTTACCTTTTAGTTGTATACCTCTGAAAACTGATACTGAACTATGACAATCAGGTAAGTTTTCAGGGGAGACACCTGATACGGTGAAACAGCACCCCACTTTGCCACATTAACAGTGCCTTTATTCCATTGTCACCTGATCGTCAGCCCTAGAATGAGGGATGGACACAAAAGCTGTATTCCACGGAGGATCTAGGAGAAGCTGCTCTGTGCTTCCAACAACTTTCAGGCTTTTCTGCTCTAATGCTTTCTTGGAAAGTGTATGTAACTGCTTAAGGAGCTGATGAGGTACCTGTATTAAAGTCATTATGTATCATGCGTAGTATACACATCACATATTATATGTAATAGGCATTATATATATTCATCTCCATGATTAAATTTCTCATTGTCAGTTTTTATAACCTGCATGCCTGTTTAGGAGTGAAAAAGAATTTGTACAATATTCACTAACTATAACCAAAAAATACTTCTTACACACCTGAAAAGAAAGTCAATGGAAATAAAAGCAAAGCAAATGGAAACAAACAAGAGTAGCAAACAAATAACTACTGTTTTAGAGCTTTGTAATGGAAAGCAGCTGAAGGATTTCAGAGTTTATGAGAGTATTTTTTGCATATTTACACTATGACCTCATAATAGCACCCAGAGTCATATTATGCAATGCCTTGCATTCAAATCCACATTTCCACATTTTATATTTTATAGGCAGGAATCAATTTCAGGTATGGTCTCCGTTGCTTTTACACTAAAATGCTGACTCTGTAAACATTTCAAATCCTCTCTATCCTTCTGGAAGACTTGCCATTCCCTTTTTAACCAATTCCCTTGACTGTTGAGGCTGTCTTTTATTTGTTTTTCTCTTCTCCCACAGCAGTTCATGTCTCTGTCTTTAAAAGTATCACATAGATTTAACAATGTTTACTTCTCTTTCCTCCTAACTGGATGAAACTCCTTGCCAGGGACCATGTCTTTTTCATCTTCAGACACGGATATCTAGCATAATTCCTGGCACATGAAAGGAGAGCAATGCCTATTTATTAAATGGAATTTTAAAATATGAATGAAGGAATTTGGTCCTGGGAAAGTAAATGACCCCTGAAAAAAAAATCACACAACTACTGAGTAGCATAGCCAAAAACAGAACCCTGTTTTTCATGGCTTATTTTATGATTATTATGATAATTTCAGTAATGATCCATTTGTTCATTCCTTCAAAATACTCAGCACCTAGTATGTGCCTAGAGCTACAACAGTGAACAAAACAGGAAAAAAATAATCCCTGCTCCATGAGGTTTATATTCCAGTGGGGGATTGAAAGTTTACTTTCTGAACCTGAGCTGTGCCGTATGGTAGCTATCAGCCAACTGAGGCTTTTTAGATTTAAATTAATTAAAATGAAACAAAAAGAAAATTAGTTCCTTTCTCAAACTAACTTCAAGTGTTCAACAGTCACTCGTGGAGCTCATGTACAGTACAGTGCCATTCTTATAAAAACCGATAACGTCAAGTGGTGTGAAAGGGGAAAAAATAATGCAAGGAAGAGGATAAAAGTCTGTGGATGTGATGTTGACATTTTATATAGGCTAGCTCTAGAAGACCTCTCTGGGAAGGTGAGTTTTGAGTAAAGACCTGGAAGAAGTAGAAGCCATTTATAAATTCAAAAGAATATCATTCCAGGTAAAGGGAGGAGTGGGAACAAACACCTGAGGTGAAAGCACGGCTGGCATATCCTGAGGACAGCAGGTGGACAGTGTAGCTAGAGGAGTGAGAAAGATGGACAATAATACGATCAGGGAAGTAACGGGGTCCCGCGACAGGAAGCCTTAGGTAGATGTGCAAGACTGCACTTGGGTTACAACAGGATCTCACGGAGAGCTATATTCTGAAACAGGGACACCAAATCAGAGGCCACAGTACTAATCTGGACTACAAATAATCACGTCTTGAACAAGGTAATGGCAGAAGCAGTGAGAGGATTTTTAGAAGGTAGAACCAAAACAGGTGCAAATCAGGACAGAGGGGGAAAAACAAGAGAAAAAAAAATCAAGGATGGTTCCAACCTTTTTGGCCTGATCAACAGGTTTAGGGTTGAACTTCAAGAGGTAATTTTTAGATAGGTTAAATTAGAAAGGCCTGTTAGGCATCTCAGGGGAAATGTTGAAAGAAAGCATTGCATGCAGGTCTGGAGTTCAGGAGAGATTGGGACTGGAGAGGTAAATCTGGGAGGCATCGACATAAATGACAGCTAAGGTCATGAGGAATTACAAGTTACCTATGGAGCAAGTACATGCGGAAAAGAGAAGAGACCAGATGCCTACCTTTCCAATGTTGAGAGCTTCAGGAAATAAACACCAGAATATAAATATGAACAAGGCATGGCTAATAGCACCAGGAGAAAAAAGCAGGTGTGGTCTTTACAAGGAGAATTAAGAAAGTGTTTAATTGGACAGAGAATGGTCAGCCACTCTGTCCGGTGCTGCTGAAAGGCCCAGCTGAGTAGAGAGGAATGACACTAAACTGATAACACAGAAGTCATGAACATCTTGCAAATGGCAATCTCAGATGCACGGCAGGAATAAATTATCTGAAGGGGTAAAGAGACTGGGCAGAGAGAAATTAGAGATACTAAATATTTCAACACTTTCAAGAAGTTTTGCTTAAAGGGAAGGAAATGAATACGGTTGTAATTGCTAGAAAATATGGGTCTTGCAAACGTTTTTCATTTATTTTGTTTTTCCCAAACTGGAAGATAAAATATCGTGTTTATATGCTATGGGAATGATCCTGTTGTAAGGGGAACTGCTGCTAATGAAGGAAGGAGAATTTCATCTATAAGATGTCTTTCAACAAGGGGGCAGTAAAAGATCAAGTACAGGAGTAAAAGGGCTGGAGTGAGGCAGGATGCAGGCAGTGCAAGAGAGGAGGTAAGTACAGAGGCCCAGCTGGGAAAAACTAACAGTAGAACCATGTGACAGTTTGATTACTTCAACTTTCTGGAAGAAGTAAGGACCAAAGTTATCCTCTGGGATGGAGAGTGAATGGATTTGAAGAATAAGGGTTCATCTCAGAGAATGCAAGAGAAAGGGCTAGAGGAACAGAATATGAAGTATGGGCTACAGGCAGCTTAGGGCCCACTTGAGATCACAGATCATGAATTAAAAAGATCAGTAAAGCCTGCAGCATATTTTTCTCCAGTTACATTCAGCTGTATGGATGCAGGCACTGAGCAGGTAAAAGAGTCAGCTTTCAGCAGTTCTGGGTTCCTCAAGGGGTATAGGAAAGTGAGTGGTAGATAACAAGTTGAGAATGTATACAAGGAAGTGATAATCAGGGACTCTGACATTCAGTTAGGTTAGGAGGGTAAAGATGGCCTCGGGGGAGAATGATCAGTGTGGCTGTATCAGCAGGTGGAAGCTAACAGTGGGGCTGAGCATTAGTGGAGGGGGAGTACTAGAGGGAAGGGGTTAGAAGATAGGAGAGAAAGACATTAGAACACTGAGATTATGAGGATTTGAAAGTTTTGGTAACGACAAGCTCAAGGATGAGAACATGGAGTTAGGGGCTAACTGGAGGGGGCTGGATGGTGATGCTGGTGACAATCGTTAACAGTCACTTCGTGCATTACCTTTTGTGTCACAACAGAGTGTCTGAGCTGGAATTAATGTCCTCCCATCTTATAGAGAAAACACTGAAGCTTAGAGGGACAGATAACATGCTTAAGGAGATACTGGACACAGGACAATCCCTGGTCTATCTGACTTCAAAGTCACATTTTTTTCTTTATTTTAGTGATGTTTAAGAATTTCACACTACATGACCTGCCCTTTTCAAAGACAGAAAGATATATTTCCACTGGCATGAGAACTAACTATGCCTTCACAAAACTACAATCTACTTAAAAAAAAAATAGACCAAATTCATGAATGTATGCTACAAGTAAAAAAAGTGACCAATTAGATTTTAAACAGCTATAGATACATAAGTAACAATAATATAAGAAAATTCCAAACTAAGACGAATCTTCCAATTCTGTGTTCTTTCAGCAATGACGTCATAACAGAATTGACGGGATATATGGCTTTTTAAATTATCCCAACCTGGAGATTAGGAAAGTAAATAATGAGGTATAGTTTGGTGATAAGAAATTCATTTATATCACTAAAACAGAAAATGAACATAAGTATGAGCTTTAAAGTTAGAGCAATCAAGGTATATATCCTGTTTCCAATATTTCCTTGAAAGATTAACATTCTATCTTGTTCTTAGTAAATTCACGGTTCAACAACCCCAGTAAGGGTGGATTGGTGAAGAATACCTATTTTGAATACCTATTTAAATACCAGTTTTCCCATTCACATCTAGATTTATCATTCACGAATGTATCTAAACTTCAATTCTGTTAAAAATTTGGTCTAATTCATTTTTTATTTGGATCATGAATTCTATTGGATTATCACTCTTTTACATTATAAAATTTACCTTCAGTCTTCTCTTGGGCCCTACTTCTTCCCTTTCTCACTACAATTCCAATATTGTGAAATTTAGCTAAGACATCTATTCACATATAACCCATCCTATTCAGGACTTCATATTGTTTTATTAGATCTCTTCTTTAGACTTGTTTTTTCCACCCTGTAGAGACAAAATTGATTTGTCTGTTTCGACAAAAGAGGTATTCTCTATTTCTAAACAAACACAAACTCACAGATAAAAGTGTTTTGACCATTTTGGCTTCTCTATTTTGAATTTTCTCTGGCCACATTATGTTATTGAGCACGGTGCTCATTTTGTGCGCATACTGTGTTAAAGTCTGTTTCAAACACAATACACAGCCATTCACAGCAAAAGGTGATAAAGCACAATGGTTTCTCTGTGATTACAATGGATTTTGCAACTCAGGCATTCTCACGTCAAGGAGCTTTTCTCAGTTGGTGGCACTGTAAGAAAATAAATGGTGGGTAAGAAACCTAGGAGACAGAACCGAAAAACTAGACTAAAAGTTCAAACATCTAATTTAGACAGCGTATAGGAGAAAGAGAGGCAAAATGTGGTCAAACAACAGAAAGATGCACATTTTCCTCATTTATATGATTCTTCTAGGTTGACACCTAAGGCAAAGTTGGCATTAGCATATGATTCCTTCCTTCTTCATCCACTTTTCCTAGTTTCCACATTAGAGATGCTGTCCTAGTCTGTGAGTAATTTTGAATTTTGGAAAGAGATTTAATAAGCTCAATTCTAAAACATCACCTCCACAGAATCAAGTTTAGATGGTTTGATATGTTTGCCCAGATAACCACACTGTTCTTCCTCATCACATTTAATTAGAGGAGATCAACTAATCAAACAGGGTCTAGATATGTACATTCATAGAAAGAAGCATGGAAATTTTATGTATAGGAAATTCAATCAGAGAGGTATTAAGTAATTTGCCAGATCTACTCAACTAGTAAATGGCAGTACTGAACCTGAACATAGCCAGATTCAAGTCCATGTCCTAAACTACTATTCCACTACATTATACTACCTCTAAAAAACAGAAGGGAAAAAAAAATACCTTTTGTTTAGAAATTTAGTAAAATAAAAATCAGTTATTCGTTTTGAAACAGTTTTGGGTATGTTTTGGAACAAGAGTGTATCTAGCATCTTCACTTAAAAATAAGTGGTTAAGCATTGCAAACAAATAGGTGAAACAGACCCAGAAAACAGTGGAAAAAGGAACCTCTTAGAAAAAAACATACCAAATGAACTGATACAGTTGGAAGGTCATGAATATTACATAAGTATGATTGAAGGTGAAGTTAATACCACTCAAATGTTTAGCTAATTTAATCTGGACCTGATTACATTCATTTTACGGTCAATAAATATTTATGACTTAGCTCAAGCACCGAAAAAGGATTATCTGAAACCAAACCAAATTCAGATTCTTTGAGAGAGGTATTTTTCTGCCACTACTGTGGACCCCCCAGGGAGAATGAATAACCGCTGAAAATATCAAAAACAAAACACATATCTACTTTCAATTTTGTTTCTTCACAAGCAGAGAGGAAAAAAATTTGTATCTAATAATTATTCAACATTAACTGCTGTTTCACTCATTAAATCTAAGAATAAAATTAGAGACAAAATAAAAGGTCATAAATATGAACTTAAAATATGAAGTGAATAAAAAATTGCTTTCCTTTTTCCTACCACAGGCATATTTTGGACTGTCTGTAGTATCATGCAGTTCACCAACACTTACAAACTGCCTCAAGCTTCTATATCCGTTGTGTTTGAACTAATATGGGAGCCAACTTTGAGGAACAGAGGTTATGTTGCCCTTGGAAAGTCTTATCCAGCTTCTACAACACATCATGTTTGATTTAAGGAACACTTCCAAGTAATATTTTTGCCACAACATAAAGGTACTTAGTAGCATTTCTCGTGCGGAGCAGTGTTCAAGAGAAAGGCTTATAGTTCATTTTATCTGTGTCATCTCATTAAGCTTGTTTTTCTTTATCTGAAAAGGCAAAATTAACTCTACATAGGTATTTTACATATATTTTAAACTAATTGTGAAATACGCCTCCTAACAAGAAGCATCTGGAAGGTTAATGACAACCTCTAAGTGTTCAAGGACACTCTAAATGAGGTTATTAAAATTCAACCTTTTGCATATTTCTGATAGAGGGAAAAAAATAGTTTGTCCCAGACGACAAGGGACAAAGAATACAAAGAGGCTTTGAAAAGTTTCTCCATCTCTAGATCCATGTCCACTCTGGAAGATGAGAGAAACCTGCAACACTGAGACAGAAAAACAGTTTCTGTAGCCCAGGTCTTGCCCCAAAGTCAAATAAACAACTGTTTTTTGTGCCCTATGGATTTCACAGTTGTCATTCCACAACCCATACCACTTCATCTTCCGCTAATATCTTCACACCAGTTGGGATAAAATTTCAAAGATTTTTCATTTATTCTCTGATTTTTTTTTCTCCTAATAGGACCAAAAGGATACTTGAAATAGTCTGGTCTCTAGATGAGCCTTAGACTGCTATATCAATGTAAGTCATGGACATGAACTTTGGATTACCTAATACAGGTCTGGAAATATTAAAATAAATTCCAAATCACTAACATGCACAAAGTTTCTACTCTTCTTCCTCTTCGTTCACTATCTAGATTTCACTCGCATTCATATTAACACATTCTTTGTATTCACCTGAAGAGAGCAGATGAATCTGCAGTAGATCTGAGCTCTATATACCGAGTTATCCTTTTTTAGCTTTCTAGGAATGTACACTCATTCCTGAGGTCCTGAGAAAATGTACAGGTTTCTTCGAACATTTCCAGAGTATGCAGAACACATTCTAAACAGAATAACCCAAGGCTATGGTGTATCAATTTAGCATCAGTCTTCAAAAATCTGTCAAAGTTTCCATAGAAACCTTCCAAAATTCTAGACTTAATGCCATCTTGGTGACTATAAAGTGTAATTATTATTACTTTAGTAACTTGAGAAAGTTGTATTCCTTTAAGAAGAACTTGGGTAAAATGCATGGGTTTCAGTGATATATAGCTACATATGCTAATGTAAATAAACCATCTGTGATTAAAGCATGAGGTGGTTTTTTATATAGCACAAGAACAAGTAAGTCTATCAGAGAAGTCTATAGATATGGTCCATCCTCATTATCTCTAGATTCTGTATTTGCAAACTTACCTACACACTGAAGTTTATTCCGAATCCCCAAATCAACACTTGCACCACTTAGTCATTCGTGGAAATGTGCAGAGTGGAGAAAAACATGCACATTCCCAGCTGAGGTCAAACAAGGTGACACTCTGCCATATCATTCCAGTTTTTATGCTGTATAAACACGTCCTTTCTCTATTCAGTGCCAAGTTTTCCAGTTTTGCATTTTTTGCATTTTTGTTCCCTCTTTAGGGCTTTCACTTACACTCATGTTTTTGCTTCAGTGCTTTCCTTCATTTAATTAATGCTACATCCTTATCCTTCAAGTTCGTGTTTCTATATTCACGTGTATGATAACTACAATTAAATAAATAAAGATGAAAACAGCTATTTCATACCCTGTAAGCACAGCCTGTATCTGATGGCTTGGTGTGGCTGTCCTAGTGACCAGCCAGTACTTCCCACACTGTAGATGCTCAGTATATCTGCAGAATAAATAAATGAATGAGTGAAATTAAATAAGGTTTTCTCCCAGTCATGATATTGGGTTAATCATGCACCACTACTTCTGATGATCACAAATACGTGGGCAATAACCGGGCAGAACCAGAGTTTCTGCCACAGCCAGAGATTTCACCTTAGGATCAGATCTCTGAAGCCACAGCTGGGTATGTAATTTGAACCAGCTCAGCAAAGCCTTGCTCTATGACACCCATCTAGATTAATCACTTAAATACCTCTCAGGAATAGTGCAATTATTTGCCAACATCACTATTGTTATAATAAAGGAAAGAGTATTCAAAGGGTGTTTCCAATTCTGTGAAATAATCCACCAAACTTAAGTCACTCAGGTCACTATGAAATACGAAATTCAGTTTCTATTTTTATACGGTCATTTTAAAATAATTCATTGAAAAAAATGTATATTCTCAATCCTAGTATGAATGCTGTTTGAAGGGGCATAGAATGGCTCCTTCTTTTGAAATAAACATGCTTATAAATAGTTTTCAAATTAACCAGTATAGTTCAGGAGAGTATTTCATGCTATAGCTCACGAAGACCTTTTAGGAATTTTACCTTACATATTTACTTTACTTAGTTGAAGAAATCATTCAATGCAGACTAATGGTAGGTAACTCACAGAATATGAAGGAGGATAAGGAACCAAGCTGGATGCAGCCTCTGTAGTCAGTTTGTGCTCCCATAACAATACATAATAGACAGGCTGTCTTAAACAATAGAAATCTATTCCTCATAGTTCTGGAGGCTGGAAGTCCAGGGTCAAAGCCCCAGCCAATGTGACTCCTGGTGAGAGCTCTCTTCCTGACTGCAGACTGGCTGTCTTCTTGCTTTTGTCCTCATTGCCATGGTGTGTCAGCATTCTCTCTCTTCTTATAAGGCCACCAATCCTACTGGAGCAGGGCCTCACTCTTATGACTTCACTTAACTTTAAATACCTCCTAAGACCCTATTTCCAAATACAGTGACATTGGGGGTTAGGGTTTCAAAATATGAATTTGGAGGGGAGATACAATTCATTCCATTGCACGGCCCAAATCACATCATCAGACCGATGGCTCCAGTAGGCACATCACTGCCACCACCCACGGCCACATCCATTACAGTCTGAACCACAAACCCACTGATGCCAAACACTGTGCTGCTTTCGGATTATGGACTATCTGTGATCACCTCATCTGAACATGCTCCTCGAGGCATCTGTTTCTTCACATCAACTGTTTCTGAGTTGATTGGTGGTGTTGACAGGGCCTGGGATGCCCTTAGTGCAAAGGAATTCTGAGAAAGTGAATTTCTGGCTTTTTCCCTGGGAAGGCAGGAAATCATGAAGTTGGGAATTCCCTAAAACTTGCGAGGATTTTCAAAGGTACACAAAGGCCCAACAGAATGAGTAGTGCCCATCCCACCACCCGAACAGCAAGAGGCTTGGGGGAAAGACACTGCAAATATAAGCCATGGAATTTCTGTTAGAACTGATTACTAGCCAATTTGTTTCTTACTCCCTGTGTTTCCAAACCTTACTGGCACAGGTTTCTCCAGTCAGACTTACTAACTTCCTTGTGCCTAATCTGAGGTTTCATTCTATAATGACTACTGTCTAGACGAACAACAGGAACAATGGCTGTGAATAAAATACTAAAAAAGTTCCTAAGCATGAAACTCAGTACTTTCTATACAACAAAACTGTTTATTCCTGACAATGATCCTGAGCAGAAAAGATTATATGTGCATATATATATTTTTTCTTTTGCAATATTTACAGGTAGGGAAACTGAGGATCCAAGGTCAAATGGGTGGCCCAAACAACAAAGTGGCAGAGTCCACATTTCACATCTGTTGTTTTGGAGATCATTATTTTAATTACAATGCTCTTCTGCCTCTCACTGGACTATTAAGCCATTAGTAAACCCTCCTGAGATCCCAGGACTTTTCAAGCTCCACTCAAGGGGCCGACTCTTGGAAGGTGCTTTGAGTACTACCAACGGCTACCAAGTATCCTCCTCCATTAGGCAATAGAGTTTCTAAATACACATGTGCATTTTGACATACATCTAGCTAGCTACTTAGCTATAAAGAAATTATCTAAATGCAAAGGTACCCATGAATGATTAGTAAAAAGCAGCACATGGTTTTATTCTTGGGAAATCATATACAGTTGACCTTGAACAACACGGGTTTGAATGGCGTGCATCCACTATATGCAGATTTCTTTTTTCAATAATTATATTGGAAAATTTTTTGGAGACTTGTGACAATTTGAAAGAACATTTTCATCCTTCTGGCTTACTTTATTTTAAGAATACAATATATAATACATATAACATACACAATATGTGTCTACTGGCTGTTTATGTTTTCAGTAAGGCTTCCATCCAACAGCAGGCTATTAATAGTCAAGTTTTTGAGGAGTCAAAGGTTATATGCAGACTGTGGGTCTTCGACTGTGCAGGAGGGTGCCATTCCTAACCCTTGCGTTGTTCAAGGGTCAACTGTATTAGGCTATTTAAATAAGAATAGAGTAGTGGACACGTATTGTTTTGTTTCTTCAAAAACCTTCCTTCCTCTGAGGAAAGTGTCGTTCTTCTTCTAGGGAACTGTTCGTTTCCTATCCCAAATATATAGTTCCATTCAGGCTGCCAATGTTAGCCCCTCATTCACCCACTTGCCTGCAGGGGCAGATGCAAAGTATGCAAGATTTTAGCAATCTGTCCTAGAATTTGTCAAATTATAACTCAGGGAAGAAGGGCAGGCTCTCTCATGTCAAATTTGAGACTGAAATATGAGACTGAGATGCTGGTAATCATCTTCGCTGTGTCAGGGGGAAGACACCAAAATGAATAAACAAAGCCACTCCGGGAAGAAGCAGAGGGGAGAGGAAAGAGACCGGTGGGACAGGCAGAAATCGCTGGTGCTGGCCAACCTGGGGGACAAGGCCCCTGTGTTCCTCCTCTGGCTCCTGTGTAGGAACATTTCTCTTTAGACCTTAGTGGGGATGAGTCAAGTTTCTGTCATTTGCATCCAAAACACAACTGCATAAAATCTCTAATGGCACAATAACATATTTTAGAGGAATTTTATGCCTTGAATCAGGAAATTTATTCTTATTCTTGCCAGGCTATAAATTGATAAACAGGTTCTTTTTACAGGTCAGTAAGAGAAATACTCACTGTCTAAAGCACACATACCAAAAAGGGTTTCAATAAACTCTCTTAAATTTTTTTCTGCTGAAAATAACATTTAGTAGTAATCCAATATTATTTGGACTGGATTATCAGCCCTCTGTAGGGAAAGTAACTCCTGGAATAGTTTCAAAGGCCTAAGCATGCAATCTGCCCCTGATTCTGACCTCTTTCCATCCCTGTCTTGGGAGGAACATAGAAATGTTTAATCATAGAAAGCGCCAGGGCACGACCTGATCCCTATATTGGTGTCCTGAAGTGCCTGCCTCTCACTTTTATTCCCATGAAAATTGATGATGATTTCCACTTTAAAGTCCTTTTTCATTTGAGATACTGAAGACTTCCTTTTCTCTACAGATCTGAAGTAGGACATGTACATTCCTTCTCAGGATATAATACATATATATATAATACTAATATAACTTACCCAATTTCTGTTACACAATATAAGCCTTCATGTTTTTATCAACCAGTATAAACTGATTTTTCTGCATAACAAACTGCAAAAGCTTAATAAAAATTCCTTTCTTACTAATTTCAAAGTGTAAGTGGGCCAAGGATCTTCCCCTTGTAGCTCCGTCATCAAGTTGGGCTGCTGCTGTGGGGAAGAGGGAAAAGGAGACCCACACCAGCTGGAAAGAAACAGCCTTGTCCAGGTGTCCAGGGATGGCATACATCTGTCCACTATCAGGTCATTGGTCAGAACTATACACTTGGCCTCTGCCTGCAGGTAGGGAAGCTGGGAAATGTGCAGGAGCCCCTGGATATATGGTGAGCAGGACAGCATCTGACACACTATCCCACAGTGCCTACGAGCACTTCAGCTGTGTCTGTTTATAAATGAAAACAGAAGTACAGCGCCTACTGGTAAAATACTGTCTAAGGTACCCAGTATTTTCTGGCTTTTATAAAGTTAAGATGAAAGCCCTAGGCAGCTCAACCACAGGACGGAATGAACTTTTTTTCAGCTGCTGCTAAGATACCAGCACTATATGAATTATTTTAACAGCATCCTTCATTCTGCAAACTATTCAGAGCACAAAGCAAAACAATACAGTGAGCTTATTTAGGCTTAAAAAAAAACAGAAAAATGCACATTATCTATTAAGGCCACAAGTTCCTATTCCTAAAACCTTTTGCTTCTTGGCCTCCAGTAAAATAAGCTCATGGGCCTAATGCCCAGCCCCCTGTAAAGTCGTCTGTCATACAACTATCACGCTTACTTCAGCACGGCTGGCAGTCACTGCTCACGGAAAGGAGAATATGTTACCATGGAGACCAAGCCACCTCTCCTCCCCAGAGCAGCTGACTCTTCCAAGTCAGAAAAGCCATCAGCAGAAAAAAAGCAGGAGGTACTCTATAGCCTGGCCGCCCCAAGTCTGTATTCAGTCACTGTGGCGTTCCCATTATCTTCTGGCGGGGTAACAAAGACAAGCACTGTGCTAAGACACAATCCCGTGTGATTACTGTTTACAGAACAAATCCCTATATCCACCTAAACAATGCGGAAACTTTAAATTGTAGTATGTTCTCTAGGTCTACTTAGTGCTTTATTAATGGGGTCAACCATTCTGCTTGACCTATCTGCTAAAATTTGTTAAAGCTGCAGGAGACCATATGGATGGCCAGATGGGTTGCTGTAATTAAATGCTGTTATTACAAGGATGAAGTAAGGGATACACATAATTAGCATTCCTTTCCATCTTTCCTGAATCCCTTTTATTAGTTTCATTGTTAATTCAGACATCAGAAGCGAAGATAATGCCATTATTACCAAGGCCCAGATGCCAACTAATTACTACAAGAGACTCCAGCCCTGACATCACAGGCCAGCTCTCTGAACACCTCCCTCTTACCTAGCGACCCCACTGTGGTGATAAATAGGTTGAGTGCTAAGCCCTAATGAGTGTGTCAGATCTTAGATGTTCTCTAGGCAAACGCAATTAGCATTCAGTTGAACAGAATACTTGAGTTACTTGGTAAAGAGATTCCTTACGGTCTTTGAATTTACTTTATAGTCATCAACCTAAAAGGCCTCTACAAAGAGAGATTTTTTCAAATATTAAAGTAAAATTTAAATATTTTTAAATCAACTATTAATTTTCTTCTACAACTATGGATCCCCCTCAAGTACCTAAACTGAAGCAGTTTTTAGAGATGCTGGTTGAAATTCTGATAAAATGGGGTTTGGGATAAGAACCATGATAATGTATTTTTAACAAGAGGCCCATGATTTAGAAGCAGGAAGTATGTGCATCAGACTTAAAAAAACACCGCCATGTTAGGAACAGAACTAATATCTATGTCTTAGCTTCACTGAATCTATCAGACTTTTTGTTCTAAATAATTACTACATTTTTGAAAAAGTTGTCTCCATCCACATAAGGGGAATTGTTTTCATATTTAGAGTTTTAAATGTGCCAACTATTTCTGGTTAAAAGATTAAGAGCAAATTATTAAGGTAAGACCTGGGTACTGTTTCCAACAAACCATGCATGTGTGTGAGTCCTCCATTCAGCAGTGGACATGGCAGGTAGCAAAACTTCTATCCAGCGGACAATGGGCCTGGAATTGTTTTCCCACCTTTACAGGAAGGACCAAAGGAGAACAGAATTTCTGCCATTCTTGACTTTTCTCCATGGCCAAAGATGATATACACAGTGTCTCAGCCCTGATGAAGAAGGACTTTAATCTATTTACTTGGATCTATTTACTTGGATCTTACCTAGATATTATCATCACTGATCCTATACACTATTTTCATGTGTCTAGCATTGCTTTCTTCAAACAACCAGATACAAAAACCCTTGTTGATCTTTGATTTAGACCTTTATATTCATCTACTACCCTAAATATTTCATGGCAGTTGTTTCCAAATTGGTAACTATTTTACTAAACTACCATTTTCTTGATGAACTTCAAATGAGTTCTGTGCTTTTTTTAACACTTATACTGTATGTATTAAAATTAGGAAAATAAGAGCATGAATTAAAGGAAAACATTCATCTAATGATAAATATATAAGTATTTATTAATTATAATTTGATACCGAGATTTAACGGTTTGAGAAAAGTAATTATATCATTCTTCATTCTAAGATCCCTTTAGATCCACCTAGCAAGTAGAAGGCTGTCTTATGATCATAGCAGATCTATAAACACATCCTGCTTTCACTGGAGGGAGAATGATTATTGTGGTAGTGAGATCTGTGTGAGACTCGCTGGATGCTGTCTTATTCCATTTCTTCCTCTAGGAAGCCTGCATTTCCTAGCAACCCAGCCACTGCCTCTAGGTAGGGCAGCTTCAGAGTTCTGACCAGTGGAATGTGGGCAGAAATGCTGTTTATCCCTTCCTAAAATATCCCAATGATCTTCCATGCTGTCTGCACTCATTCTCTGCCCAGCTGGATGGAGCAGATTTAAGGAACACTAAGGAGTCTTAGGTGATGGCATAGCCACTAGATGTAACATTGAGGAAGAAATAAACATGCATTCCCTAAGGAACTGGGATTTTGAAGTTGTTTGCTTAAAACTAATAAAGTCAACTAAGATTTGACTTAACTAAAAAATCACACATATTTTTGTCTTGCTTATGTGTTAGTCAACTATCTACTGAACAGAAAATAATGAATGTATAGGACCTGAAGTCAAACTCAATAGACATGCAGCTTCACTAGAGGAATCTGTTTCAGCTGTATTTATCAACGGGAGGAAAAATTACGTATCTTCACATCAGCACATTTGGAACTCAAGACAACTTTGTGTGTTGCTTTAGCAAAATA
Organism: Smutsia gigantea; assembly: GCA_032199065.1. Taxonomy (NCBI): domain Eukaryota; kingdom Metazoa; phylum Chordata; class Mammalia; order Pholidota; family Manidae; genus Smutsia; species Smutsia gigantea. Next base: position 124,137 of record JAVSCE010020773.1, on the reverse strand, counting down.
TTAGTACAACTGACTCTGGGATAGAGCAATGAGACCCCAGTGCACAATAGATACCTCTGGCACGGGAACAAAAATGCATCAATTTAACTGAATCAAAAGAGGTAAGGGAAGCAATTCCTGGATTAATGTAAAATCACTGATATACAGAAAACATTCACACACACACACACACACACACCAACAGACTTGCACGGGCACACACACAGGATTAATGAAGGAACACATCTTTACCTTGGTAGTACAATAAAGAGAATATATCCTAAAGTATAATCACAACACAATTGACCTTGATGGGGATAGCACCTGAACTAGGTCTTAGAAAGTCTGGCCTACATCTAGCTCTGTCACCTCCTAGAGGTAAAGAAGATTTGAGAAAGGCAGAACATAGTATTTAAATGTTTGGGGTCACAATTTTATCTGCCACTAATGAGCTGTTTAACTTGGGAAAACTATTTTATCTCTCTTTCCTCAGCTATAGAGTAGAAGAAAATATTTCACAGATTTGTAAGAGACATCGGTCATATGATACATAGAAAACATTTAGAGAGGCCTTAGCTGAAAGTAAATACTAATAAGTATTGGATATTATTACTAATGGTATATCTCCATCACTATGAGCCATATTTTCCTCAGCTATAAAGTAAGAAATTGCACTAGATGATTTGTATGATTACTTAAGTGCTTTTATTCTAAGTCAATACCTGTCTCTTAAAGTCAAATATCCAGTTTAAAAATGAAAATTCTAAAATCTAAATATTTTAAGTAATGACTTAAAGAAAATATGTTGACAATCTGGTCTGCTGTTGAGATCGATTTAAAGAAGATGAGTGACATAATAATGTACTAATAACTCCATTTTTTTAACATTCAGAAGAGATATAGTACTTTGATTTATTCAAGATCTCATGAATCATACCCTCATTTGAACATGGAATGCAGCAATTTTCAGGCAACCGTTTAAATTTTTTTAATGTTATATTAATGAGCACTACAGAGATGGATTGTTTCAATTACAAAATCCTGAATGGATCTAGAATGTATATGATAACACTCCATTTTTGCAACTTAAAGTGTAGTATTTTTTAGGCTTATACTGTCAGGAACTTGAGTTTCTTTCTCATTCAGAAGAAAGCATTTCTACCAACTATAGGAATAGTAGGAAATGATGTTAATACTATAGTATAGACTTTATTCCAAATTAAATGGAAAGGTGCCTTCCTTGGAAATTCCATAATTTAATAAATCTTAATTTGTGCAAAGAAATCCCCAATCAAATAAATACTCTAGTAAGAGTCAGAATAAAGTGAATGGTTCAATATGTTCAATTACTAAAATCATTAAAAATTCAGTTCTAATTATACTTTCCATTGGTTTTAAATGACTGTAATATGAAAACATAGCTTTAATATACCAAAACACTACATGTAAAACACTGTGGCATGGGGAAATTGTTTTCTTAATCCAGAATTCTATTTATTCCAAAACCTTACCTCCTGCGTACATAACAGCCAGCATAATGGAGGATATCCATGCTATTTCACTGTAGGTAGTGTTGAATATTTGCTGAATTTCTTTAAAGAATACTGTGACAGCTTTGGGGAATGCATATGAAAATCCAATGGAGATAAAAGCTGCTCCGACCACTACCCAGCCCCATCCTCCATCAGGAGGTGGATGGAGTGGGGCACCTACTGGTGGTGGCATTTCTGCTCCTTTATTTGAAATTCAAATAACCTACAAAAAAAGAAGAAGTTTAAACCATACTACCATTTTCACAAATCACTTTTAATAGTCACCAAAATAATATTTTTCAGTTATGACTACAACTATATAAAGTTTCGTGAATACTTTCAATACTCTTATACTCAAAAAACTATCAGAAAATTCACAAAAATGTTGCAGTGAAGTATGTAACTTTGACTAAGATGGGCTAAAAATTGAAAGCATTTGTTTATGGAAACAAAAATTACTAACTTTATGGTATTTAAGAGCACCCACTCAATTGGAAGAAATGGTCACATATAACTTAATATAACTGAAATTAAGTAAAAATACTTTGGCTCCCTAGCATCACTGTTTATGTGTAAAGTGATGTGTCTTACTCAGCTTTTAGCTGTTAATTGCCGGTTATTTTTCGGTATCTTCTTTTTACAACTTTCATTCCATTTCTGGATATTTTCCTATTGAAATGTAGAGAGAAAAGAAGCTTTTTCTGTTGGTAAAATAATATTGGAAGTAAGTTAATAAAGACCATTTTTGCCCCATTTTCAGAAAACCAACGAAAAAGCTCAACAGGTATCTATGAAAACAAACATGGGTTTAATTTTTGTTTAATGCCAAAATACACCTAAGATATTTTCAGTGATCTATATGCAATTTTTAGATTTTTCAAGGAAAGTATTCTCTGAAGTTTTCTAATTTGTCCATGATTATACCCATGGGCTTTGCTTTCAGAAATTCATATAAGAAAAATGGTAAAAATGAAACAAAACAGGTAGCGTACATTTACCTAGGATAAATACTATCATGATGGGCAGCAGAATAAAAGTAATCATGTGGACAACCATAATTTTTTTAATACACTTAAGACTTTTTAATGTAATATTTTACAGTAACTCATGGATGGAAGGAAATCAGTATAATCCATAATTACCAGATAACAGGACTGAAGGTTAAATACTTATTTCACATTATGTGATTTAAGGAAGTTCTCTGACACATTTAACTTTAATCATTTTTTTCACGAGTTCTTTTCAGTTTTTTCTGAAGTATAAGTGACAAATAAAATTGTAATATATTTAAAGTGTGCAACATGATTTAATATGCATACACATTATGAAATAATTCCCACAACAGAATCAACACATTCATCACTTCACATATTTACCATTTTTGGTGTGAACGCTCTTCCCCTTTTAGTAAATTTCAACCATACAATATAGTGTTATCAACTATAGTCACATTATACATTGAATCCTGAGACCTCACTCATTTTATAACTGAAAGTTTGTACCCTTTACCAACCTCTCCCAATCTCCCACACTTCTCAGTCCCTGGCGACCACGATTCTGCTCTCTGTTTCCATGAGTATGACTCTTTTTTATTTAAATTCCACATGTAAGTGATACCACATAGTATTTATCTTTCTCTGTCTGGCTTATTTTGCTTAGCATAATGCCCTCCAGTTTCATCCATTTTGCCCCAAATGGCAGGATTTCCTTTTCTTTAAGGCTGAATAACATTCCATTGTATATATATTACATTTTCTCTATCCATTTATCCATCAAGGGAGACTTAGGTTGTTTACACATCTTGGTTACTATGAATAATGCTGCAGTGAACATGGCAATACAGCTATCTCTTGGAGATAATTATTTCCTTTCTTTCGGTTGTATACCCAGAAGTGGGATTGCTGGTACATGCAGTTCTATTTTTAATTTTTTGAAGAACCTCCATACTGTTTTCCATAGAAGCTGAAGCAGTTTACATTCCCACCAATGGTTTACAAGGGTTCCATTTCCTCGGCATCTTCACCAGCTTTTGTTATCACTTGTCTTTTTGATAATGGTCATTCTACCTGGTATGAGAAGATATCTCATTGTGGCTTTGATTTGCGTTTCCCTGGCGATTAGTGATGTTGAGCACCTTTTCATGTACCTGCTGGCCATTTGTATGTTTCCTTCAGAGAAATATCTTTTCAGATCCTTATTCCATTGTTAACCTGGGTCATTTATTTCCTATTGAGTTGTAGTAGTTCCGTGTATTTTGAATATGAAACTCTTATTGGATGTGTGTTTTGCTCGTTCCTTCTCTGATTATGTAGGTTGCCTTTTCATTTTGTTGATAATTCCTTTTGCTGTTCAGAAACTTTTTAGTCTGAGCGGTCCCACATATTTTTGCTTTAATTCCTTTGTTTTTTGATATCAAACCCCCCAAAAATGATCATCAAGAGCAATATCAAGGAGCTTACCTCCTCTTTTCTTCAAGGAGTTTTATGGCTTCAGATCCTACATTTAAACCTTTCATCCATGTTGAGTGATTTTTTTTGTACGTTTTAAGATAAGGATCAAGTTTCATTCTTTTGCATGTGGATATCCAGTTATCCCACCATCATTTAAGAGACTATCATTTCTCCATTGCATATTCTTAGCACTTTGTCAAAAATTAATTGACCACAAAAATATGGATTTATATTCTGAACTCTCTATTCTGTTCCACTGATTTATGAGCCTATTTTTATGTCAATTTCCTACTGTTTCAATTTTTTTATTACAGTAGCTCAGTAATAGAATTGGAGATCAGGAAGTGTGATGCCCCCAGTATTGTGCTTCTTTCTCAAGATTGCTTTGGTCATTTGGTGTCTTTTGTGGCCCCATACAAATTTCAGGATTGAGGTATTTCTGCAAAAAATGCCATTGCAATTTTGATAAGGATTGCATTGAATCTGTAGATAGCTGTGGTTAGTATGGACACTTAAACAATATTAATTCTTACAATTCAGGAACAGAGTATCTTTCCATTTATTTGTGCCTTCAATTCCTTTCATCAGTATTTTCTAGTTTTCAGTGTATAGATCTTTCACCTCCTTGGTTAAATTTATTCCTAAATATTTTATTCTTTTTGATGCTATTGTAAATGAGATCGTTTTCTTAAATTCTCTTTCCAATAATTCATTGTTTGCATATGGAAACACAACTGGTTTTTATATATTGATTTTGTAGCCTGCAACTTTACTGAATTCACTGATTCGTTTTAACAGTTTTTTTTGTGGAATCTTTCAACCACTCTGTAATATAAGGTTGTATTATCAGCAAACAGAGACAATTTCACTTCTTCCATTTCAATTTGGATGCCTTTTCTTTCATTTTCTTGCCTAATTGCTCTAAGACTTCCAGTATTTCATCACTATTTATTTGTCCTGAGCTCATTAAAGGATACTTATAGTTCTGGATTTTCCCTCCTGTTAAGGTTGAACTAAGGATTGGAACCATTCTTGCATAACCTTTTGACGTCCATATTTTTTTTTCAATTACCTTGTTATTTCGCCTTTTGGATGATTATGGACCTAGTACTATTCTGCTATTTTAAGTTAGATCAATTTATACATTTAATTTAATTTTATTTAATTTATAACATTGATATATTTATTATAAAGCAGAGGTCAGGAAACTCTTTCTGTAATGGACTGGGTAATAAATAATTTAGACTCTGTAGGCCATATGGTCTCCTCACAACTAGTCAACTCAACAGTTTTAGTGCAAAAGTAGCCATAGACAATACTCAAAAAAAAAAATGGGCATGGCTCTGTTCCAATAAAATTTTATTTATAAACTATCCCAAGGGCTATAGTTCGCTGACCCCTGTAATAGAATATTAGCAAACCAAGAAGAGAAAAAAATAGCACATAATCATATATCCTAACACCATCAATATATTAATAATTTTGCATATTTCTTTTCATTGTTTTCCTATACTCATATATTTATGATTAAGCTAAATAATACAGTAACCATATGGACCATATAGCCATAATTATAAGTACTGCTTTTTTCATGCTTTTTTTAAATTAGTTGTCTTTGTTAGCAATTTTTTTTTTTTTGGTTAAAGAAATGGCACATCCCAAATTTCACAAAATATAGGAAGTGCAAAAGTGTAAGCAAGAATAAAATACTGCCAAATAAAATCTCCAGTTACCATCATGGATTATAGAAAAAGTATCTTCTTTTTTTCCCCTGTTTTTTTTTTCCTTTTGTATCCACTTATACTGTTTGTCTATTCACACACTGAGAAATGCTATTTGGGAAGTCACCTCAAATTACTGTTTTGTGGTATACATGACAAATGCACCCACCATCCTATTAGGAATTGTGAATAGAAATGTCTGATAAATTTAAAAACTTTACTTTTAAAATGATATGGGAGAGTAGCCCATTTGATTTTTCTAAGATACAGTAACAGTATAACAACAAGTTATTTCACTCTATATATACACACACATAGACAACTTGGCTCTAGATATAATGACATTAACTAGATGGAATAGTTTTAAAAGTTCAAAAAGCCTGTCTCCTACCTCACTGATTTAAATGTATTATAATAAAATTAATGTATAATCTCATTTAAAGATATTAAAAAATGAATAAGGTTCTCTGACTCAATACGTAGAGTATTTATGCTAAATGTTTATTAAGTATTGTTAAATTTTCACAAAGGCTATAAGATGTTGCCCTTTTTTAAGTGAGGCAAAAGCTCAGAAATATTAAGAAACTAGACACAAATAAAATGGTAATGCTGGGGACTTAATTTCAGTAGTTATTGCTTTTTCTCCTTTTGGATGATTATGGAGTTAGTACTACTCTGCTATTTTAAATTAGATTAATTTATACATTTAATTTAATTTTATTTAATTTATAACATTGATATATTATAAAGCAGAGGTCAGGAAACTCTTCCTGTAATGGGCTGAATAGGAATTACAAAAATTATAAAATTATAAAAATAGAATTAGAAATAAGATTGGTTGGTGTAGGTATTTTCATTATATCCTTTTGGCATATTTAAAATATTCTTAGGGGTCAAAATAGTCAAAGATATCTGACTTTCAAAGCAGTAAGAAAATAACTTGAAAAATTCTCTCCAGAGAGATACATTTGTATGTTACAAGTCTGCCAAAAATGTCAGGAAACCAGAGCATCAAGGTCAAATGAAAAATAATATCAAGGTCACAAATTACACACACAATGTAGATCCAGGTCAACAGTGGTCATCAGGGTAGAATGAACTTCTGCAGGTTCATTCATATTCTACAGATGCCAATTGTTCAAATAAATCCAAAATACCACTCTTGTCAAGAAATGATTCTGTAAAGATTTTTATGCCTTCAGTATGTTTACAGTCTGCTTTTCCAATCATTTTTGCTTTCTTGGAAACAAGAAAATTTATCTATTTAATTTGAAGTAAATTTCTCTAACTATTGTTTAACCCATCGTGGTGGGTTTAGAGCACATGAGCACTGGAAATAGTATCTTTTGAAAAGTATAAAAATTAACAAAGAAACAAAAGGAAAAATAGACTGCAAGTATTGTTTAAACCAGCTGAAAACAGTAATTGGTCTTTGGAAGCTGTCTACAGAACCTTAATTTTAGTATTATTCAATTTTGTTATATTTTAAAGTACTCAGTTTTCTTACTGTTTGAAATAAAATCTAGAAGAATACTGAAGAAATACCAGAGGGCATTTGCGGTAAACTACTTTTTATTGTATCGGGGTATAAAAATAATTATGAGGTTTAAAGTCCTCACTCTGCAATTTTCCTGCTTGCATAGAGGAAATGAAACCATCTTTCATTATTAATTCATGAGTTTAAACTATTGTAGCTTTTATCACATCTGCTATAGTGAACACTCAGAAATATGACTGGATGACTTATTTTTTAGTCATTTCAAAAATCACAAATAACATTTCTGAATATGTTTAAATCCATTCTTAAATCATTTTATCAATATGAATATTAGAATACACTAACAGACAAGTAATATTATGCATACGAAAATTGAAGTTACTGATATTCAAATCATGCTATGAATATGAATATTAAAATTTACTGATGAGCAAGGTTGGTGTTGGGGTTTCCATTTTACAGACAAGAATCTATGCTCAAAGAAAAGTGAAAGAGCCTTTTAAAAAAGCATTATAAATAGCATGACTGAGCTATTATTTTTCTCCTTAATCCTCTTTTTGGGGGGGGTTGCTATTTTTTTTCATAGTTTACCAGTTTATCTCAGTATATGATCTTTTCTTCTCTGCTTCCAGCATATTCACTTGATTTTAATTATAACTGCACAGTTCAGGTTGTGAGTTGCCACTCATATTTCCGCTTCACTACCTTATCTCTTGTTTTATTTCTTCCATGTAAACTGATATCTTATGTTCTCTTCACTAATCACTGCAAAGTTAATCACAGTGATTAACCCTTAAAAAATTTCACTGCCAAGATCATCACCTATTCATTATTAACAACTCTTCAGAGTTAACCAATAGCCAAGATCTAATTCATACACATTCATTAGCCTCATGCTATTTTCCTGTGCACAATACTGCAATATGTAATACAACTATGTTTGTTGTGTCTTGTTCCTTTTATTTGTGGGAATAACCAAGGAAAAACACAGTTAAAAGCAAAATTTCACCAGTTGACAGATGCCCACCTGAACAGACTTCTTTGGGTGATATGTGAGATTGTCAAATTGAGTGACTACTCCTTGAAGTGTGATATCTGAAGCCAATACAAAGAACGCGAGTAGAGAAGATTCTGGGTTATCTAAAGAAATAGAAAAACAAGGGTTACATGGACAGTTGAGTTCTATGAGCCTCATTAGAGCCAAGAACTTTAACTCCTCCAGTACATTGTGACCATGTTTTAACTGGAAGTTCAAAATTATTGGAAACATTATCAATAATATACATGTCTTACGATGAGACAGACAATGAAAAAGAGGAAGCACCGTAAGGATCTTCTGATTCAAAATTCAAACTTTTTAATCAGATCTGAGTGACAGATGATCATGCTAAATCTCCCTAATACATCAAATAACTTTGTTATTTTTCAGGTTAAATCTGGTGCTGAATATATAGAAGCTAGATCTTAAAGAGTTTATTTTGTTTAGTCAAAGTGTTTCTTTGCCTAGATTAAAGTTAAGAAAAGTCAACCCTTTGAATCAAATAACCAGTTACCTGCCATGAATCCAGGGCCACCTAGCCTAGAGTGCTGAATGAAGGCAATACAGCTGCCAGGCCAAATGAGGTTAACATAAGAAGATAAGGAAAATCTGTAATTTAGTTGCCAAGTCAGTGAGAAACTGAGCATGGGGACCAGAATGAAGATTAGTAACAGAATTAGACAGTCACAGATAAAAATCTGAGAAATGGAAAAAGTTGGAATTCAAGTTTTTTCTTACAATAGGAATGTAGAGTTCATGCTGAAAGGGTCTCCTCGTTTTGGAGTTAACAGCAGAGAGGTGAGAACCACATCTATACTCTAGTCCTACCAGGAGTCTTGGGAGTCTCGGTGACTTTTTTCAGCATGGTCATTCAAGGTTGCAGCTCCAACCTATCACATGTAACCGGCCCATCCAAATGCAGAAAACACTCTTTATATTTTGAGGAAATACATGTGTCAGTTTCCTGTGGCAGAGAGTGCTGCTTTTGAGTTCAGGGCAAAGCCTCCGAGGAAAGCCTGAGGCACATCTGAAAACTGGGCTCTGACCCTCCAGTCCAGACTTAATTATCATCAGGGTTCATGGGGGCCAGCATGGGGGCCGTGACAGTTCACATTCTGAATGCTCACCAACACTTAGAAAATTTTCTCAGTGCTTTAACCTAACTGGTCTCTTTGCTTCCAGAAAGACCAGCCCATATCCAGGGTTTTTCCAACAAATTGGCCAATAACCCAGGAACACTTTTCTTGGGGGCCACAACTATATTAATCTATTTTATACCCCTTTCTCTACATCTATTAAACTATCATATTTTTATGAACATTTATGCAGATACATATACAATGCATACATTGGTCCTCAGTTTTAAAAATGAAAAGCAGTGTTTTAGAATATTAGTTTTAAAAATGAAAAGCAGTTTTAGAATATGTGTGTCTGATTGAAAAATCGGTAGAAGACCAACTATTCTTAAGAATGTGGAAGGTTTTCCTTCAATTTGGGAAATCAGTTTTGGAGACAGTGTCCTGAAATCTGGGTAGACATAAAGCTTATTCTCCCCTACAAAAGCAGGAATAATGACTGTGGCTAGAAGCTGGGTTATGGTATCAGCTAATTTAATCTCTTAGAAAGTCACATATATGCCACACATTTTATGATGGTTTTACTTTTAACAGGGTGCGTGGAAAAAAAAAACAACACAAAGAGCAATGCTTCAGTTTTCCACTTTTTTCTAAAGATTCAATTAATTATCATAATCTCATGAACTATAAGGGAATGGTATTTTCAAGTACACTTAAAGATAAGGGCATAAAGAGTCTCAAGTGTGAAATTAATTTTTGCAGAATGTAATGTCCAATAAGTGATCAAATGGGTACTTCAACAAGTATCTTTGTGTGGGCCCTTGTTGCTGATTCTACTTTGATACACCAACGTGGAGATGGCTTTTTTTGCTTACAAATATATTCTTTTAGTTTTATTTCTAGGGTAAATTTCCAAATTTCAATTCTTATATATATATATCCTTTCCTGTCTTGTCCATTGGAATTCAAATACCTGTTCTTTGGAATTCTAAATCCCAATTGTTCTCCAAAATCTTTAGAAATTCACCATTATTTCAGCTTATTTACACCTGTCCTTTCCATAATGTTTTTGAGTATATAAACTACAGTTTACACTGTCATAGGTAAAAAGGATGACTTGATGACTACTGAAAACATGTGGCTATTTCAAGTGTTTTTCAAAAACTTATGTGGTGGAATATGTGGAAGCCCATAAATTTTGCCTTATTTTCTAGAAATCAACATGGGTTCATTAATCTATGGACGAGATGCAGGTCAATGTAGTAATTAATGAAACTATTAGCAACAGTCAATGGTTAGACTTTAGTGTTATATTCAAGGCCCTTTCTTATTCAGTTGTACAAAATATCGAATGTTCCTTTATATACTTTGTGGGTCATTATTTCTTCAACTTCCTAAATCTAAATCAGGATGCATCAATTCTATGAACACTTAACAATGATCTATGCCATCTAGAAGTTTATGTTTCAAAATACAGTCCAGAAATAATGTACTCAGCAGACCAAGTGCCAAATTAAATCAACAGATGTGAGGACACTGTGGGCATCACTATAAGTTCTTCTGATAGCCTAGAGATAAGCGTGAGTGTTCTTCACATCTTACCTATATAGAGGCCTGTATTTTCACCTGAAGAAATGAATAGGTTCCTTAAAGAATAATGGACTAGTCTTTTCCTTTCTGTTTCCTCTTTCTTATACAAAAGGATATAGTAACGTCAAATTAATGTACAATGTTTAAGCTCAGGTGACAATTCACCCAATTTTATAACAGGAATTAAACTGAATCAACTCTTTTCTTTTCTAAAATGCAACTGATTAAAATTGGAATCTAATTCTAGTAGATTATTTTATTCTTCCAAGTGGACCATCTTCTAAATCCTATTGGACAATTTACTTTGACAACTTGGCAAGAGAGATATAAATAGTGCAGGGCCCACAAAATGTCAGTAACACAAAACCTATTTTTAGATGTAAACTGTTGCTGTGTTAAAAGAACTCTGAGAATGCTAATTGATACTAAGGGTCAAACTAACTAAAGATGTTTTTATAAAAGGCAAATGAAGAAAAATAATATGAACCAGCACATAATTATTTATGAAGAATATGAAATGAACATCCCATACCAAACAATTCCTGATTTCTGATACTATACTTTCAGAATTACATAAAAGCAGTTGTATTGAGCTGAATAGTGGCCCCAAAAAAGATATGTCCATGTCCTAATCCCCAGAATCTGTAAGATACCTTATAAATTGAATGTTTGTGGTCCCTCAAAATTCATATATTGATACCGAATCTCCAATGTATGTGGCGGTAGGTCTTTGGGAGGCAATTAGGTCATCAGAATTAACCTGTCAGTGAATGGGATTAGTGCCCTTATAAATGAGACCCCAGAGAGCTCCCTCACCCTTCTGCCAGGTGAGGACACAGTGAAAGTCTAAGAACCAAGAAGAGGGCCCCAACCAAACACTTAATCTGTTGGCACTTGACCTTGGACTTCCCAGACTTCAGAACTGTGAAAAAAAAAAACCTGTTATTTATAAGCCACGTCATCTATGGTATTCCGTTACAGCAGCCCTAACAGACTAAAAATTGGTACCAGGAGTGGGGTGCTCTTCTAACAAATACTTAAAAATGTGGAAGTGGCTGTGTCACTGAGTAATGGGTAGAAGCTGGATGAGTTTTGAGCTACATCTAGAAAAAGGCTGCTGCCACAAATGGACCATTGAGGGCAGTTCGGATGACAGCCATATAAAAAGGAGGAGAGCGCTACTGACAGCTGCAATCTTTGGAGAGAATACCTAAGTAATCCTGAACAGAATGTTGGTAGAAATTTGGAGGTCAAAGGCCACTCTGATGAGACCTCAGATGGAAATAAGGCACATTACTGGGGATGATAGGGGTAAAAGCAATCCTTGTTATAAAGTTCACAAAGGCCTAGGCTGAACTGTGCTCATCTTCTAGTTCTACCATAGAACTTGTGAGTCATGAGACTGGATGTTTAGCGGAAGCAATTTCTAAGCGAAGTGCTGAAGGAGTGACTTTGGTGCCTCCTGACACAGGCGAGAAGAGAGAAGTGACTCCAGGAGAATTACTGACCTTAAGAAAGGAAGCATACCTTAGAGATCTGGAGAACTCTCAGCCTATCAACACTGAAAGAATGCCAGCCAGTGTAGTCAGGAGAGAACATTAGGGGCGTGGATAAGATCACTTAATGAGACTAGTCAACCAGCTCAATGGAAGCAGGGGCTCTTACCGAGGCAGTGCAAGGGTAACCCCAAAGGCACTTTGAAATCCTCAGGGCTGTGCTTCCCATCTTCCCATGACAGGCCCAGAGAAAAGGACCCCAGGGCAGATTGTTTTCAAAGCAGCAGCCCCCTAGGCCTGTGGGGCACTAGGGGGCACTGCCTTGTGCTGCCCTGCACTGTGAACGCGCCAGCACTTGCTCCTTGTGTGCCCCAGGTGCAGTTTCAGTGGGATCTAGCGTGAGGCCACGTGGCCACCCCTCGGGAGGACAGGGGCGGCAGACTCGGTGGTATCTGCACTCCTCACCATTTCTGCCAGTGTGCGGAGAGCAAGAGCTGTGGGGACTTGGCACCTAAACCTAGATTCCAAAAGATGCCTAGCAGAGCTGCAGGTCCAGAATCCCACCCAGGGAGAGCCATGGATAGAAGAGCTCATCCTGCAGGGGCAGGGCCCAGGCACAGAACTGCTGCTGGGGTGGGATCACTGCCAAGAGCCCTAGCTGGACAATGCCAGCCAGGCTGTCCCTGAGAACCACTAGACTGAAAACCACACCATGAGTTAAGACCACAGCCCCAGTGGGTCTAGAATGCAGAGCATCCAAAAATCATTCTTGAGCCTTAAGATTGCATGCTGTTTTTTCTTAAGGTTTAATATTAGGTTTTAGACTTACGCAGGACCTGTTACCTCTTTGTTCTTTTCTATTTCTCCCTTCTGGAATGGGAATGTCTATCTTAGGGCTATCTCACTATTACGTGAAAATTTAGGGAATCCTCACTAAAATGGAGTTAGGAGACCAGAAGGGGGAGCTCTCACACCCTACAACTCTCACTCTTCAATTGCAGAACCACCAGGAAGAGGGAGCTTGCAAGCAGATACTATTTTACCACCCCAGCAGGAGGAAGAAAGGTTTTCTCCTAGCCCACCAAAGAGAGACTGCCCCTACACTTCAGACTCCCAGTTAACCCAAATGGATTTTTGTTTATAACAGCACCCCCTAACTCCTCCTTCCTTTATAAAAGAGCTTTCCTCTTTGTTCTCCAGACACATGGATGGTTTTGCTGTAGCTTGCATGTCCTGAATTGCAATTATCTGCTATTCTTGAGTAAACCCATTTTTGCTGGTAAAATAACTGACAGTTTTATGTTTAAGGTTAACAGGTTCACAGCTGGACAGAAATTTGCTTCAAGATGAATCATACCTTCACTCTCACCCGTATTTTATTTCGATAATACTGAGATCAGACTTTAGACTTAAAGACATTTGAGTTGATGTTGGAACAAGTTAAGACTGCCCAGGCTATGGGAAAGTGTGTACTTTGCACGAGAGAAAGGCATGCATTTCAGGAGGCCAGGTGTGAAGTGCCGTAGACTGAATGTTTGTGCCCCAAGCCCCGCAATTAATACGCTGAAACCTATTCTCTGATGGATATTGGGCGGGATGGATATTCGCTGGAGGCAGGACATTTGGAAGGTGACTATGTCATGAGGGTGGAACCCTCACAAATGGTATTAATGCCTTTGTGAAGGAGGCCCATGAGTGCTCCCTCATCCATTCTGCCACCTGGAGACAGACATAAGGAGATGGCCACCGATGGACCAGGAAGCTGGTTCTCCCCAGAAACTGAATCTGATTTTGCTGGCTCCTTGGTCTCGAACTTCCCAGCTTCCAGAAAGACACCCAGCTATCGTACTCTGCTGTATCAGCCCCAACAGGACCTATGCCAAAGACAGGAGTAAGTGAAGGATCTTGAGAGAGAAGCTGATTCTGGATTATCCAGGTAGTCCCTAAAAGCAATCACATGTATTCTGATGAGAGGCAAGGGGAGTTTAGAGACACACACACAGAGGAGACAGTAATACGGAAATGGAGGCTAAGCAGAATGTGAGATGGCCACAAGCCAAGGAATGCCAAGGAGCTAGAAGAGGCATGGATCGAATTCTCCTCTGGAGCTTCTTTAAGGAGTGTGGTCCTGCCAACACTGGCCTCCAGAAGTGTGAGCATAAGGTACTGTTGTTTTAAGCCACCAAGCAACTTGCTGAGGCTGCCTTGGGAAATTAATATAGCAGTAGTGGTGACATCGTTTATAAAAGCTGAGAACCCAACAATTCCACTTAAGGATGATTTTCTTATAGGCACACTTGTACAGATATGCAAAGAAACATACAGGATGTCAAAGGCAGCATCATTTATGGCAAACAGAAAGTCACTAGGAAAATGGGTAAATCAATTGCATGTTCTTGATAAAGTGCTACACAACTGTAAAAAGAATGAGGTAGATCTATATGCACTGATAAGGAATGTTGTTAAAAGTATAATAAATGTAAAAAAATTGTAAACAGGAAAATATGATTCCATTTATTTTAAAGTATATACACAGAAATACTTATGGACATATATTTTTTATGCATACAAATGATCTAGAACAACACATATGTAAAAAGTTATTAAGAGCAGGTGCCTTTGGAAAGATGTTACATATACTTTATATGTTTTTGAAATGTTTAGATATTATGTAGTGAATGTACTTTTTTATTAAAAACTTTACAGAAATGCAAAACCACAAAACGTTAGTATGCAAAAATAGATATTCACTTAAATGTTAATTTGGTCTTGAGTTGTAGCTGGAGCTTCTGTTAATGTTACACACAGAATTGTCACCTTTTTTCCTAGTGCTTTTCTCCTGTTAGCTAAATTTGCATTACGTAAGTTTTAATTTACATTAACTAAATTTTATTAATGTAAAAACAAATGGGCTTCTGCTTACAGATCTTATTAAATGGTTCTCACAGGGTAGCCCCTAGTTCAACAGCATAAGCATTACTTGGTATCTTGTTAGAAATGTAAATTCTGGGCACCACCTAGGATCTACTGAGTGAAGCTCTGAAAGCAAGACCCAGCAAACTGTAGTTGGACAAACCCTCCAAATAATTCTGATGCATATTAATGTTTGAAAATTACTGTTCTAAGCTCTTTCTCTAGGACATCTGCAAGTGTTGGTTGTAACAATTGTAATAAACTGTTGTGTGTGTAATTCTTGAGCCATCATGATGTTTCACAACTCCATATCCTTTGGGCTATTTCCTCCAGTTGAAATGTTCTTCACCACTATCTTCATCTTCCTACCTCCTGGCCATAATTTAAGATACAGATAGACATCAGCTCCCATTTGTGAGGTCTGACTTGGCTCCCAATTCCAACTTCCCGTGTGCATACATTTACCATAACACAGAGATCACTTGGCACTCTCCCCTATTCTTGAGGACAGGATCTCTGTCTTATTTGACCTTATTCTCAGAACATATTAGGTGGTCAAAAATATTCTTGAATTAAACAAAAGTGAATGGGAAATGAATGTCTTGGAAATAAGAATTTTTATCACTTCTGAATTAACATATAGCTATGCAGTATTAAAAAAAAAAAGTTAAACACCTTTGTCTCTGAAGTCAAAACTCCCTGAAGTCAAACCACTTTTCCATCACATTCTACAAGTACCATTTAACATATTAGTTTCTACTATGTGAAATGAGGATTTTAACAGTGAAGATCTCACAACCTTGGTGAGCAATTAAGCATTCAATAAGGTTCTATAGTAATTATCAACAGAATTATCCAATCGCATTAACAGTATGCAATCTAGTCTGTCTGGAGAGGCCCAAACTTTTACATATGTTTTAATGTTTAGAGAAAAACTTATGTCTTTTGCCTATTACCATGTTTGTAGTCTTTTCTTCTCTCCTAGAGGCATAACTTAGGAAAAATATGGACAGCTCCACAATTAGGGAAGATGGCAATAGATTACTGTGTTTTTATTCTATTCCCCCAACCCATTCCCTCCACAGTTTGCAAGACCAAAGATGCTTCCCAGAAACAAAATTTTACTCAGAATCCTAATCCCAAACCAGTTACTCTGGTTTATGGGGGAGTCATAGAGATCCTAGAGAACCACCCATTAGTATCCCTCGACTCCTTCCTTGAAATGGTCCCTGAGGTTCCCCTTAAAATGCTTTGAAGTCTTCAAAGCAGAGTTGAAAAGTCATTTACAGCCTTTCTCACCTCTCATATTTAGTGACATTCTCTGGTCAGCCTGGAGAAAAATGGAATTATATTTAAGAGATCTGGGGTTTTTTATTTTGCATTTAGTCTTCAAAGATCTTCTGGTGTTTTATTTTTTTCCCCAATTTGAAAAGAAAGTTATTTACTGTTACTAGGGAAGGGGAATTAAAAAAAAAATCCTGATGTTTCTAGGAAAATTATAGGGCCAGAGAATACCTTTCCCACTTTTCTATTAAAAAGCTCATTTTTTAAAATAGAATAAGAAAAAAACATCCAGATGATCTCTTTGTTACTAATAATGATTTTCAGAAATATGCTGGAGTCCCCCAGAAGTTTCTATAAAATACAATACCATTGGGGGCAGAATTAAGAAACAGTAGCAAAAAAGGTGAATCAGCTTGGCCAGAGGTGTCAAGTAACATGATTTTCCTTTCCACCAAGATACTCTTCCTTGGTCTATTGACTCCTCTGCCCACTGGATGGCTGAAGCTCCCTGTGAACTATCATTCTTTTTTAGAATCCTGAACATATTTAGTTCCATCTATGACACAGCTCTGTCATTCAACACTTGGTCAGCCGTAGTCTCATGATTCTATGACACATGCCCCCAACCTGCCTTGAGTGATCATGTTCACGGTATGCAGAAATTAAAGACAACCGAAATGTCCGACCTTGGGATACAGATGGATACATTATCGTCATCCATTTGATAGACTGTTATATATACATTAAGTGATGATTCTGAAAATTACACAATAACGTGGAAAATATTTATTATATGATGTTCAGTGGGAAAAAAGATGATATACACTTGTATGACAGCAAAATTCAAAATGTGACAAAGGAGAGGAGTCAAAAGAAAATACATAAGATAGCGTTATGGTAAGGCTTGTAGAAAAAATTTTATTTCATTATGCTAATTTGGGATACAACTATATTAAAATACCTAGATATATAAAATATTTTGACATTACACATTTAATGATTTTCCTTAGTTTTGGGTTTGACATTTGCTTTGAAAAATGGATGAATTTAACTCATCTATAATTGATTCAAATATGGTTATTGAAAGGAACACATGAAACTGGAAGCTGTATTTTATTTAAATATCATACCTTCAATTTTAAGTTTCCTTTTTTTTTCTGTCATTGTTTTACATTCTTTTGCTTTTAGTTATACCTAAATGAAATTATGAGGCTCTTGGATAGTTGTAAAGAGGATACCCAGAGGTGGGTCCCATGCATAAATTTAGACATAAATTACATTTGCTGATGACCAATTACCTATATAAATCACATTTACTCTTACTTGTTATGTTACAAGCAAGCATGACTGATTAAGACACTTGACACCTTAATATACATTTTCTTATAATTTAATTTAGTAGCTACTACTTCCATTCGTTTCACTGTAGGACTGAGCCTTATAGAGTGAAGAGCTACACACTCCCTAGTATCTTCATGTTACTTTTCAGTCATGAGAGGCTTCAGGTGTTCGTGCCATTCTCCCCTGACTGCATTTTACCTGTTCCAGCACTTGCTTTGCTTGTAGCCAATGGCCAATTGCCTGGGTTTTCTGTCCTCCACCCATTCCAGCCATGTGCATTCCCAAAGCCTTCAGGAAACATTCAATTAGTGGGTAAGCACCAAATTAGGAAGAGGAAACGAACGCTGGAGCCCACAGAAAATGAACTCCCTCAACACACTCAAGGAAATGGTACTAGTTGTCAGGATTATGAAACTTTGAAGGGAAAGACTGTAGAACTCTTAGGAATTATCAGTTGTTTCTTCCACAGTTATGAGGGAAATAAATTTGTAATTTTATTTTTTGTTCATAATTATTTGTCCCCTACCCATCCTTTTCATGTTTCTCTGTAAACAAAATATATACTCCCTACCCACTAACTTTGGGCTAAGCCATGGGATTTGCTTTGTCAATGGGATAAAAGCCAATTAAGTACAGACCATGTCCAAGAATAGGTTTAAAATGTATTTGCATATTCTGATTCTACAACTGTAGCCTTACCTTCCAATATGAGAACGTGTCACTTTAGCCTAGATCCCTGAAAACAGTATGTTTCAAGGTCAGCCAAGAGTCAACCAGAGCTATTAGCTGCGCCGTAGGCTCCAAGTGGCATGAATAAGAAGTAAATATTTACTGTTATAAGCCCTAAGATATTGGAGCTGTTTAACAGAACAAGATCTGAGGTCGAGTATATAAAACAAAATCCTACAGTATGTGGTATAGGCCTCAGGGATGGACATCTGGTGGTGAGGATCTTGTTGGAAGAGGTCAAAAAATGACAACTTATGTTAGGCAGAGGCAAAATGTTTGGTAAAATGTTCACCAGTGATTTTTTTAAAGGCAGAATATACATGCAATGCAATTGGGCTTATGGGGAAAATAATATGGAAAAAGAATGTTGGTAGCATGAATTGGCTTTCATTAGCTACATTTAATATGTACTAGGAGAGGCAATGAGGTCTGTCTGTAAGCAGGGATGAAAAGGAAAAGGGACAATCCATGTTATTACAGGACTTGCAGGGTTGAAAGATTCATTTTTCCTCCCATTTAGCCTGGGAAAAAATTCTCAAGTTAAGATACTGCCTCAGAGCCAAAAAGTAAATTAACCAGTCACTAAAAGCAGGGGAAAAGACCAAACCAAGAAGGTGGCCTGCATATCTTTTCTTAAAATCTCTTACAGGCTTAAATCAGACACCAGTAAGTTCTTTCAGTTTGAAAAATACTTGGGAGTCACGGTGGAGAAGAGTCCTTGAAGGTCTGACAGACTCATATTTTCTCTAATTAAATATACTTAGAGAGGCATGTCATAAAAGACCTGGGAGTGTTAGTATTTTCACTAAACAAAACAAAATAATTTTAAGTTATTTTTTAAAGAGTTATACTATAAAATTTTCTACCAACTAAAGAGAAAGGCATAGTGATTGTGGAAATAAAAGCTGACCATGTGATTAAAATGATTCCAATATCCTATAACTTGCCATTTGTGACATACAGAGATATAACACTATGGAAAATTTAAATCCATAAATTACAATAAATGTCACTACAGTGTGTAACCCTTTGAGCAAGTGACATGCCCACTGGTGCTTAGTTTCCTTATTTGTAAAGAGAGCAGGATTAAGTGTTCTCTGACGTCCCTTTCAGCTCATGTTTGATTCTGTGAACAAAAACAGTTGTGTTCTATAGACTTTCTTAGCATGTGAAATACAAGTTTCTTCCCTTCTCTGGGAAAATGTTACTGCCATTCAAATTGAACACACAGACATTATTTGAGCAAGTCTCCCAAGAACCTAAAAAACTGTGGACTGAATAGGGAAAGGTTCTTTTGAAAACATCATCTGCTGGAACGCCACTGAAGGACTCACACAAAGATATACCCTTAAGAGGACAGAGTCGTGTGCTTAACTAAATACAGAGGCTCTTGAAGGACAAATATTAGTTCCTCAAGTGTGGTTAGAATTTTTTTCAATTCCCAAATCACAATTTAGGTTCCATAAAAGTTATTGTTTGACATCTTCAGAGGATCTGGTATATGTTTGAATGGTTTTTCACTTTATCAAGATAAAATTATTGATGCATATTTTCATGTTTTCTAACAGAATTTGTTCTCATAAAAGTGGGACGATTTGGTTCAATGTTGCAAATAAATCACATGATATTTTTCAAAGACAGAATGAGAACACTACCTCACATACTATATATTCAAAATATTTTAAAGAACTAGGTAATATTCCAATTCATACACTATATATTTTTAATTCCCATATTTGCCCAATTTATAGACACTTAAAAAATTACACTATACACCTACAATAGGAATCATGTCAATCATACATTGCTCAGTAAAAATATCATGTTCGATAGAACTTAGTTGCTGAAGATATCATTAATAATGCACAAGAGTTCCAAAAGATACTCCTCTCATCAAAGTTATAAATTTTTATGACACTGACATTGATAGGGACTGTTAATTGTAGTCATTTACTATAAAAGATCAATGAAACCTAACTGAAATAGGAGGCAGAGCTAAAGGTGATCGCTTTCATCCCATTTTATGACATTCTCAAGATTCACTATGAAGATCCTCACCAAAGGAAGCCTCACTGGAAATTCCACAGAATTCACAATTTCAAGCCTTCGTATTTTGAATCTTATGCTTACTGTTATATAATATTCACTGAACACTGATAATGAGGTTGGTGCTGACTGGAACAAAAATGAACCCAAAGTTAAATACAACCTAGGTGAGAACTACAGGAGCTGCTGGAAATAAATCAACTGGTTCGATCCTGCTTGTCACTTCTGGAAGGTCACCAGAAACAAGTATATTCCAATGCCAAGAAAAGGAAAGGTTTTCTTTCCCATTCCCTTTCCTTATTGTGCTAATCAAATCTGCAAATCCCAGAGATACGTAAACAACCAAACACAGATGAGAAGTGATGGCATACATGGGCCACACCAAATTAGAACCAATGAAATCACTAGAAACCTTTGGCCTTTGCACAAGCATCCTTTATCTCTCCCTTACCTTCCTCCTAAAGGCCTGTCAAGGCAGCCCTCTTTCAGGGAAGATAATCAGTAATTCCAAGCATCGTCTTGACCATAATGTAATTTCTTTCTCTGTTTTAATTATTTTAATAGTTTAATTTTGTTTCCACTTTGCCCTTTCCTCAGAGATCCTGGCATCTGCTCATCCTTCCAGATCAGAGATTCTCCTGCCTGTTGGGTACCATTCTGTTCCAGGCAATTCATTCGTGCTTATTTTAACTTTCTGCAGCGTGAATGAAGAGCTCTCACTTCCTCATCCTAACGCTCCTTTCTACTCCTCTGTGCTCCGCAGGAGAGCCCTCTTCTTTCTCTGACCTTCTGTTTGCCAGTCCCACACATCCCAGCCCAGAAAGCAAGATAAGCTGCTGAGATGGGAGGGATAAGCTCCTTTCTTTCTGTCCCGCTCACTGGAAAGACAACATTCCAAACCTGGGACAGAGAAAGGGGATTCCTATCTTTTACCTCCATCTCAAACAAATCTTTCCTTCCTGTTCTGTGCTAGAGAAAAAGGCATCCCTCTTTTCTCCTTATGTGAATTCATTTACTTATTGTTAATAAGCCTCTCTTGCCTTTCAAAGGGATCTGGCTTCAGTAACGTTCACACTTTATTTTTAATGTATCGGGTCTTACATGATTCTTTCCTTTAGCCTACAAAATGTGTTCATCTCTTCAAGCCTAAAAATAGCAAGGAAGCATAACCTCTAGATCCTTCTTTAACTTGTGGAGCCCCTCTAGTTTTCTCATCTTCTTCACTTCAAAACTTCAAG
Organism: Smutsia gigantea; assembly: GCA_032199065.1. Taxonomy (NCBI): domain Eukaryota; kingdom Metazoa; phylum Chordata; class Mammalia; order Pholidota; family Manidae; genus Smutsia; species Smutsia gigantea. The sequence goes on along the minus strand of JAVSCE010020773.1, from coordinate 102,205 downwards.
CAAGGACCATCTTTCCTTGAAACCTCTATGTTTTCACCACCTGCTCATAATTCCTTGCTTCTGACCTTTCTCTTGCAGATTTCATTCAATAAATTTTCTCTTGAAGATGAACTATGACTTCCTAATCTCCAAAACCATTGGGCATCATCTCATTAAAATGTTCTATGGTATTTAACGATATTTAATTGTACCTTGTCCTTGAGACTTTAGCTTCTATTTCATTATCACTGTACCTCCTTCTGTGGCTAGTTTTCCTTGCAGGTTCAAAACATGTGGGTTCTCATAAAGATTATATTGTTGACTCTCTTTTCTCTTTACATACTCTCCGTATTATCTACCTCTATAAATTCAGCCACCACTTTTATACTGGGTGTGTTCCAATTCTCTAACCCTGTGGCAATCCTTTTCCTAAACTATAATTCTTCATTTCTTACTGCTTCCAAGATATTTCCAAAAGGATGCCCCATTAAATGTGAAAGTCCCAGAAGTGTATTAATTGTAGTGACAGTTTCCAGACTGAAAAACCCTGTGACCTTTCTTCTCCCCTTCTTTTGTCCGTCTTTTTTTCTGTAATAGCTCTTGAGCGCATCTTTCCATTTCTCTTTTGACCACCAGGGTTCACACCCCTGTTCCCCTCATACAGTCTCATAAGAAACTGTCTCGCCTTCAGTTCCTCATCCTTGCCCCCCATCTCTCCACACACCCAGCCTCTCTCCAACACACCACCCAGGATTTATCTTCCAAGAGGACTCCTCAAACTGGGTTACTCCATTACTCAAAAATTTCAATGGCATTCCAAATTCTTGAATTCAAGCCATTATAAAATTTGACATTAAATCTCTCGTTCATGTTTAGCATTCTCCATGTTTTAACCTGTGTAATGCTGTTATCAGGAAACACCTGTCCCATAGGATGTTTATAGGCATTACATGGAAACGATCAAGTAGATTTGAGAAATTCTCTACTAAATGGTGTATTTATTTCACAATTTCTCGAAGTCTTCACTGTGTTAATATGCATTTCAATTTGCTATAGTCACAGAATGCAGAGCTCCCAGATCTGTTTCAGTGCAGAAAGTGTTTTTTCCAAGAAATCTACCTTCGCACAATTTACCCAGCCCTCCTGCGTTGTCACATTATGAAGTAACACTCATCCTTCCACACAAATAATTGATGTCTTTTAAAATAAAATCATGAAATCTTTCTAATAATTTCAGAAAGGAAAACCTTCTCTAAACTCTCAAATAAATGTATTTGATTATAACACATCATGTTTTGTTTTTGAAATTATTCATGTCTCTCTCCCACCTGGACTGTGAGTACCTTAAAGCTATGAACCATGAATAAATCACATTTATATTCTCCACAGTGCTTACCACAGTAACCTCAGGCTGAGTAAGTAATTTCATTCCAGGATGTACAAAATTTTACACTATTTTTTAAATAACAGTTCACTTTTTCTAGCCCTTTACGATGGAGAAATTTTTGTGCATTCAATATATAAGCTAGCAGTTAAAAATATCGTAACTCTAACATGTAGTTTGTTACTCATACAATACTAAATTAGACATGGTTCTGGAATCACTGTCTGCAGATAATGATAAAATTTGTATCTCCTCAATGGATTTAGTTTAAAAGGCTGAATTTATTTCAGTAAATGGGGTACAAGAGTCATAACAGATTTAATAAAACTAAGCAAATTTTGGTCTCACAAGATATCTTTTTTAAAGCCAGTCAGCTTCCAGAAAAATTACTTGGAGTTTCTGGGATCAGCTTCCCCCAGTTCCTTTGGGGTCAAACACATAAAATTCATTACCATGGCCCTTGGGCAATGAAGCTGCCTTCAGGGATTCCTGAGGTCTCAGGACTCTAACTGGCTCTAAGGGGGCCCCACTAACTGATGCAAATAATTAGACCTTTGAACTTAACCTTATCCTGAGAGGAGTTCAGACTGACTAAGCTCTGTTCCTTAAGCACATAAAAAAAAAAATGACCTAAATGTCACTGGTTCCTTCCATACCCTGAGCTGACCATCTCAAAGGAACTAGTAACAGACATCCTCATCCAAATATAAGAGATTAAGAAATGCTAGACTGTAATCACTTTTTGAAATACTATGTTCATTCACATTTGACCGTAAAAAGGGCTGGAAAATGAGAACTACCCTTCATCCCTCTTCATTCCCCACCACTCATACACCTTTCTCTAATTTGTATGTATCTCCTGGTGAACAGAAGACTATTATAGTAGATAATTTGGGTAGGGAAAATGTTATCAACAGTTTTTCTACAATTTGTCAAGCAGTTTTATTTTAAAAAGTTTGCAATGAGCTATAGAAGCTTTTAGATTCAAAGGAGAACGGTATTTTTATACAGGGTTTTTTTTTGTTGTTGTTGTTACAGGTAAAACTGAAGTTCCAAGCTATACTTATAGTGCTAGTGAATTGAAGATTATTCTGGGAATCCCTTTGCATGAATTGACAATTTTGCTTTTTGTTTTGTTTTGTTTTGTTTTTTGTTTTGCTGTGTGGCTACAGGAACAGAGAAGAGTGCATGGATGCCCAGGAGAGAGTAAAATAACACAGTAAACAAGATGGATGGCATGGTACCCACACTGTCCAGCCTGCAGATTCCAGTGGACAAAGGTTTAAAGACAGAAGCCCAAAGAAACTATTTTCCCAAAAGGCTTTGATGCTTTTACACAGTGATATCTTAAGGTTCAGAAGATAAAGTTTAGTAGATCTGTACAGGATTCATTTTTGCCATTACTATCTGCAACGCTGCTCTGGGATCTTGGCAATCAGTTATTTTGGGGAGAATCTGGAGACAAGGTCTTTTACATAGGCGATGTTTTTGTTGTTTCCACTGAGGGCATTAGCAACTTTGGAAAAACTCATTGAATCTCCCTGATCCTATGGGATTCCCAAAAATATTTGGTAGGACACTTTTCAGAGAATGCAAGCTCTTTGTGAAGACAACTGAAGGGGTAGAGTCAGAAGAACTGGGATTATTAGCATCAGCCTGACTTATAGATTGATACCTTGTACAAAGAAAATAAACAGAGTACTATGAAAGAGACTCATCACTCAAGTTAAGGGTAAACAAAAAAGAGTTTACAACTACAACTATAAGGAAAATAAAATGTGAGTGATTTTTTTACTGATGTCTAGAGGGTACGATCTAAAGAACCTCCTTCTCTCTTCCCTGCCAATCCAAAACATAACAGCAATCAAGATAATTATTCTCAGCCTAAGAGAAATCAGACTAGTGGTAATTCCTATAAAGTTCAAAGTAGTTTTTCAAATCTGATTAACTATGACCTAAAAATGCTATATTGGAAAATGCCCCTCATGCTCTGGGACACTCAGCCCCAGGGCTCTTGGAAGCTGTCAGGATCAACTCACTTACCCCTTGCTTCAGTCTTTCGTAGCTCTGGGCCCCAGGCATCCAGCAGGTTTTCTAATCTTCTTGTCTGTTGCCTCTCTGCTGTAAAAGTTTCACTCTTGCAGTCTTGACTGCAGAGTGGGACAGTTTCCCTAAAACTACCTGCTTTTGATGCCCCAAAGTTAGCAGAATATCCTTTCTTCTTCACATTATTACTAATCACTGTTGTGGGAAAATACTCGAAGATAGTAAAAATGATAAACATGGATAAATTCCACCACTTACAGAGGATTAACTGTGCTGGTCTTCAATTACAGATCCTGCCTCTTTCTTGAGATGAAAATTAAAGTGGAAATGAGTTTTCATCCTGGGCTCTTCTTCCTAGAGATAAGCCTTACCAAGCTTCTTCCTTCCTTCTAATTCTGCCCTTATGATGAAACAAAGTTAGACCATTGTTTTCATTTCTTGTTTCTAGTGTTCATTCATTCATTCACTCACTTTACATTTACTGGGTATTTACTTAACATTACTGGGTATCTCCTTTTATGCCAAAGACCGAGCCAGACACTAGAAACACAGAAATGACTAAGACATAAGATACTGTCTGATCTATTAAATAACTCAGTCTAGGGGGTAAATTATGAAGCAGGTGATTCACCATGGTATGATAATCATCATTAGATGGGTAAATTCAGAGTTCTATGGAGCCAAGAAAAGGATAACCTAGAGTACAAAAGATAGTCATGAAAGTGTCTTGAGGGGAGTTGAGGTCACACTGACGAGGGTGAGCTGAGTCTTGAAAGATGAGAGAGGGACTCTTGGGATAGAGGGTTGGGGTGGGGTTGGGAGAGGTAATAGATGACAAAAATATAAATAAATAATACCAGTTGTACGTCCTGGAATTAAGAGACAGCATGACACCACAATATAGTTGGAGAGAAATGAGGGTGGTACAGTATACAGGCTATGAATCGTAAAGCTTTGGAATTTACATTCTGCTTTTTGAGCAAGGGACTGATTGAGTTAGTTTGCACTTTAGAAAATAACCCTAGAGATAGGGTAAAAAAGATGGATGAAGGGAGACAGGATACATCAACAAAGTAGTTAAATTCTATTGTAGTAATCAGAAAAGCCACGGCAAAGCAGTAGCCATGGGACCGAGAGAAGGAGAGCACATTTATTAATCATTACAATAGCTACAGTAATTTGTTAAAGGCTACATAATATAAAAAAGGCAAACTGTGACATCAAGAAAATAAATTGTGGGAGGAGGGGAAGTAAAGGGCAGAGTTTTGTAACTGAAGTTAAACTGTTATCAGCATAAAATAGACTGTTATATCCGTAAGATATTTTATGTTAGCCTCATGGTAACCACAAAGCAAAAACCTACAGAAAATATGCAAAAGATAAAGAGAAGGAAATTAAAGCATACCACTAAGGAAAATCATCAATTCATACAGCAAGAGAAGGGGAAAAAAAAAGAATTAAGGGAGCTACAAAATAGTCAAAAACAGTAAGATGGCATTAGTAAGCCCTCATCTATCCATAGTTATTTTAAATGTAAATGGATTAAATTCTTAATGAACAGGCATACAGTGCCTAAATGAAAAAGAAAAAAAAAGTGGCCCAACTATATGCTGTATATAGTAGACTTAATTCAGCTTTATGGACATACATAGGCTCAGAGTGAAGGAATGGAAAAAGATTTCCATGCAAACGAAAAATAAAATAGATCAGGGTAACCATCTTATCAGTCAAATAGACTTTAAGTCAAAAACTACAAAGAGAAACAAATAAGATTATTATATAATGATAAAGGAGCCAATTTATCAAGAGGATATAACAATTGTAAATGTATATGAACCCCAAAACAGAACAGTTAAGTATACTAAACAAATACTAACAGATCTGAGGGGGATAAACAGGCATCAGTACAATATTATGTGATTTCAATACTCAACTTTCAACAATGGATAAATCATCCAAAAAGAAAATCAACAAGTAAACACTGGACTTGAAATATACTTTAGGCCAAATGGCCCAGACATACATAGAACAATCCATCCAATAGCAACAGAATGCACATTTTTCTCAACTGCATATGGAATATTCTCCAGGGCAGATCATATGTTGAGTCACAAAAAAAAGTCCTAGCAAATTTAAGGTGACTGAAATCATGCCAAGTATTCTTTCCAAGCACAATGGAATGAAACTAGAAACTGGTATGAGGAAGAAAACTGGAAAATTTGAAAATGTGTAATAATTAATTAACATACTGCTGAACAACGAATGAGTCAAAGAAGAAATCAGAAGTGAAATGAAATTTATCTTGAAACAAAAGAAAATGGAACACAATATGCCAATGCTTATGGGAAACAGCAAAAATAATTTTAAGAGAGATGTTTATGGCAATAAACACCAAATGACAAAAAGAACTCAAACAAATTAACTCAGGGAATGAGCAAGAGAGGAATAAAATAAGCCCAAAATTAACATTAAGAAAGAAATAACAAAGATTACAGAACAAATAAATTAGAGACCAGAAAAAAATTATAAAATACCTGTGAAACTAAGAGGTTGTTTGTTTGTAACGGTAAACAAAATTAACAAAGCCGTTGGCTAGACTAAGGAAGAAAAAAGAGAAGACTGCAATAAATATCAGAAATGAAAGAGGAGACTTCACCACTCTTACCATTGATACTAGAGAAACACTAGAATAGTAAGAAACTCCCAGGAAATGTTATGCCAACAAATTGGATAACCTAGAAGAAATGGATAAATTTCTAAAAGGCTGAATTTCTACCAAGGCTGAATCATGAAGAAATAGACAATCTCAGCAGACCAATGAGTAAGGTCATTGAATTTGCAATAAAAAATCTCCCAACAAAGAAAATCCCAAAACCAGATGATTTGAATGTTGAAATCTACCAAACATTTAAAGACAAATTAAAGCCAATTCTCAAACTTTTCCAAAATATTGAAAAAGAGGGAACACTCCCAAAATCATTCTGAGACCACGATTACCCTAATACCAAAGTAAGATAAAGATGCTACAAGCAAATACAATTATAAGTCAAATTCCCTGAAGAACATACATCCAAATATTCTCAACAATTCAATAGTACATTAAAGGGATCACACACTATGATCTAGTGGGATTTATCACTGGCATGCAAGGAAGTTTCAATATATACAAATCAATAAACATGGCACACCACATTAATAGAATGAAAGATAAAAATCATATGATTATTCCAATAGATGTAGAAAAATCATTTGACAAAATTCAACATCCTTTCATAATAAAAATTCTTAAGAATTAGGTAGAAAAGGAATGTGCCTCAACATAATAAAGGACATAAATGGTGAGTTCACATCAAACATCACACCCAACAGTGAAAAACAAAAAGTGTTTCCTTTAAGATCACAGACAAAACAACAATACAACACCCTCACCACTTCTATCCAACAATACTGGATTCTCAGCCAGAGCAATCAGGCAAGAAAAATAAATAAAAGACATCCATATTGGAAAGGAACAAGTAACACTATCTCTGTTTGTAGATGACATGAATTTACATATAGAAAATCCTAAAGAATCCACCAAAAAAACTATTAAAACTGATTAACAAATTCAATAAAGTTACAGGACACAAAATCAATATAAAGAAACCAGTTGCATTTCTATACCTATCTATTAACTATCTGAAAAAGAAATTGAGAACAAAATCCCATTTACAATAACATCAAAATTATAAAATACTTAGGAGCAAATTAACCAAGGAATTGAAAGATCCCAAACTATGAGATTTTGATGAAATAAATTGAACAGTATAAATAATAAACAAACAGAAATAAATGGAAAGACATCTGAGGTTTATGGTTAAAATGTCCATATCATGCAAAAAAACTATAGATTCAATGCAATCCTTTCAAGATACAGATGGCATTTTACAGAAGTAGAAAAAAAATCCTAAAATTCATATGGAACTACAAAATATCCTGAATTGCCAAAAAATCCTTGAGAAAGAACAGCGCTGGAGTGTCACACGTCCTGGTTTCAAACTATATTACAAAGCTATCATAATCAAAACAGTATGGTATTGGCATTAAATAGACACATAGACCAATGTTGAAGAGTCAAGAACCCAGAAAAACCTAGAAATATAGCCATTAATATTTGACAAGGAAGCTAAGGATACTGAATGGCAAAAGATATTCATTTCAATACAGTGTTGGGGACATTGGATAATCAAACTGAAAGGAATGAAATTGGGCCCCTATCTTATACCATTTACGAAAATTAAGTTGAAGTAGATTACAAACTTAAATATAAGAATGAAAGCCAAAACTCCTAGGAGCAAACATAAGGAAAAAACTCATTGGCATTGATCTGCAAAATGATTTTTTGCATGTAATACTAAAGCACAAGACACTAAAGCAAAAATTAAAAAGTGAAACTACACCAAACTTTAAAAAAAAATGAAAAGACAACCTACAGAATTAGAGAAAATATTTGTAAATATTTTCTGATATATATTATCAGATAATTATCTGACAAAATATATCTTTCTGATAATATCTAGGATTAATATGTAGTATACATAACGAACTCCTACAACTCAATGGCAAAGAACAATCCAATTAAAAAATAGGCAAAGTACCTGAATTGACATTTTCTGAAGAGGACATGCAAGTAGCCAACAGGTTTATGAAATGATGTTCACTAGCAAAATCAAAACTACAATGAGATAACACCTCACTCTGTTAGAAGGGCTGTTATTAAAAAGACAAGAGATAGCAAGTGTTGGTGTTAGAAAAGGAAACCCTGGTGCAGTGTTGGTAGGAATATAAATTAGTAAAGGCACTATGGAATACAGCATGGAGCATACTCAAAAAATTAAAAATAGAACTATTATATGATCCAGCAATACCACTTCTGAATATATATCCAAAGGAAATGAAATCACTATCTCAAAGAGATATTGGCACCCCTATGTTTATTGCAGCATTATTCACAATGGCCAAACATGGAACATGGCAACAACTCATGTATGTTGACATATGAACGGATAAAGAAAATATGATACACACACACACACACACACACACACATACACACACACAATTATTTGATCATAAAAATAGAAGGAAATTCTGCCATTTATGATGACATGAATGAGCCTGGATGGCATTATGCTAAGTGAAATAAGAGAAAGACAAATACTCCATGATCGCACTTACATACGGTTTCTAAAAACTGAACTCATAGAAACAGAGAATAGAATGATGGTTGCCAGGGGTCGTGGGTAGGCTAGCTGTGGAGATGTTGAATGAAGTGTGTTAACATCCAATTATAAAATGAGTAAATTCTGGAAACCTAATATACAGCATGGTAATGATACTTAATAGTTGCTTAGAGGGCAGATCTTAAGTGTCCTCACCACAAAATAAAAATGTTAATTCTATGAGGTGATGGAGCTGTTAACTATCCCTATTGTAGCAATCATTTTAGCATATATACATGTATGAAATTATCACATACATCTTAAATTTGTACAATGTTATATCTCAGTAAAGCTGAGAAACACAAACACACAATGGATAGATACAAAATTTAGAGTAGTGGTTACTTCTCTCAGGGGTAGTTTGGGGATGAAACAAGAGAGGAATAGTCATTTCAAGTGATGTTTCTAGTAAATACTTCAGTTGAATAAGTTTCTGAAAAATCATTATATTCGTATGAATTATAATTTGTGTAAATGTTATAAAATCTTTTGTATTTATCAAATATGTTTAAGTGCTAAAAAATAATGAAATAATTTCTTTTTCTTAGTAGATAAATACTATAAGGAATTGTGTATCATCCTCTACTTCTTGCATTTTTACATTCTCCTTTAATGTGATATGCTTTAATTATGTAAAAAAATTAATTAAAAACATCATACTAATTAAAGTACTCCTGAGAAAAAGTGATTTTTTAGTTTTCTTTTTATCCAGAAATGACAAACCCAATTAGTGAGGACTGCACCTAATTGCCTATGATTTTTTTTCAAGTACATTTGCTGTGCTTGAAGAGATGATAGTAATAAAAATCCAATAATTTAGTAAACAGATTTTTATATAGGTATGAGGTTTACTGTTCAGTACAAATTAAAGAAAAACAGAGGAGCTACTTGACATCAAAAAAGAAGAGTAGGATCATGTCAAATATACTATGTGTTGAAATTGTTTTTTTAATAAAAAAGTTTAATTTAAAATGCTTCATTTATTCGAAATGCACAAGTTCTTAATAAAAAAGAAATTGAACTTTTTCATCCAATTAGTGAAATAGTCCAAATACTAAAATATGAGGTAAACTGTTTTTACCTAGAAGCGTAATAAATCAGAAGCAAACTCTGTCAAACGTGAGTCACTGAGAACATCAATCTGCCCAATGACTCTGCTGTCAACTTCAGGTTTGAGGCTTAATCATTTTAGGAGTAAGAAAGCCAGGAGTCATATTTTACCCAAGAGACACTTGAGAACACATATTCATGCTGCTACCCTCATATATTTCTTGACAATTTGCCTGAAGGTCAATTGGCAATGAAATAATAGAAATTTTAAGTTTTGAACAGATTATGTCAAGGCGGATTTAATGAATACGTAGCCTGCAATGTCATTTGGTCTCATGTCTATCTCCACTGGGAAATCTGAGATAACCTGCAAAACCAGTAGTCCTAAGGTACACTTAATAAGTAAGTGCATGATGTGTAAGCACTAATAACACCAGAATATCTGACTTCAGGTCATTTTATCTAAAGGGTTATTAGCTTTTTAAAATTGTTTTATATCCAAAGAAGCATAATTCATTATTTATGATACCTACATAAAATTTATTACATCATGCATCATATTTATCAAAGACTATGGCACAATTATGGTAGATGGCAAAATTGTCCAGAAATTATTCCCTTGCCTGTATCCACCTCTTTAAATAGTTCCCTTTCACATTTAGTCTGGGCTTGGTCATGTGAGTGCTGTGTGTGTTAGGCTGCTCGGGCTGCCATAACAAAATACCATAGGCTGGGTGGCTTAAACAACAGAAATTTATTTTCTCACACTTCTGGAGGCTGGAAACCTGAGATTAGGGGCCAGCATGATCTGGTTTGGGTGAAAACCTCCTTCCTCACTTGCAAAAAACCTCACTGGGTGCCTTTTCATAGTACATGTAGACAGAGAGACATCACCCTTTCCGGTTTCTCTTCTTATAAGGGCAGTAATTCCATCTGACCATGTCCCCACCCTCATACCTAATTACCTCCCAGAGGTCCATCTCCAAATACCACTACACTGCGGTTAGGTTTTCAACACATGAATTCTGGGGGGACACATTCAGTCAACAGCATTGTGGCTAGAAGAACAACAACAGATATGAAACAAGTAGATCCTTGAAAACCAATTGTGCATTTGAGCCCCTTCTCTGTTGCTGTTAGTGGGAACCTTGTCACCACTACCCCATAAAGAAACCCAAGCTAGCCTGCTGGAAAGTAAGATGCACATGTCCTTGCCTTATCTGTGCTGTTGCTGACCCAGCCTGCCTTACAGATTTCAGACTTGTCAGCCCTCAGAATTGTGTGAGCCAAGTCCTTAAAATAAATCTTTTGGTTTTGTTTCTCTGGAGAACCCAAAATAGAGATTTTGGTGCTATGAAATTGGATATTGCCGTAACAGATACCTAAAAAATATGCAAGTGGCTTTGGAATTGGGTAAATTGGGAAGAGTTTTGAGGAGCCTGATTGTAAAAAGGTTGTCTTGAACAGAATGTTATTAGAAATATGGACATTAAAGATGCCTCTGGTAAGATCTCAGATAGAAATAAGAGGCATGTTATTGGTCACTGAAGGGAAGGTGATCCTTATTATAAAGTTGCATTGAGTTTGGCTGAATTGTGTCCTTTTAAGTGATGAACTTGGATATTTAGCTGAGGAAATTTCCAACAAAGTGTGGAAGGCATAGCCTGATTTCTCCTTGTGTATAGTAAAAAATGGGAGAGGAAAGACTTGAATTGAAGTAGACATTGCTAAGCAAAATGGAGCCAGAACTTGATGATTTGGAAAACTCTCAGCCTATCCAGATAGTGTGCTCTGGAATTAGGGTCAAGGACAACCATTTGCCAAAGGGATTGCGTGTGTGACTCATGGGTCCAATCAACTATCTGAGCAAAAGTCAGGAATCGAGACACAGGTATCCAGAGAAGATCCATGGAGAACCCTCTTGCCTGTGGTTCAGACCCCATGCATTGCACAAGGGACAGACAAAGCTTTTTAAAAATGCGTACCAGTAGAAACATGGTCAGCCTAGATTGCAAGGAACAGAGATAAATGAAATGAAATAAGAAAAGCTCTGAGGGGAGAACCACAGGTTAGAGACCTCAGCTAAGGACCAGGTCAGTTCTGTGGAGCCACCTCTGCCATTCCAGGGGTCAGGTCACAGGGATGTGCCCGCCCCAGCAGGCCCATAGACAGAGCACTGAGCCAAAGAGAATTGTTCTCACGCCTTAAAACCTAATGGAATTTTCTCCACTAAGTTGCAGACTTGCTTTAGACCAGGGACCCTTCTCTCCTTCCAATTTCTCCCTTTTTAAAGGGGACTATTTATGCTATTACATGTCCCACTGTTGTACCTCGGAAGCAGATGATTTTTTTCTAGGCTTCAAAGGTCCACAGATGGAGAGGAATTTTGCCTCTGAATGGACCATATTCCCAAGTCTTACCCTTAACTGATTTACACAGAATTTGGACTTAGAGTTGATGCTGGAATGGTTGACTTTGGAGGATGTCGGGATTGGGTGAATATATTTTTTATGCCGGAAAGACATGAGTTTTGGGAGGGTCAGAAGGTGGTTAAGGGTTAAGTTGTGTCTGTCAAAAAAGATACAAGTCCTAAACTCCAATACCTCAGGAATGTGACTCTATTTGGAAATAGGGCCAATGCAGATGTAATTAGTTAAATTACAAAGTTAAGTTACAAAGTTAAATAGTTAAATGATGAAGTTACAAAGTTAAATAAAAGTTAAGGTCATACTGGAATAGGGTGCACTCCTAATCCAGTATGACAGGTGTCCTTATAAGAAAAGGTCCATGTGAAGATGCTGAAACACAGGGAGAATGTCAGGTGACATCAGAAGCACTGGATGGAGTCATGCCGCCACAGCCTGGCTCTATTAGAGGGCAGAAGAGGAAAGGAAGCATCCTCTCCTAACCAACACTTAGATTTCACATTTTTGGTTTCCAGAATTGAGAGAGAATAAAGTTTCTGTGAAGCCACCTATTTTGTGGTACTTTGTTATGGGAGCCTTAGGAAGTGCTCAGTAAGGATTTATTGTCTACCAGGTAAAGTTCTTATGTAAAGTCACATGATTCTCATACTGAACAAGTGAAGAAGTACTATTATTATTATCATGACCCCCATTTATAGCTCACTTAACAGAGGCTCTCACAGGTTAGGTGATTAACCTATGATTTGCAAAGTTAGTTAACTGTGATGCTGAGACACTGAGCTAGGTTTTACCTAGCTTTATGGCACTGAAAGCATTGATGCTCTTGGTTTCTCTCCCTTTTAGATAGATCTTGGGTGTTGGTATGAGTTCACACACATGTGTTACTATCTATGGGTAACTGCCCAAGGACTTTGGGGATCTTTCAGAAGCTCATGGAGTATATCTGAAAATGCACTAAAGGAAGAGAGACAAACTTTTTGATGGTAACTTTATTTGCATATTCTCAAGAAAACAGAAATAGGTGAATATCCAATGGACACAGTAAATTAGAATAGCACTTACATGTTAGTAAGAGAAAGCCAGGTTCTAAATATAAATATCTAACAGTAAAAGATGAGTTGAAGAGTCTACTAAAAACACGATTAAGAGATCTATACAGACCTAACTTAAAAAAACAACAACAACAAAAACACTGTCTTAACTGTCAGGGTCACAAACTTAATTTATTTCAATCATCATTAAGTCAAACATTAAATGAAGATTTAAACATTGCTTCAAACTTTAAATGAAGGTGCTTCATATTTATCTACATATTTTGATTTTACTCATATTTCTAATTTCCTTGATTAGTGAAACTTCAGCCACCTGAATATTAACTTATAAATTATGAACCTATCATTATGGCTTTAATGTGTATTGAAACAAGAACTGGCAGTACTTTCTTCTCTAGACTTGAGAACTTAAATATACATAAGCAAATCTATATACATACAAAAGGATTGGATTATATAAATTATAATAAATTGATACACAAATTTTAACAGTGCCATGGTGAATCTAGAAAATATCACTACACAACTATACCTTAAATGCCAGTGCTTATTTAGCTATACTCCAAATGAAAATATATTAAGGAATAAAATATGATTTCTCTTTGAAAAACATTATGAACATTGACTAATAAACCATTAACTCTATTTGTGACCAAGCAAACAGGAACTTTGATTCTAGGTCCCAGCATTCCAAATAGCTATAGCTACTTTCCCTTTTTGGACTCAGTTTCTCCTACATAAAAAGTGATGTTCTTCAAGGTTCCTAGTAGCTCCGAATTTCACTTGCAATTTGTCATTTAATTTAATTAACATCAGTCTCACACTTAATCTCAAAAGAAATATAAATGGAAAACTATTACAATAACATTTAACTTTTGATATGTACTTGTTTTTATCACTTGAGTTTAATACAAACCAAATAAGTTTTCTTGGGTTTGAATGCTTCCTGAGCAAAAGTAACACTGGACATACACTTGAGAAAGAACCAAAATTCGATATAAATTCTGCTCATCTGTGGCTCCACTAGCATAGGCAATGTATCTCTTAATTGGGAACTCAATGAAGAATATGATTATTCTACAACTGTACAAATACTTTCTTTTTGGAAACCAGCTTTGAAAACTGTAAAATTTAGTAAGCCAGTATTCTTATTATCTAAATTATACCGACAGTATCACCTGAAATATAACTGGACAATAACTTTCTATCTTGCCATAATACAATCTCAAGTGTTTGGGAAACAAATTACCTAAGCCCCATAATAAAACTCAATTTATTCTTACAATCTTTTCAGCAAAGTACACATAAACTTTTATACAACATAGTGATTTAATGTAAGAGAAATAAGATTACTTTTGCCATTGTTATATGATATTAAGTAAAAATGAAATTTTAGTGATTAAAGATTCAGTGTTACATGCAAAATTTCAGTGTTAAACAAACTTTAGTATTTAGATTAATAATGAAGACTTGGAAGACTATATAATGTACTGTATTATTTTAAGTAATTATGATTAGTACATTTTTCAGCCAAGAGGTTTAGGAATGACAATAGTTTTAAATGAACAGTTAAAAACGCTATTCATTAAAACAAGCACAGATACCTCATTAGCCTTAACATGGTACAATTCAAAAGTAAAATCTTTTTCTATCAGCCAACATTTATAGACTTTTTCATTGTTCTTTCACTAAGCTTAAACAAGAGATCAGTTAATATTAACGAATAAAAAAAGGTGTCTATAATCTATAGCCTAACATGGATACAATTTGTATAATTTAAAAGTTACCTGAATAGAGACAGATCATGAATCTGCCACTTTTCTCAAGGTTCAGAACTGAGAATAGAGGCATCCGATCGTTAACTTTTAGCCAGCAGCAAACTTGCACACCTATCTCAAGAGACTCTCCTTTGCCTTTCCCTCTGTCTTCTTTCAAATAGGGGAAAGGTAGCCTTGTCTTTTCTTAAAGAATTTGCTTGACATGCAAAATTAGTTCATACTTTTCACAGTATAAAGTTAACTTGGCTTAAATTATATCCTGAGTTGAAGAAGGTAACCAAGTATGGCAAACTGAACTGCTAAATTTAATCTTCGGATCCACTTTTTCTGATACTGATATGAACTACATTTGCAGGTGTATTTACCTCATACGACTTAATTTCATGTAGAGAGCACACTGCAAAAGTACCATAGTATATAAATTAACGTGCCCGTCAATCTTCAACAAGTTTATGACTGGATCACTCAACAGGTTATGAACAATAATAAAGAGGCCAAGTTCATGAGCTGAATCCCTTGAGGAGTGGTTAGATTCCTTTTGTTGCATAACCACATGTTGCACTTTTCATTCAGCCAATCACTCTGTAAATGCATGCCCTCTGTCACAAAGGGTCCTCCCCTAAGAGTGGGGCAGTGAATCTGACTGTGGGCAGTGTTGCCATCTTTGTATTTTAAGAAATTACAATAACCTTTGGAAAAATGAAAAGCTATCATTTGTTGGGTGTTTCTCATACCCTCGGTAGGTTATTATACTATACAATTTACATCCATGACCTCATTCTCTAAACAATATAGGATAGATACTTTGATGCATCCTTTAAGTACGAGGACACTGAAGCTCAGAGTATGCGTTACTTATGTAAGGCCATATAGCTGATAAATACTGGATCCTAGATTCCGTTCTAGTTTGTCTGGATCCAGATCCGTGAACAGCAAGACAAACTCTCAGTGGTCAGTGAGTGAGGGGAATCTGATTTCCCATGTGAAAGATGCTAGTATTTAGGCTTAGGCACTAAGCAATAGCTACATGTAAATTATGCTTCCCAAAGAATTTAATAGGCTGCATTTCTGAATGTCTATAGTGGTTATGATAACCAGGCACTAACACAAATAATCGCTGGACATTTCCTCTAAGTTATTTAAATAAAGCAAATGTCTTTACAAAATAAAGTATGGTAGTTATTTGTCCCTTTTGTTAAAAAACTTAGTTCAAAAACTAGAGAATAAAAGTGTTAGAAAATTTTGCCTTGTATAAAATTAGACATACAGCGAGACTGCAATACACTGAACAAATTCACTATGAAGTTTACATTTATCAATCAGAAACAGATAACCTCTTTATTGACAATTCATATACATTTGTCCCAACACAACAAAGTGCTTAATAACTAGTAGATGTTCAATACATTTACAGACATACCTCATTTTACTGTGCTTCACTTTATTGCACTTTACAGATATTGCAATTTTTACAAATTGAAGGTTTGTGGCAACCCTGGGTGGAGAAAGTCTATCAGCGCAATCTTTCCAACAGCATTTGCTTACTTCACATCTCCATGTCACATTTTGGTATTTCTCCCAGTATTTCAAACCTTTTCATTGTTACTGTTATATTTGTTATGGTGATCTGTGAACAGTGATTATGACTCACTGAAAGCTCAGGTGGTGTTAAGCATTTTTTAATAATAAAGTTTTTTTTTACTTAAAAACATACTTTTTTTAGACACAATGCTACTGCATAATTAACAGACTACATTAGAATGAAAACATAACTTTTATATGCACTGGGAAACCAAAAAGTTAGTTTGACTTGCTGTATTGAGAAAATGGACATTATTTCAGCAGTGTGGAACCATATCTGCAGTATCCGGAGGTATGTCTTATTTGGGATAAAACTACCTAATGTAATACAAGTGAATACTCAATTAATAACGACTTCATTTTGTACTCTGTAGATACACCTTTCTTTTTCCAAAAAGGCAGAAGAATAAAATTTCAGTGAAGTTGTTTGCTTTATCAACTACTTTTATATAATGCAAGTATGACACTAAGACCCAATTTTATACAAGGGCATGATTATTAACTTTATTAAGTAAACATGCTGTTAATTATACCACACATGTTAAATTTAAAAAGCTCTTCTACATATCATGAATATTTTTTCACTGGTATTATAAAACGTTCTACAGATAAATAAAAAGAGAAAGACAAAGTTATATCTAAGTTTGATGATACATAAAAATTTTTTATCAAGGAAGTAACTTGACAGCATAAGATCCATAAATACTACAATTGGCAGAAGCACAGACAATATATTTTGTACTTATATTGTATGATTTTGCTTATTGTTATTACAATATTAAGTCCTTAAAAACTTAATATCCAAGAGACAGAAACCATAGTTTCTTTACAGAGCCTGTTCGAAAAGCTATAACTATAAATTATGTATTTGTTTTCTAAATGAAGGACTTATTTTTCTTCACATACCCTGCTCAGTTATTTTAATATCTTAAATTTGTATTTTTAGAAAATCTACCAAAAAATTCAAAATTATAAAATTTAAATTTACGGGTTGCTGAAGTAGAAAAATAGCAAATATAATTATTTGACTCCAATATGCAACTTTTGACACTTATGCAATCACATAAAAATATTCAACAATTTGGCCCACTTTTTTTTTCAAGAACTGTATCGTAGCCCTAAAGAATCCACTCCAAAAATACTAGGTCTAGTATCTGAATTCAGTAAAGTTGCAGGATATAAAATTAATACACAGAAATCTGTGGCATTCCTATACACTAACAATGAACTAGCCGAAAGAGAAATCAGAACAATTCCATTCACAATTGTATCAAAAAGAATAAAATACCTAGAAATAAAGTTAACCAAGGAAGTGAAAGACTTATACTCTGAAAACTACAAGACACTCATGAGAGAAATTAAAGAAGATACCAATAAATGGAAACACATCCCATGCTCATGGATAGGAAGAATTAATGTTGTCAAAATGGCCATCCTGCCTAAAGCAATCTACAGAGGCAATGCAATCCCTATCAAAATACCAACAGCATTCTTCAATGAAATAGAGTAAATAGTTCTAAAATTCATATGAAACCACAAAAGACCCGAATAGCCAAAGCAATCCTGAGGAGGAAGAATAAAGCAGGGGGAATTACGCTCCCTGACTTCAAGCTCTAATACAAAGCCACAGTAATCAAGATGATTTGGTACTGGCACAAGAACAAACCCATCGACCAATGGAACAGACTAGAGAGCCCAGATATAAACCCAAGCATATATGGTCAATTAATATATCATAAAGGAGCCATGGATATACAATGGGGAAATGATAGCCTCTTCAACAGCTGCTGTAGGCAAAACTGGACAGCTACATGTAAGAGAATGAAACTGGATTACTGTCTAACCCCATACACAAAAGTAAACTCCAAATGGATCAAAGACCTGAATGTAAGTCATGAAACCATAAACCTCTTTGAAAAAAACATAGTCAAAAATCTCTTGGGCATAAACATGAACGACTTCTTCATGAACATACCTCCCTGGCAAGGGAAACAAAAGCAAAAATGAACAAGTGGGACTATATCAAGCTAAAATCTGTACAGCAAAGGACACCATCAGTAGAACAAAAAGACATCCTACAGTATGGGAGAATATATTCATAAATGACATATCCGATAAGGGGTTGACATCCAAATTATATAAAGAGCTCATGCACCTCAATAAACAAAAAGCAAATAAGCCAAATAAAACACGGGCAGAGGAGCTGGACAGACACTTCTCCAAAGAAGAAATTCAGATGGCCAACAGGCACATAAAAAGATGCTCCACATTGATAATCATGAGAGAAATGCAAATTAAAACCACAATGAGATATCACCTCACACCAGATAGGATGGCCGTCATCCAAAGGACAAACAACAACAAATGTTGGCGAGGATGTGGAAAAAAGGGAACCCTCCTACACTGCTGGTGGGACTGCAAATTAGTTCAACCATTGTGGAAAGCAGTATGGAGGTTCCTCAAAATACTCAAAATAGAAATACCATTTGACCCAAGAATTCCACTCCTAGGAATTTACCCTAAGACTGCAGCAGCCCAGTTTGAAAAAGACATATGCACCCCTATGTTTATCGCAGCACTATTTATAATAGCCAAGAAATGGAAGCAACCTAAGTTTCCATCAATAGATGAATGGCTAAAGAAGATGAGGTACATATACACAATGGATACTATTCAGCCATAAGAAGAAAACAAATCCTACCATTTGCAACAACATGGATGGAACTAGAGGTTATTATGCTCAGTGAAATAAGCCAGGCGGAGAAAGACAAGTATTAAATGATTTCACTCATCTGTAGAGTATAAGAACAAAGAAAAAACTGAAGGAACAAAACAGCAGCAGACTCACAGAACCCAAGAATGGACTAACAGTTACTAAAGGGAAAGGGACTGGGGAAGATGGGTGGAAAAGGAGGGATAAGGGGGGAAAAGGAGTATTACAATTAGCACACATAAGGTAGCGGGGGGGGGAAATACAGGGAAGGCAGTGTAGCACAGAGAAGACAAGTAGTGATTCTATAACATCCTTCTACGCTGATGGACAGTGACTGTAATGGGGTATGTGGTGGGGACTTGATAATAGGGGGAGTCTAGTAACCATAATGTTGCTCATGTAATTGTACATTAATAATACCAAAATAAAAATAAATATATAAATAAAATATATCTTAGTTAAAGCACAGAGAAATCATCCTATTAAAGTTGAACAACCGAGCTTTGTGGGATGTGAGATACAACAGACAGTCATGTTTGCTACATAAACCTTGGAGAAAAGAAAAGCCAAATGCAAAAACAGACATTCATCACAAGACCTGGGGAGAATATGGCTGGAGGTGACTAACCTTTGCCCAAGGTTACAAATTCTCGAGAGTAATTCCAAAAATATGATAATATGAGGTTTTTTTTTAATTCCATTTTCCAAAATGTTTCAATAATGTGA
Organism: Smutsia gigantea; assembly: GCA_032199065.1. Lineage (NCBI taxonomy): Eukaryota > Metazoa > Chordata > Mammalia > Pholidota > Manidae > Smutsia > Smutsia gigantea. Next base: position 82,209 of record JAVSCE010020773.1, on the reverse strand, counting down.
GACAGGAAAGCGAGGAAATATAGTTCCTGGGGAAAACCTTGATGAATAGCATGTGTGCTTTTGGAACAGGTTATTAATCCTGCGTTTGAAACATGACAATAAGTTCTTGGCAATGAATTTGTTTATAGCATTATTCCCAAGCTCCATGCAGCATTTGCACATTTCCCTTGTGAGAGTTTGATGTTTTTTGCATTATAACTAAGGAGTGAAAACGAATTAATGTAGAAAAGACACGTTTTTCATATGAATAAAAAATGTAAGAAATTCCACAGAGCAGAAGATGCAGGTATATAATTTCATGTGCAAAGCAGCAGTAAATTAGTCAGAAGACAAAAAAAAAACAAATACCTCACAAACACGATGGGAATCTTCTAGTGATTGTTGTTCTCATCTAGATAAAAGGTTCTTCTTACTCTTTTCCTGGAAAAAGCACTATAATCTTAACATTCGTTTAGCACAACTGACTGTGAGCCTATTATTTTCTGAATCCCAGAATTATAATGGAACTGCAAATCAGCATATAGCAGGAGAAAACTATCCATATGTATTATTCCCTGAGTTAATTATTCCTGAGTTATAATGTAAAAAAGAAAATGTTTTTTTTAAACCTTGACAAGTATAAAAGGGAAAAAGCTTTTCAGTTAAATTTACCTTCATAGAGTAATTCCCTTCAGGCTTCAATATACCACAGGAAAATATAATTAGAGCAATGTGGTCCTAAACAAAAAACATATGATCATTCTACCATTTCAACAGATCTGCCCCTTTTTGCTCACAACAGTGGCTCAACAACAGAACAGAATTATGAGAAGAGTGACTTGAGCACATGGACCATTTAAGACCCTTACTTTTTTAACTGTTATTCAGGTAAGAGAAAATCCTACAATATTCAGCCAATATAGGAAACATGTTCAGAGAGAGAGAGAGTGCTTTAAAAATATTCTTCTAGCTGAGAAGCTAGCTTCTGGTTTTGATTCTACTTAGCTCTCTGCCATCTGCCTCGGCAGGTACCTTGGACTCAGGTTTCTAGTCAAAGTAGCAGCATTCTGCCAGTGACTCCACTCAGTCTCAGACTCAGAAGCACTCTCCCCCAACATCAAGTCAAAACTGCCCATCCATGCAGATTCTACTTCCACAAGGACTCAAATCTGTCTCCTTTCCCACAATCCATTATTTCTTCTGGTTTTAAAAACACTACAAAAGAATTAGACATTGACAAGCTATGAGTAACCGAGTTTCAGGCAACATTTCATCTACTGGCCCAGGGACATCTCACTGGGTATTAGATTCTCCCACACCTCAAAATAAGTTTATATCTTTAGTAAGAATTAATAAAAACCTTTAAAAAGCTTTAAATTAGTTTAAACAGAAGTATAAAACCTTCAAATGCTGATGCCATGGAATATCGATAAGAAAAGTAGAATGGCTATTATCAAAAAGACCAGAGATAACAAATGCTGACGAGGATGTGGAGAAAAGCGAACCCTTGTGCACTGTTGGTGGGAACGTAAATTGGTGCAGCCAATCTGGAGGTTCCTCAAAAAATTAAAACTAGAACTACCATATGATCCAGCAATCCCACTTGTAGACATCCGTCTGAAGAAGATGAAATCACTATCTTGATGAGATATCTGCACCCCCATGCTCTCTTTAGCGATATTCACAATAGCCAAGATATGGAAACAGCCTGTTTCCATTGACAGATGAGGGGATAAAGAAAAATACTTTATGTATATATATATACACACACACTTGAGCAAGACATGTTAAGTGCTGGGCATAAGTGCTCCCATCTGAACAGTAGAGATAATAATCTGTAACCTGCTTTACATCAAGATTGTAGGGAGAATTAAATTAGATTAAATAATGAGTGTGGAGACTCTGAGTAGTAAAGCCCTGTAAAAATAAAATATATTAATGTAATAAATCCCAATATATTCATTTTTGTTCAAAATCTAGTTATTTTGTTAAAAGAATACCAAATGACAAAGGTAAATAATACAGGTATATAGTGATAACTTCCTCATTTATTTTAAAAACAGAATTTACATTAGTAATAACATAATCTAATGCTATTATTATTGTTGAAATTTATCTTTTGTTACCTCTGCTATAACTTTTTGATAGAGAGGATTTATATTCAGCTCTATTTTATATACATATTAACTGAAGCGTAAGCTCTTCAACAAGATCACACAAAAATCCACAGTCACAGAAGGACTAAAGGCTAAAAGTGCCAACTTTACATTCTGTTCTATTTTTGAAAACAGATGTAAACCCCAGCCAAGTCAATATTCCCATTCACATTAAGATCTATCAGTTCCACAAGCAGCATGACTTGGAATAGCTAGACTGAGAGAAAACGTTATTACAGAAAAAGCAAAATTATTGGCACAGAATATCCTAGAGTCCGGTTTCCAAGATTCCATGCCTAAGGGTTCACAGGAAAGCATCACATCTTAAAATTGACTCTTGAAAGAATCAGAGAATAGAATCACCATCTACATATTGAGATGCAGTAAAAAAGTGATTCAACTCCATTTTTTAGAGATAATAGCATGCAACTTTCTAACACACTGGCTAAACTGGAGTTTGCCTTCTCTAAATCAAGATTTTATTTAAAGGTCCTCTTTAGATATGAGCAGATTATTTAGTTAAATTACTTCACATCACTGCCAACCCCATATCTTAACTGTGCTGCTTGCCTTTATTTGTGCCTGCCTTTAAATTTCCTGTCCTAAGTCATATTTCCCAAAGTGCAGAGGAGCTTCTGCAGAAACACCAAAGAGATTCACTGCAGTCCAAAGTATTTGGGATTTCAAAATAATAACTTGTTTTTAAGTTTTAGGAGACTTTTCCCTAACTTTGGTAAGATAATGTATAACAGTGTATGTATATGTGTGTTTATAAAGCAATAACTTTAAGTTTTTACATAAATACATTGAAACTCTATTTACAGTAATTAACTAAAAAATTTGAAGCAGCACTTCAGTAAGATTTCTTCTAAGCTCTAACAATAAATAAGAAACATTTTTAAAATATCATTAAAATTAGAGCATCAATTCTTACATGTTCTTTGGTTATATTTACCTTAAAACAAGTCTTTGACTTCTCTGTCCAATCCTCTTACCTGGAAAAAAAAAAGAAAATAGTGATATTTAACTCAAAATTGTGACTACTTAAATGAGTTAATATTTGCAAAATGCTAGCACTAATAATACAATAACAAGAACAGTTACTATTATTGATAGTTTCTACTTAAGGTAGTGAAAAATATTAATATAGATGCATAAATATTAGATCCTTGCTGATTCCTGTCTTGGAAAATATGAGACATTTAAGTATACAAGTCCTATCTTATTGTTAAACCAATATAATGAATCAACTTTTAGATATGACCCAGAAAAATTAGACAGTAACATAGTTTTACAGTTGTAGCACAGTGTAGTACAGAGATTATTTAAATATATTTCACAGGGGCAAAGACAAAGAGAAGACAATGGGGGTGACACAATGTCATTAAGACAGAGCTTACATGTTCTTTGGTTATATTTACCTTAAAACAAGTCTTTGACTTCTCTGTCCAATCCTCTTACCTGGAAAAAAAAAAAAGAAAATAGTGATATTTAGCTCAAAATTGTGACTACTTATGAGTTAATATTTGCAAAATGCTAGCACTAATAATACAGTAACAAGAACAGTTACTATTATTGATAGTTTCTACTTAAGGTAGTGAAAAATATTAATATAGATGCATAAACATTAGATCCTTGCTGATTCCTGTCTTGGAAAATATGAGACATTTAAGTATACAAGTCCTATCTTATTGTTAAACCAATAGTCCTATCTTAATATTAAACTGGTCACCTGATCTGACCAGGAAACTTGGACAACGCAGTCTAAAATGGAAGGAATTTTAGATTCACAGTTGAACTGCTTACTTTCTAAGGCCCAAGACTATAATTAGCAGACTATGTGCATATAATCATCTCATTTAGTAAATATCACATGAAAACTTGTCAGTTCTACCTTTAAAGAACTACCTATGAAGAATGTAGAATCAATATCAAAATACACTTTATAAAATTACTGGCATTATTATACCACAATAAGCAAAATTTATATAATAAAGTTAACATGTTTAAGGACATAATGTCTTACTACGGTTTATTTTCTTCCTTGCTTCAGTGACTACCACTAAAACACATAATTTTGAACTCAGTTCTTTTACAGATATGATGATACCTTGGTATTATTTGCCATAATCTGCTTTTGTCTGCATAACTACATTCCTTATCCCACACTGAAAAAGCAACATCTCTCATATTATGATTCTCATGAGACAAAACAAAGTAATTCATATTTAAGAATAAGTTTTTTTCCTTTATTTGTATCTCAACTATTTATTTTCTTTGTATCACAACTAACTTGTTATCTCAATGTCTAAACTGATTTTACTCTAGAACATTAGAAGAGTTCATTCTAATTTATAGTATTTTGCTATGGAAAAATAGGGTAGATTTCTCATTTGCTTTAATACGTACTTTTTTTTTTAAACAGAAACAGAAATGGACCTGAAAAGGTAAATGTTTGCAGACTGACATGTAAAAAAACAAAAAGACTAATTTGACAGTTACATGATCCTATCCATTAAATAAATATTTTTTAAAAAAAGAAATGGTTACAATGAAATGTTTCCTGCCCTTTGAACTTCTGACTCATCTTCACCTTGTACAAAAGTTAACATACATGAGTTTCTGAAACACGCCTGTCTATTCACATGTAAGTTCTACAAAGCCTTTTATTTATTGAAAAAAACAACTTGTTTTATAGTTTCCTTTATATAAAACCAATATTCAAAGCTTAGGTGTACTTGTAGAAAAGTCCAGAAACTAAGAGAAATTCCTTGAAATATATTGGAAATCAACACAAAAAAGAGGAAGGAAAGAAAAAAAAAAAAGAATCTCTAAGCAGCCTGCAAGGCTATGCTAATGTCCAATCTCTTATTTAATTGTTGGGTAGGAAAAAGCATATTTTAAATTCTGTACTTTCAGAATTTGATCATTTAAATGGCCATATTCTTGAGAAAGAAGGAGCAGCTACTTCAATATTGCTATTTTAATACTTCACAGTGTTGTAAAGTTCTACGGCGTATGGTCATCTCATGATTAATTGACTGAGGAATTCAGTTGCAACTGAAATGCATTACCCAGGGTCATGATCTTTTCTAACTCATAAACTAATTTTAATTAAGACATAAATAAAAAATAATTTTACAGAGGTATTTATTAAAGGGGCTAAGAATGTATGGCACAGAGGAGGGAAATATATTATTCATGCTTACACGTGGTTGGTTATGATCCACAGTTATAAAAATGAAAAATTACATTAGCTGAAATAAGTACTTTTATTGATAAATTTGACAAAATGTACAAAAATTCTTCCAAAACCAATAAACTATTTTAGAAAACATAGTAAAGCTAAAAGGAATATTTAACACTATGTAAATCCACACTCAAATTTTCAGGAGAAACAGCAGCTAACTCCACTCTCCTAGGAGAGAGTTTTTCCCTCTAATTTAGCAACATCATCCAATCATCTTTGTAATACTCTGTGTTCATTAGGCTTAAGAAAAACCTCCTTGAATGAATTATTCATTGATACCTCAATCATACTTCCATACTTTATGATAGTAGTTTGCATTAGTAATAAAGGCAAAAATAACTGAGGACCCACCGATTATTTTCTTTTAAATCTCTTTCCACTTTGCTCTCCTCACAAGCCCAGAAAACATACTTGCTTTGGAAGCAATTGCAAACACTACAAAAAGAGAACTTAAAGTGAGTGATTAATGACCACAGCAAAAATGCAAGGTCACATCTGCTGGTAAGTGGCTGACTGACCCAAGGTTGAAGCATGTGAGGGCGGGCAGTGTGGCAAAGCTAAAGAACAACATTCCTTTCGTTGTTAAAATGACAGGCGTGAGACACCATGTCATACTTTTAGATATTCAAAAACAAATCCATTGTTTTAAGTTGATACAACCACCAAAGGTGATCTTTGAAAGTCACAAGGGACGGACTCTCCAAAGCCTTGCTACATACAACCACAGAAATGATATTTACAGCTATTGTGTGTAGTAGCCATTTCCACTGCCAACTTCAGGAAATTTTTATAACCTAAATTTTCTAAACAAGTGCAATGACATTACATGAGAAGAACCTAAGAAAATGATTTGCTGTGTTCTATAATGAACACAAAATGAGAAAACACTAGGATAAACAGAAAGTTCTGATCACAGAATTTTGGCAAAAGTATTGACTGCACTAATCTTGTCCCCTTATCTTGGCTATGGAGATATAAATTGTCTGCGCTTCTTAAATGAGGAAGTCGAAGATAAAAGAAAATCAACAGATATTGAAGACAAATATAATTTCTTTAGTATTGTATCAAAAATTCACCATCAAGAAGGACAAATCCAAAACAGTCAGCAAAAGCGTATCTTAATGAGCTTGTCTGTTGGTGTGGCACCATGTTTATTTCTATGATGCAGGTGGGGGTGGTTTGAGGATGCCTGGCAGGGGAAAAAGTGAAGAGACACAAACAGATGCACTTCTGTTAGCTGCTGTCTCCCCAACAGCCAAACTGACATTTATCTTCTAGTCTATGAAGCAAATTGTACACCAGAGCTTTAGCACTATTATTTTTACATGTGGGTAGGGTGAACAAATACGAAATGGTGCTCTTAAGAATGTGCCTCACAGACCTCCAACTAAAAGGAGTGAAATTGACAAAAGGTCCAGGCTGCTGAGCTCTAAAATCCAATGCTGAATTGCAGAGCATCCACACTTCCCACCAGCTGCTCTCAGGCAACACCTGAGCAGAGCAGGGACATGAAAGCAGACTGTTCTTTTGGATATATGGGACTCCTCTGGGAGGACTGATTTTGGCCAGGGGGCTACCACATAGCCTTGCCAAGCCTATGTCTGATATTCAAGAGTTATCTCTGGAGAAAATAAGCCATTATTATTATTATTATTCAATTATCAAAGCCCAGATTGCTGCATAAACATCCAGGTTACAAACTTTTAGGGGCAATATTTCAACCTCGATCTTCCTCATGCTTTCCACATTTACCATAGAGTTAGAAGATATATCTTTCATGAAAAGACCCTGAATGTTTGCATCAGCCATTGATGGGTGGTTGGACTATGTGCTGTGTACGAACACTTCTAATTTGATTAATTTTAGGAGAAAATTCACTTGGTGATGTCATATCACTTTATTTTATATAAGCCACCTTTCTTTTTCATACATTGTGAAACAAGTATATCTACAGACCACTTTAAATTTCTTAATTTGTGCAATATATGTACAAATTAATGTAAGACTATGCTGTTTTTAAATACAGTGATGGAAATCAATATCATTAAGAAGGAATCTATCCTAATAAATCAAAAGATGATAGGTAAATCCTGAGCACTAAGTACTAAGTCAATACAATGGAATGTTTGAATAACTGGAATATTATAAAAATACGTCTATGAAATAAGTACTATATGAAGTTCAGAATTTTTTAAGTGAAGTACTATTAAGTAAGGCCACAAAACCATAGGTATGGATCCAGCTAATTTTATCCAGATCTTATATTAAACAAACCAAGAAGGTTATATGTGTCAGGCCAAAACCTATGGAACTTGGGACTGAGCCACCCTCCCTTAGCTCAAGTATTAATGCGGTTGAAGTTAGGTCACGGCACTATTTGGAATCAAAATAACAAAACATTTTTAAATGAAAGAACCATCAAATCCACTGATGCCTCTTGTCTCTATTACTCTCAAGTCCTAAATAAACTGTTCTCAAAACACTAACCCTCTTTCTCAATCTCATACTCACATAGCTATGTATTTTCTTCCCATTTGGTTCATACTCTCCACCCTACCGCCCACCTCTCGATATCCTTCCCAACATTTTCCACTTAATCCTCTAAAGTTCCCACTCTTTTCTATAAACAAACGTCCTCTTCCCTAATGTGGACACTGGGCTGTCTCCACATTCTTTTCTCCTAGAAGACCTAACTTACCTGAAGTCCTCTTGAATGCACATCCGTATCTTCCAATCCAGAACAGAGGCTCAGCATAATCCTAGTTCCACTCTGGCTTTCATATCACTACTTTTTCAACCCATACAAAGAAATCTTTCTTCATTTAGTGTATTTCACCAAAAGCTGTTATCATTCTGAATACTTGGGACTTGTCAGCTTTTAGGTCATTTCTTCTAAATAAAGAATTCAGGACCTCCACTGCCATTTAGATGGCTCTAATGGCCAGGCTGAATGCCCCTGCCACTGGAGCCTTATATACTGAAATTCTACTTCCAGATTAGTTTCTTAGCTTTTAGGCAACCTTGAAAATATTACTTCCATCAATACTGTTATGGAATTTCCTTGTAATTTTCCACTCCCTTGACACTTACATCTACCAACCTACCAGCCCTTTTCCAATATCGATTTCTTTTCTGTTCAGTTGCAATGTTGGGTCTTCAGTCAACTCCCAGTTCTGCCATTTATTAGTAAAATACCTTGGGAAAATTGCCTAACTGGATCCTCAATTTTTTTTTTAAATGGGCATACTACTTATACCTGATAGGAAAGAAGGGAATAAATGTGGCAGTGTATATAATATACTGAATTCAATTACTAGCACATTGTAAGTACTCAGTAAACATTAAGGTCACCTATCATCACCAATATTGTCACACTTTTGTCTTCCTATAACAAGGAACCTTGAAATTCCAGAGTTGGAATGGGCCCTACAACTATAGCACTAGTAGAGTTTTAATAAAAAGTGGAAATTGTACAGACTGATGTCACTATATATTTCAATTTTAGCAGGACCATCAATGCCTCTCCAGTTACCTTTTTCACACTTGGTGCTATCTTCCTCTCCTTTATACTACAGTTCGATGCATCTTCCCCTCTCCTTAAATCACCTCGCCACCGTTAGACATCACCTATGGTCAATCAATTTCTTATTCACAGAGTAAATGAAAGCCATCAAACCAGGCACATATTGTCTCATTCTTACTGTACTCATTTCAGCATTTCTGTTAGTCCTTCATTCATTTCCTCTGGTCCTTGTAGGTAAGCCCCCTCCTGATCACCAACCAGGTCCTCACCTGATATGTGACCATTTCCTCTCAACTGTTGATGGTTTTGCCACCTAATCTGGCCCCTTTCCCTTTATTCTCCTCTAATATCACTTCTTCCCTTGCACTATGTGGTCTAACAACACTGTATTAATTTCAGTTTCAGTTCATCCCATGCTACTGCATACCTTTGTGTCTTTACTGCCTTAGTAGGTATCAAGGTCTATCAAGGAATCCTCTTCTTACTCTTGTTAGGCAAGCTCCTATGGATTCCTCAAGACTCCATTTAAGAGCTCCTCTGCAAGAGCAGTACATAGAAATACAAAAGGGAGATGGCAGTGACCAGAGCTGACAGAACAAGGAACTCCCAGGGAAAAGTGATAATAAGGAAGCCTTGCAATATCTAGAATTGATAGATGCTAAAGAGTTTCAGTTATGATACTGACTTTCTTGCTGAATTTCTATCTCCTACAGACATTAACTCTCTCATTTCATGAAAAGCATTTCACCTGCTCCAACAGCTCAGAAGTAGTCTTAAGCTTTCAGATTTTCAGATAATTACAAAAATACCTCCAACTGCCCCCAAATTACCAGTTTTCCATGGAAACCTATGAAGAGATTTTTGAAAAGGGAGGACAGAAAGAGAATTCAAGCTATAACACACACATTTGTTGGAGAGAAAATCAAAATCAAGTAGAGATCACCGGCTCTGATATTTCTCCAGTTTTCACAAATTCCTTAAATACCAGTTACTTGTAGTATCATTACATAAGGTAACCTCCGAAACTGAAATTTAGGGCTTTATAACCTTTGAACTACATAAAAAAGAGGACTTACATTGTTATTAACATCTGGCAAAGTTTTCCATTGCTTTGTTCTGCTTGTTTCGTTTTGGCTGTCCGGCTTTAGTAAGTCCTAAATGACATAAATTCCCATTGTACTGCTATTTAGAATTTATGCCAAATATTAGCAATAACTGAAGGCAAATATTCAAACTTATCAAACACTCTCAACATTTCTAGTACAAAATCTCCCACATGTCAGAGGTGAGGTAGAACAGATAGTACTCTTCAAAGGACAGTGGAATAACCGTCTCCTTGGATGTTTATGTTTTTTTGTGAACAGATATAGGCCATTGTTGAGATAGTTCCAAAGTCACCTTCCAAAGCTTAATTACAGATGTGACATCTGGTAAATTTTCAAAACATGTTAGGTATAACATCATAATTTTCTTCAATTCACCAAAATTCCCTTTGTGCTATGGAAAAGCTGATGGAAGACCAATGTTTTCAAACTGTGGAGCTTGATTACACTGTTGTGGTACGACTTATCTAAAGCTATTTTAAGCATCTTCTTGTGTCACAGTAAGCTATAATGTAAATCTAATTACATTTGCCCATAGGAAAGCAAGTACATATGAATCCTGCTCTGTAATCTACTTAACAAATGGTACTGTATTTTTCTTCATAGCATTTATCAAAATTATTATACAGTAACTTGTATTTCTAATGCCATTCTCTTCCATTATAAATTCCACAAAGATGTGTGACTTGTTGCATATACAGTACCCAGTGCAGTGCCTAGGGGGCCAAGAAATGTTTGATGAATGAATGAGTGACCATATAAGAGATAACTAAATTCACATACATTTATGTTTGTCCTTCTATACTGAAATGTATACATATCTCAGAGACTCACCCAGACAGAGCTCGGTGTAGCATAACAAAGCACAGACTTTTCAATGTAAATGGAATGGATTTAATGCCAGATTTGGTATTTAATAGTTGTGTGATCAAAGACAGGAGGACTGAACTCTCTAACCCTATTTTCTCCTCTGGAGAATGTAAAGAACCTGTGATACTGGATAACTTTAGAGACTCTCCCCAAATCAGATATATCCCTGCTAAAATGCCTCCCTTGAATGTAAAAGTAGAAACATTATGAAGACATTTTGGGGGGAAAAAAAAGACTAGCTTTATGTCTATTCTGATACATACATAGTAATAGCCCTAGAAACTATTGCACAGTTACGACCCACCCGAAAAGAAATTCACTTATTAATACAACAACTAGTTTTGTGTCCGATGAGGACAGGGGCTTCATCTTTGTTCAACACACCTTTCCTGCCTCAAAGTTAAGTTTCAAGAAACATTTTGGAATGAATGAATAAAGGAATGCATACTATGTGTAAGACTAGACTCAGGAGAACTTGGTAGCAAATGAATACACAGTGCCTCTGCCCTAGTAGAGGACACAAACTGACAAATTAAAAGGGTTGCTTTGTATTTACTTTGTATAAAGTAAACAAAAAAAATCATAGAAATAAGGAGCACAGGGAATGGCTTATTTAGCTAATGTGATCAGGAAAGGCCTCTGTAATGGAAGAAGTGGGGGGTAGGATTACAGATTTACCTTAGAAATACCTGGTACGCTTCACACAGTTCTCACTGCACTGTATCCTGGCAGCTATCAGATCTCCAATTTACAGGCAGAGAAATTAAAACTCAGAGTTTACACATAATTGTTTCAAATAAGATGTATGTGCATATGTTACATACATGTTTTGTGTGTGTGTATATATACATATATATATACACACACACATGTATATGCTAAAAATATATATAAATATATGTATACTAAAACAAATACATATGCTAAAAAATATTCCATACAAATGTTGCCCCTTAGTTTTGTTCAACTAGAAACCATTTTTACTTCTCAGTTTCCCCATACCAGTCATTATTTCATACATGCTGTTCCTCTCAAAAAATCCATACATGAGCTGAAAGGCTCCTGAAGGAATTTTTCTTAAGCACAAAATATTCTGTTTAAATTTTCAAAAAAGTTTTTCAGAAAAAACATTTGGAACATCAGGATCTCTGTTAGGTTGAGTATTTGAAGTTGTTAATATATGGCAACGTTTGTTTTTGATAGGGGCTGCCAATGACTTTCATTATATCTGTCAATCAAATGGTAAAAAAGAAAAATACCATAGAAGAAATACTACAGAATTGTAAACACTTGGCATGACAAATATTTTAGTAGCCAAAAGGTGTGATCCTCCTGTTATTTTTGCAGATAGAATCCAAGACTGTTTTAGGAAAAGCACTATATTTTTTTCAGAATCTGTCTTTTAATTTCTTGTAGCAAACAAAAATAACAGTCACTCCACTTGGAAAAAAAAATTCTGAAGTACTTTGTTCTGTCAGAGTGTAGCATTCAAGTTAACATAAGATTTCATTTGCAATGACAAAAAGGGACATTCATTAAAATTTAATAGAATGGATCACAGTTGAAATAATGAAATTACCCCCAAAAGTCCAATATTACAAACAGAGAATAAATCCCAAGTTTCCTTTCGATCTGCTTACTATTTGTGTAAGTCCAATGTCTCCTTTGTTTCTAGCAATATTCTTGAGTTTCCTTAAAAACATATAAATTGGGCCCAAGGCTGAAATATAGGCCAACAGCTGTTGATGTTGCTACACTTAGAGATGTGAATTTTAAGCCCGTGATGAGGATGATTCAGTGAAAATGACTCACTCTCTATTGACAAACCTGGCTTTTGATACATCACTTTGGTTTTACTGCATAGTTAAACTCCCTGTTACAAAGAGTTTTGTGTTGTACTTCTAGGTTGTTTTGTGCTTTTTGGTTTTTGTTTTTACTGCTTATAAATAGTAGTATCTGTAAGAACATTGTAAGAGGGAGACTAAGACAGGAGAGCACAACAGTGTACTGTTTTGAGCCAAACAAAAATTGGTGGAGCAAATTGCACACTAATCTCCAGAATAAAGAATAGTAAGACCAAAGAAAGATGGTAACAATTACAAGAGCGTTATTAAAAGTTCACTTTCAGCTCCTGAATGAAGTCCTGGAAATTGCTAAGGATTTTGGGAAAATAAAGGTAACGTGTGAGTTAAAGGCTTCAAGGTCAAAGCCCATGAGCCAAAAGGGTTATAAAGTTTGCTCAGGCATGTATTACTGAGTTGATAGTTTCCAATGATAAAAACTGGATAGGATTGCAAACTATTAAATCATATTTGATGCTGAAATAAAAATTAATATTCTATTTCAGAGCATGTCCAACAACAAGGCATAATGCAACTCAAGTACGAATAGAAAAGGTACAGAAACATGTACCAACCCATCAGGACACATGAGGATGCCTATGCTGTTCTTTAATTTGACATTCATATAAGTAGTGAGTACTGCGTTTCCTGTGTTAGTTAAATGCCACACAGCTATGAGAGACTCTAGTCCACCTTTTTTTTTTTTTGGAAACAGGTAAAACCTTTTTCCTAGATTGATTAACTTGGAAGAGATTTTAGTATTTATACTTAACAACCTGGAGAAAGTATTTAGGACATGTTTAAATCTAAGATACCCAAGAATTACTTGCAGAGTATTTAGGAATTAAAAGCCAGGATCTTTGTTTTCTTGGGTCAACCAGTAAAGAGCTATGTGAATTTGGAAATTTTAATTAACCCCTAAAAATCGAAGTTTCCTCATTTCTAAATAGGAATACCTCGTAGGTCATAGAAAGAATAAATGATATGCTACTTGCAGATAGCTGAGTACTAGCATGACACACAGCATTATTTTTTTCCTCAAAAAATTATTAAGCCATCGGAATACAACAGGAAAAAGAGTATTATTAAAAGCTTTATTTTAATAACTCTTCTCTGTTGAGAATTATAATGTATATAAAATAAGTAACACAGATTGCAAGATAATGGCAACTTAAAAGAAGGGAATGACCGTGACAATAGGATACATTTCTGTTTGCAGGGGAATATGAAAACAGAAAGGGGAGGGAGGAAAAAGAGAGAGAATGATAAAAGCAGGGAGGCCAGGAAATGGTCATATTATTATTAAATTCAAAATATTTGTGGGCAAAAAATCCTCTTGGCCCCAACAGCATTCTATTTATGTCCTTTGAGCTGTAGCCATGTATACAGAATACTTTAGATTTGAGATTAATATTTTGCGGCATCCTAAATTTATAGTTCTGAAAATTTTAAATATTTGTGACATATTCCTTTCTTTGTCTTCCAACGCATACATAAAAAGAGCGGAGCAGAAGCTCCTTCTGTCACTAAAGGCAATCTAAATTGTGTGTTGACACAAAGATAACTTTCTACTAAACCGGACAAGACTAGATTCACATTTGAATGCAGTGACATGGTGATAGTTTCTTTTTAATACTCATAAAGAGTGGAAGCTGACTGTTCTTAACCCTTAGTATGGTCCATTTTCTGTAGAGACAGGAGCAAAGAGGTCCTTGACAGGTACAGACCCATACTAGAAATAGGAACAAATTTTTCTAAGTCATTCGAAACCAAGAATTATTTTCTCATAATCTATAAATTATCTGAAAAATATGTCAAGTGTATGTGCTCAGAGAGGAATGTTTGGCTTAACGGTGTCTGATGCTACATGAAAGTTGAAATTTCTGACCTTAAATTCATGTAATCAAATCCATAATATATATTCAAAGTACGGACTGCCTGTAGATTTAAACAAGAAAGCCATTCAACCGAAGCGGCTTTAATGCTGGGGCAGACTATCTACGCAAACTGAAATGTAAGCCTGTAAATGCCTGAAGGTTCCACAGTCAAAACGCTAAAGACAGCCAATCACAACCAAGCAACTAGGATTTAAGCTGCAGCCCGTCAATATTTCCTTACTTTGCTTCCACCTTTTCCCTATAAATGTCTCTCCCAAGAGCCTGTCAGTACAGAGCTCCTAACCCAACCCAATTGATGCTGCCCAATTCCAACAGATTTTTGCTCAAATAAACTCATAAAATTTTTAATATGCTTCAGCTTCTTTTAACCTACCTCTTGTCTCTCCAGTTGAATTTGCCAACCACCCCTGTAATTGCAAAAGTCAGTATCCAGCAGTAAATTCCTATTCTGTACACATAGATTTTGTCACCAAATAAAAGACAAGCACACAGTCTGAACATTCTGCAGAATAATTTTTTCAGAAAAGGCCTGGAAAAGTTTTGTTCCATACATTAGAGAAAAGAGGATGTTAGCTGAACCTCAGATTTCTATGACGGAAATTGTCTAAATTACATTTTTTCCTCTTTGTTTCTTGACATTAATGTGGGGAAAAAAGTTCATCACAGGAAAGAAGGGCTCATATTTAATTTCTTGGAACTATCATGATTCTACATCAGTCTTAATCTAGAAAGTGTTATGATTTTGATCGTTTTATCTCATGAGCACATGAAGCTCGAGCTTCCTTTATTTGAAAACAGTTTAATCCATTTTTAATAGAAAATAAAGGAACTTAAGCAGAACAAACTCACATTCAGCAACCCTTACCTGTTTCAAAGAAAGTGATATTCAATAGAAATTCATGAAATAATGGTTTAAATATTTAAATATGTGTTAGAAAACATAAGAACTTTTAAGATGGTACTTAAGATGAATCTTTATGAGGGAAACTGATTTCCAGTATGCCATTATTAATATAGGCAAAGAACCTAGAACATGGATGTTTGAATGTTAAGAGTTTCTAAGTACAGTCTATAGACTCCCTTACCTCTTAAGAATATGGGAATAAGGGACTAAACCACAGGGAAATCAGCAGTTGAAACATATGATTCAAATGGGAAACAGAAGGACTCTTTCAGGAAAATATTTTTTCGGATAGATGAATCAAGTTACGAAGAGTCTTGCCAAATTAGAATCCACCTGAAGTATAGGGAGGTTTCAGGAAACTATAACACAACTTCCTTGCAAACTTTTCATGAAATGTACTATTGTATACCTGACACTTGGGTTTTTCAAGCCATAAAATGAGTTTCAGAGTGCTGAAAATTTCATGAATTTATTTCTAGGTTATTATGTGAAAAAAGGGTGTGCAAGTAACTGATTAGTAAACATTTTAATATGCGCTAATGGTAGAAGTATTAGGCCATGTTCTCATTTACTGGCACTGCATGGTTTGAAATGTGTTCTACCATAAGCTCACTTTGTATATAAAACTGAAGAATTTGTTTCAGCTGGATTGCCAATGGAAAGAGAATTGAGGAAATAAGCCACAAAGGCAATGTTAATAAGGGGCAGACATTCAAGCTTTTTGTACCTGGATATAGCAGAGAACTTTCCAATTAGGGCCAACAAGTAGCAAGTTGATAACTCCAAGCTGAGATTTATAGGGAGAGGTCAGCAGCATGTAAGAAGAATTTGGAGCACATACATCCAGCTGTTAACACCTTTAGTATAAGTATAGTTTCTAATGGCAAAAGTTAATGATTCCATGACAATAATAAATAATGGTAAGAGGATATTCTAGCCTAGGGCCTCAGGAAAAGAACTCTGGTGGTATTATACAATTTTCACTAACACCAGCTGAAGGAAGAGTTCATTCTCCTAAGTGCACCAGCTGCACTGGAACACAGAAATCTTTACGATCTTTCAGCTGAATTTCATCCTTTTCTCAATGGAAATTACTTCTAGGCCTGTCCCTGCACAAAAAAAGGAAGGAAGGAGGGAGTAGAGTAAGGATGACATTAGTTCCCCATCACTCACTGTGTACCATCAGAATAAAAATTTACAAATAAATAATCCTTAAGCGCTTTGGAATGCACCTGGGGCTTATTATGTACCTACCAGTACAATTTCAGAGCACTCGCAATGCACACCAGGTGTGTTGGGTCACCCGCAGATGTGACCCCCACATAGTCTACACAAGGCCATTTACAGGCATCCCTAAGATAGTATTTAAGAACACAGACGCTGCAGTTGACAAATCTAGAATTATGTGACCCTAACCAGGTAACTGTGGGCAAGTTAATGAATCTGGCTAAATTCAGTTTCCATATGGACAAAATGGGGATAATAATAGTAGCCACAACCAAGGGTTTCTGAGCAATAAATGCAAACTGCCTGGCAGAAGTTAGCTTTGAAACTCAACTGTTTAAGCTGTTATTATTGTCAAGTACCAACTTTTGTACTTAAGTCCCACAAAACAGATGGAGCATCATTCTGGCTGACACATTAGTGAACGTGAGACACATGGAGTTTTAGGGATTAAAGTCCACTGCTAACGATGAAGTAACTATATCACCTTTATTTAACCCCTACCATGAAAACAGCCAGCCTACAGGGTCATTCAGTATGCGGTGGCTGCATGGTCTCACACAGACTGAGATAGTCTACTAGGGTGCGGGTACCTGTAATCCTTGCAGTCAACTCTACAAAATGCAGTTTCCCAGGCCGCAGCTCCCCTCAAAACCAAAAAAGACAGAAACAGGTAGGGTAGGGTGGAATTAATAATAGCACCATGAAGTATTAACCAAGAAGACCACCTAATTTTGGAAAAAGAAAATCTATAGCACACTGTAGATTTTCTGAGCATTGGTACAAGGATCAGGAAAACGTACTCCAAAATGTTTTCATTTCCACCCCAAGATGGACAGCAGAATTATTCTTCTTCAATGTAGCCAAGGCCTAGAAGTCAGACACATTATTGATGGATTCCCCACCTTTAGTTAACTTTAATGCTAACCCTGGTCTCTTCCAATATACCCATGCCCACCAGCCCATTAATCATGGCAGCTTCTTTTCACAGCTCTCTGCAAACCCTTACTCCCTATGGGCGTCTCAGGCACTCAGACACGGTCCTACATAAACCTATATTTAGTTGCTACTTTGAGCAAAAAAGGGTCACATTGCTGGCCGATACTCATGTCATTTTCCAAATGAAAAAGAAATATGCTGAGTTATTCGAGTTACTCCAATGGCTCCTATCCCACATACCCCCACTCCAGCCACCCCAGATCTTTGACATTGTTTGGAGACATATTTGGCTATCACAGACAGCTACTGGCTCTGGTGGATAGAGGCAGTGCCTAGACTATGGTCAGGAAAGGGAGTGAACAGGGCTCAAAATTTACGGGGGGCTTATGCATTCTTAGACTCATGCAAGTACAGTATTAAAACCTACACAACCATGAGAACGAGTGCCTCCTGAAACATGGTGCCCTGGCGCAGCCCTGCGTGGAGAACACGGGTGCCAACAACTATCTGCCACAACAGGATTTCTCTAGTCCATCAAGAGTGCAGAGGGTGAAAGCCCGAACTGGTTTAAAGAATCCAAAGGAAGTCAGAGTTGGAAACCAGATTCCCTCCCTTGTTCACCTAATGTTATACATTTAAAATCACACATTGTTAAATGTGCCTAAAAGTGAAATGATACCCAATTCTAGCCTTTGGCTCTAATCCACTTCACTCCCATTCATTCAGTAATGAAGATAGAAGTTAAATTAATTTGACCCTTTCCTGCCTGGTCTTTGTGCTCCAGAGCCAGCCTTCCCTCTGCTGGTGTGACATTCACTCACCCCATTTACCTGCAAGGTCCAGATGCAAAGGCACTTTCCCATCAACATGTGACCCCAACCTTTTCAGATTTGTTTCTCTCCTTTGGGTATTTCTCGCTCTGTCTTGTAAGACACTATACTCCCTTATTTGCCTATTTAACTCCTCCCCCTACATAGATACACACAAATATGCACACAAATACGTACACACTAATTACCTCCTTGTGGACACATGTGCTCCACACATGTAAAGTGCTCAATATATGTTTCAAATGAACCAGTGAGACAGGGATATATAACAACACATAACAGACAGCACAAGCCCTAATATTTCCTGGTGGTTATCTGAATGCAAATGTAACAATGCATTCTTAGGCTTTGTTGAATCCCGTACCAATTTTCTTTTCCTGGTAGATGTGTAGACCTATTTCAAGTTTGATATCTCAGAATTCTTGAGATTTGTCTTCACTAGGTAACCGACGTGCTATTTTGCTACAAACAAAAGTACAGAATGAATCTGTTTTCTTCCCAAAGGCCTATTTGAACAGCAGAAGAGCTCCTCTTGTTGCCTAAGCTATGAACCCAAATTCAGGAAGAAAATAAATCCAATTCCTAATAATAGTTGAAGGAACAGCCTTGTAGCATGTCAGAACCTTCTGGAAGCCAAACTGATGCAGCTTGAGAGCACATTTCCATCATCTCTACCTCACCCCTGGCCTTAAAACAACTCTGAAACATTTCTAACTTTGAATTTTAACCAAAAATAAGCTATGACTACCTAAATGATTTTTAGATAGCTATAAACATCTTCTTCTGAAAAAAGAATACAATACATATACAGTCAAATTTTGGGCGCTATTTGCCCTTGAAACAAATGTAATATATGTTTCTAAATAGATGACTTGACAAAAAGAAAACCAAAGGCTATGTGTACCATGAAACCACTGATTTTAATCATTTAATCCTCTTATCAGAGAATTAGTTTAACCTTTCACTAGCATTTGGGGAAATTAAATTCTGATCTTACAAGTTTATCACCAAACAGTTATTGTGAAAAAATAACTATGTTGATAATCAAATGCATATATATTCCACTGACATGACAACTTTCAAAAGTTGAGGTTACAGAGCTGTGCTATCAGGCTTTCTCACAGCACTCCTGAACTCTACTAAGAGTCATTGTTTAGCCCATGGCCATTCGTTGGAAGAAGGGAGTCAACTGGTTTGCCATTAGTTGGAAGAGGGAGTCGACAGTATGAGCCAAGTAACTTCCATGTGTTTCATTCAGTGCTTGTAATAGTTTCTCCACCTACCTTTCCCAGATGAGGGAACAGCCTCACAGAGGTTTAGCAAGTTGCAAGTTTGCATACCACTGGTCAACAGTGCTTCTAAAACATGATCTTCCAACTCTACCAAACTACTACTGTGTGCAAAATGTCCAGGATTACATTTTACCTATGAAAGGCAGAAAATCTGCTCCTAGTGTAAGAGTATTCCTCTAATGAATACATGCAACTGGTTGTTAAGCTGTAATAATGCTCAAGGTCAAGAAAGTACTATGAGCTTCCCAAAGGAAATGCACCATGTCACGGAAAATTGACCCCAACAGGCAGCCGTCCTTCTGCTGGATTTTCATGGTATAATAAGGAGAAGGAAGGGAGCTTCAGGAGGCAGAACAATTCCCACAGTGCTAATCCACTTCCCACTCCTTTGTCCCTTGTTTGAACAATTGTTGATTTGGGCCTACTATATATAAGGCATGTTAGTGCCTATTGTATAGCATAAAAAGATGTAAACAGGCTTTTCTTCAGAAGGTTTATATGCAATGCATAAAAAATTTAAAAATCAAGATAAAATGCAGTGAGTTCCAAAAGCATTATTCCGTCACAGAGTGTTATGAAAATTCAAAAGGGGAAACATTATTCTAGCTGGGGACATCAGGAGAGGCATTATTAAAAAGAGTGGTATTTGAGCTGCCATTGAAGGACAGGCTAAATATCAATGGTACAGACCATAAAATATACTAAATTGAGAGATCAGAGGTCCGGATACAGAAAGTCATATAGCATACATGAAGAATGACAATAAAGTTTAAGAAACTCTATTACATAAGCACACATTCTTAAAGTGCTTTGTAGCAGAAGGTTTTTATAGCTATGACTTACAAATACCATCAGACACTTCTATTTAAAAGGTGCTCGAAAAAACTATTTTCTTTCATTTTATTACCCATGAGTAGGTAATTTTCATTAGATTAATGCATAATGCATACACTGGCCATAATATTTTAACCAATATGAGATCATTTTAATAGACATAGTATCTGAGTAGAGAATTTGATTATCATTTGAGAAAACTGAGCTCTCCAAGTACTATTCTCCCATTGTATATGGCAGGAATGAAGGCAGATAGACACAGTTAAGTGAAAGATGTTATTGTCTGAATGCTTGTGCTCCCCTCCCCCTCCAGGTTCATATGTTGAAGCCATAATCCCCAGCGTGATTATGTCAGGAGGTAGGACCTTTTGATTAGGTTCAGATGAGGATGGGGGGTCCTCAGGATGGGATTAGTGCCTAATAAGAAGAAACCAGCTAACTTGCTAGCTCGTTCCCTCTCTTTCTCTCTCATGTCATCTAAGACACGGCAAGGAGATGGCTGTCTGCAAGCGGGTTCAGGGCTCTCACCAGGAACTAAATCAGCCAGCACCTTGATCTTGGACTTCCTAGCCTCCAGAATTGTGAGAAATAGATGTTTGATGTTTAAGCTACAGTCTACGGTATTTTATTATAACAGCCCAAGCTGACTACATCAGATAAATTGGTAGATAGACAACTAAAAGATAAATCTACCTCCAAAACACATAAATGAAGACAGAACAGTCTTTTGAGAAGCAACATAATCATAAGAAATTATTTCTAACTCTAGTCTAAGAATGGGAAAATTTAACCTGAGTGCTGGGTGGGACATTAATTAATTAATACGTACTACTCAGTCAGTAGTTGACAACCTACATTATGGTGGACCCTAAGCTAGGTGATGGGTTAAAAGAGACACACAGAAAGAAAATGATGTAGGGGAGATAGATACATAAGCATTAATTAGTCATATGTACAAGTTCCTATGAAAGCAATAAATGCTTCCTATGGGCCTCTGGCATATTTCGCAAAGTGACAACTGAACTGAGTCATGAAAGACAAGTACTCAGAGAAAAAGGTTTGATAGGTCATTTCAGACAAAGAACAGAATAGTCAAAGACATAATTCTTGATGGGGCCTAATACATGATGGCCGTGAGTCATTAGATGCATGTTCAGAAGGGGGAGGAATGGAAGCAGAAAGCGTATGAAATTGCTTGAAAATAAAAGGAAAGTGAAGGGTTACATCAGCAAGGGGGTGGTTAATATAAATTGGTTAAGTAGGGGAGAGGCGTGGTTAATTTTGTTTTCTTTGGTACAATTGTTTTGATGTGGAGATTCGGAGAATTACAAAGGAGAGGTGAGAGTTACTAAAGGAATAGTTCAGGCAGACGTTACCAAAGATCTCAACTAAAGCAGTGGCAACAGGAAAGGGGGGAAAAATGCTAGATTCAAGAATACAGCTAGTCTGAAGGGTCTGATGAAAGTTTGGCTATAACTGGTGAGAAATGTCAAGAATGACCTGGCGCTTCCAATGTGGAAGATTGGGTGGATATTAATGGATGTGTAATGTTGGCACACAATGAGTAGAATAATGTATTATTTAAGCAGTGGTCATACAGGACTGAAGCAAAAGAGATGAGTTAGGGCAAGTGTTCCAGACCTGGAAGCAGTCAGCTTAGAAGGGCTGAGCTGAAACCCTGAAGACAGATGTGTCACCTAAGAAATGGGTAAGGAAAGAAAAAGAGCAGAGGTTTCAGAAAAAAATAGTGTTGGGTGATAGAAAACAGGAAAGAGACAAAGGCAGGGAGGAAGATTGTCAACTGTATAAAAAAACAAAACTGAGTGATGATGATGGATTTAATCCAGAAGAAGTCTTCATATTTACTTTTACTTCCTCTTTAGTTTTCTGGGCAAAAATATGTCATTACCTAAAGGTAAAAAAATCTTCCCTCAGTAACCAAAGTTTCCCTCTAGAAAAATTAATCACAAACATCAGACATGAAAGGATAGATAAATAAAAATCAAAAGACTAGTATATATACACATATGGATAACTGCATAACCCAGATTACACAAGAAATTAATACTTTGCACAGCCCAAGAACTCTACGTAACGACCTATCAAATTTTATGTACTTCTGAAAAAAATTCATTAAAATTTTTCTAATTAAATGCAAAAGAAAGTCAAAGTTTTTTTTTCATCATTGAGGTTGTGACATAATGCCACAGGAAATTTTTTCTGTTTTAATTCACCAATTCTTCATAAACCCTCTTGGGGTGCCAGGTCAGTGTATGAAGCATAGCATGGTGCAAGTGATGTGAGATCTCTGGGGAACTGCAAGATTGGCCTCATTTCTAATGTGGGAAAGGTTTTATTTACAAGATAACTCAGCTGTGAAACTGAAGTAATAACACAAATTAATTTATACACTCTGCATTTAAAGATCCAGTACTTTTGAGTGGATTAAAGATGGCGGCGTGAGAGGTGAGACAGAGGCTTCCTCCTAAAACCTCATATAGTATGAAAATAAAGCTACATCAACTACTCTTGAAAGAGCAACGGGAAAGAGGACGGCAACAAACTGCATACACCTGGAGACAAGAGCACCCCTCACAGAAAAGAGTAACGTACTAAAGCTGTGGTCCCGCGGGATCCAAGCCCTTCCCCCACCCCAGCTCACCAGCAGGAGGAACAGGAACGGAGCAGGGAGGGAGTGGAGATGTGGGACTGCTGAATACCTAACTCTGGAGATCTGCTCTGGTAGCACAAACCTACATTACATGGTGCCTGCATGATACTCTTGTAATTAGGGGGTTGGAAAGCTAAGACAGGCAGAATTCCTAGAGAGACTAAGAATCCAGCTGCTTGTGAAAGCAGCGATCCATACCCAGCTGCTGGGGGACAAAAGAAGGGCGGGCAGTCTGAGAGACTTCCTAACAAAGAAGCCCTTAGCAAGAGAGCTGCTAAAGGGGCAAGGATTGCACGGAGCTTACTGCTCAGGAGAAAAGGACAGGCAGACAAAATTGTCCGGGTGCACTCTGCCCAGCAGGTTGGGAGCTTTCACAATCTTCAGGTGCCCCAGCTCCCTGGCTGCCTACACAGCTCCAAGAACCCGTTCTGTGACAGGCAGACCTGTGCGCCTTTCTTCTGGCCAGCCCCACTGGGCTTGCAAACTGGGAAATCCTTCCCTGCTGTTAAGCCAGCCAGAGGGAAGATCTGTCTATAGCAACGAAAAACGCAAAGCACAAAGGCTTATACCTGTGTGCTCAGCCCACTGGTTCAGGCAGTGGAGACAGGCATAGCAGCCAGGACCCAGCAAACACCCCGCCCCGGAGGCACCAATACCACTCCCCTACAATCCCCACATTGCTTCAGGGGCTGAGCAGCTCCAGAGAGTAGAGCTTCTGGGCACTAGAGGGCGCCATACACAAATATGAAACGCCAAAGGAACCTGGTCCAGAGTAAAATTATGAGCACAACTCCTGAGAAAGATTTAAATGATATGGACCTTATGACTCTCCCTGAAAGGGAGTTCAAAATAAAAATCATTAACATGCTCATGGAGGTATGGAAAGATATTCAAGAACTCAGGAATGAATTCCGGTCAGAGATCCAATCATTGAAGAACACAACGGACGGTATTAAAAGCAGATTGGATACGGTGGAGGAGACAATAAATGAAATAGGAACTAGAGAAGAGGAATGTAAAGAAGCTGAGGCACAGAGAGAAAAAAGGATCTCTAAGAAAGAAAGAATATTGAGAGAACTGTGTTACAAATACAAACAGAACAATATTCACATTATAGGGGTAGCAGAGGAAGAAGAGAGAGAAAAAGGGATAGAAAGCGTCTTTGAGGAGGTTATTGCTGGAAACCTCCCCAATCTGGGGAAGGAGATAGTCTCTCAGGCCATGGAGGTGCACAGATCTCCCAACACAAGGGACCCAAGAAAGACAACAGCAAGACATATAGTAATTAAAATGGCAAAGATCAAGGATAAGGACAGACTATTAAAAGCAGCCAGAGAGAGAAATAGGATCCCATACAAAGGAAAACCCATCAGGCTATCATCAGACTTCTCAGCAGAAACCTTACAGGCCAGAAGGGAGTGGCATGATGTATTTAATGCAATGAAGCAGAAGGGCCTTGAACCAAGATTACTTTATCCGGCAAGATTATCATTTAAATTTCAAAGAGGGATTAAACAATTCCCAGATAAGCAAAAGCTGAGAGAACTTGCCTCCCACAAACCATCTCTACAGTGTATTTTGGAGGGACTGCTATAGATGGAAGTGTTCCTACAGATTAATAGCTGTCACCAGAGGTAATAAAACCACAGTAAAGAAAATAGAACAGCTAATTACTAAGAAAATGCCAAATTAAATTACCTATTCCCAAAGTCAATGAAGGGATAGACAAACAGTACAGAATATGATACCTAATATATAAAGAATGGAATAGAAAGAAAAAGGAGGAAACCAACAAACAAACAAAGAACCTTTAGATTGTGTTTGTAATAGCATATTAATTTAGTTCGTAGACTTTTAGATAGTAGGGAAGTTAACCTTGAACCTTTGGTAACCACGAATCTGAAGCCTGCAATGCCAATAAGTACATACCTATCCATAATCACACTAAATGTAAATGGACTGAATGCACCAGTCAAAAGACATAGAGTCACTGAATGGATAAAAAAACAAGACCCATCTATATGCTGCCTTCAAGACACTCACTTTATACCCAAAGACATACACAGACTAAAAGTGAACGGATGGAAAAAGATATTTCATGCAAACAACAAGGAGAAAAAAGCAGGTGTTGCAGTACTTGTATCAGACAAAATAGACTTCAAAACGAAGAAAGTAGCAAGAGATAAAGAAGGACATTACATAATGATAAAGGGGTCAGTCCAACAAGAAGATATAACCATTATAAATATATATGCACCCAACACAGGAGCGCCAGCATATGTGAAACAAATACTAACAGAATTAAAGGAGGAAATAGACAGCAATGAATTCATTTTAGGAGACTTCAACACACCACTCACTTCAAAGGACAGATCTACCAGACAGAGAATAAGTAAAGACACAGAGGCACTGAACAACACACTAGAACAGATGGAACTAACAGATATCTACAGAACACTGCACCCAAAAGCAGCAGGATACACATTTTTCTCAGGTGCACATGGAACATTTTCCAGAATAGACCAAATACTAGGCCACAAAAAGAACCTTAGTAAAGTCAAAAATATTGAAATTCTACCAGCCAACTTCTCAGATCACAAAGGTATAAAATTAGAAATAAATTTCAGAAAGAAATCAAAAAAGCTCACAAATACATGGAGACTTAACAACGTTCTACTAACTAATCAATGGGTTAACGACCAAATCAAAACAGAATGAAAGAATATATGGAGACCAATGACAACAACAACACAAAGCCACAACTTCTGTGGGACGCAGCAAAGGCAGTTCTAAGAGGAAAGTATATTGCAATCCAGGCCTATTTAAAGAAGGAAGAACATTCCCAAATGAATAGTCTAAAGACACAATGACTGAAATTGGAAAAAGAAGAACAAATGAGGCCCAAAGTCACCAGAAGGAGGGACATAATAAAGATTAGAGAAGAAATAAATAAAATTGAGAAGAATAAAACAATAGAAAAAATCAATAAAACCAAGAGCTGGTTCTTTGAAAAAATAAACAAAATAGATAAACCCCTAGCCAGACTCATTAAGAGAAAAAGAGAATCTACACACATAAACAGAATCAGAAATGAGAAAGGAAAAATCATGACGGACCCCACAGAAATACAAAGAATTATAAGAGAATACTATGAGAATCTATATGCTAACAAGCTGGAAAACATAGAAGAAATGGACGACTTCTTAAAAAATACAACCTTCCAAGACTGACCAAGCAAGAAACAGAAAAACTAAACATCCCAATCACCAGCAATGAAATTGAATCAGTAATCAAAAAACTACCCAAGAACAAAACCCCTGGGCCTGATGGATTCACCTCTGAATTCTACCAGACATATAGAGAAGAAATAACACGCATTCTCCTTAAAGTTTTCCAAAAAATAAAAGAGGAGGGAATACTTCCAAACTCATTCTATGAAGCCAGCATCACTCCAATACCAAAAACAGGCAAAGACCTCACAAAAAAAGAAAATTACAGAACAATATTCCTGATGAACATAGATGCAAAAATACTCAACAAAATATTAGCAAACCGAATTCAAAAATACATCAAGAAGTTCATACACCATGATCAAGTGGGATTCATCCCAGGAATGCAAGGATGGTACAACATTCGAAAATCCATCAACATCCTCCACCACATCAACAAAAAGAACAAAAACCACATGATCATCTCCATAGATGCTGAAAAAGCATTTGACAAAATTCAGCATCCATTCATGATTAAAACTCTCAACAAAATGGGTATAGACGGCAAGTACCTCAACATCATAAAGGCATATATGACAAACCCACAGCTAACATCATACTTAACAGCGAGACGCTGAAAGCTTTTCATCTAAGATCGGGAACAAGACAGGGATGCCCACTCTCTCCACTGTTATTCAACATAGTACTGGAGGTCCTAGCCACGGCAATCAGACAAAACAAAGACATACAAGGCATCCAGATTGGTAAAGAAGAAGTCAAATAGTCACTATTTGAGGATGACATGATATTGTACATAAAAAACCCTAAAGACTCCACTCCAAAACTACTAGAACTAATATCTGAATTCAGCAAAGTTGCAGGATACAAAATTAACACACAGAAATCTGTTGCTTTCCTATACACTAATGATGAACTAACAGAAAGAGAAATCAGAAAAACAATTCCATTCACAATTGCATCAAAAAGAATAAAATACCTAGGAATAAACCTAACGAAGGAAGTGAAAGACCTGTACTCTGAAAACTACAAGACACTCCTACGAGAAATTAAAGAGGACACTAACAAATGGAAATGCATCCCATGCTCTTAGCTAAGAAGAATAAATATTGTCAAAATGGCTATACTACCTAAAGCAATCTACAGATTCAATGCAATCCCTATCAAACTACCAACAGCTTTCTTCAATAAACTGGAACAAATACTTCTAAAATTCATATGGAACCACAAAAGACCCCGAATAGCCAAAGCAATCCTGAGAAGGAGGAATAAAACAGGGGGAATTATGCTCCCTGACTTCAAGCTCTACTACAAAGCGACAGTAATCAAGACAATTTGGTATTGGCACAAATCAGACCCACAAACCAGTGGAACAGAATAGAAGATCGAAACATTAACCCAAACATATACAGTCAATTAATATTTGATAAAGGAGCCTTGGATATACAATGGGGAGATGACAGCCTCTTCAGCAGCTGATATTGGAAAAACTGCACAGCTACAGGTAAGAGAATGAAACTGGACTACAGTCTAACCCCATGCACAAAGGTAAACTCAAGGTGGATCAAAGATCTGAATGTAAGTCATGAAACGATAAAGCTCTTAGAAAAAAACATAGGCAAAAATCTCTTGTACATAAACATGAGTGACTTCTTCATGAACATATCTCCCCGGGCAAGGGAAACAAAAGCAAAAATGAACAAGTGGGAGTATATGAAGCTGAAAAGCTTCTGTACAGCAAAGGACACCATCAGTAGAACAAAAAGACATCCTACAGTATGGGAGAATATATTCATAAATGACGTATCTGATAAAGGGTTGACATCCAAAATATATAAAGAACTCATGCACCTTAACAAACAAAAAGCAAATATTCCAATTAAGAAATGGGCAGAGGACATGAATAGACACTTCTCCAAAGAAGAAATTCAGATGGCCAACAGGCACATGAAAAGATGCTCCACATCGCTAATCATCAGAGAAATGCAGATTAAAACCACAATGAGATATCACCTCACACCAGTGAGGATGGCCAACATCCAAAACACAAACAACAACAAATGTTGGCGAGGATGTGGAGAAAAGGGAACCCTCCTACACTGCTGGTGGGACTGCAAATTAGTTCAACCATTGTGGAAAGCAGTATGGAGGTTCCTCAAAAAACTCAAAATAGAAATACCATTTGACCCAGGAATTCCACTCCTAGGAATTTACCCTAAGAATGCAGCAGCCCAGTTTGAAAAAGACAGATGCACCCCTATGTTTATCGCAGCACTATTTACAATAGCCAAGAAATGGAAGCAACCTAAGTGTCCATCAGTAGATGAATGGATAAAGAAGATGTGGTACATATACACAATGGAATATTATTCAGCCATAAGAAGAAAACAAATCCTACCATTTGCAACAACATGGATGGAGCTAGAGGGTATTATGCTCAGTGAAATAAGCCAAGCCGAAAAAGACAAGTATCAAATGATTTCACTCATATGTGGAGTATAAGAACAAAGAACAATACTGAAGGAACAACACAGCAGCAGACTCACAGAGCCCAAGAACGGACTAATAGTTACGAAAGGGAAACGGACTGGGGAAGATGGGTGGGAAGGGAGGGATAAGAGGGAAGAAAGGGGCATTATGATTGCAGATGTAATGTTGGGGGAGTATGGGGAGGGCTGTACAACTATGGGATGTGAACAATTTCCAGGGATGTGTTTTAATTTGGCTGATTTTTCGCATACTATTCAAGATCAAATAGACAACATTCATCATGGTATTGATAAGTTTTCACAAATGCCTGGATTGTTAAATTGGTCTTCTTTGTTTCATTGGATATGGCCTATAATTGTAGGTCTAATACTGTTATGCATTTGTATTCCTGTTCTCCTAGTGTGTGTGCGGAAGGCAGTTGTTGGTCTTTTAAAGCCAATACAAGCATATGCTACTTCTCAAGATTTAACTTCAAGAAATAAGTGATTCCTTTTAAACAACTTTGTGCAATCATATACTGATTCCCCACCTGCATTTGCTGCAAGAAAATAATCATGTATATTGTGATTTTATCCAGAATTATAGCTGCTGGCTGTCCTCTCTTTTGTATTTTATCTCCCTGTTTAGTCCCAGGAGATGGCTGGTTAGCCAGAGACGGGTAAGATTCCTCATGGGAGGAACAACCTAAGACAGGCACAGTCGCAAGGGACCTCAGGTCAGCAACGTGGGGGCCAACTGAGGTGAGGCATAGAACCTCACCCCTCCAGACGAGAGAGACATTGCCTGTGACAAGCTATGTCACAGGCCGAGCCCAGCTAATCATTATTCTGGTACCTTCCACAAATATATGCATATGCATTTGCATCAATTAAAACAAAAAAGGGGGAAATGTGGGATTCACTTATAATTTAAGTATAAAAATCCTATGAATAATCATAGCTGACTTGATTGATTATAGTAAGTGAATTAGTTTCTCTGATATGACTGCCTTTGCATTGTTCACCTTGTGAGAACTTGTTCACTATGTTCCTTGCATGGTTCACCTTGTGGGAGCTTCTTCACTGTATTGGAACTTGTTCGTTGCATGGTGAGCAATAATGTCTTGTGTATTGAAAAGTTAAGAGAAAAAACCTCAAAAGTTCACATCGCAAGAAAAAATAATTTGTAACTATGTTATGTTGAAGGATGTTAACTAAACTTACTGTGATAATCATTTCACAATAAAAAAAAAATTTGCAAAAAAAAAAAAGATCCAGTACTTTTGACAACTTCATTCCAAGTTCTTGAGTGTAGGGAAAAAAAAAATTCTATTAAATAACATTTATAAATATTATAAGAACAAAGTCTCTTTTTGGTACAGGTTGAACTCCCACAGGATATATATTCAGATGGAAATTTTCAATTTATTTTACTTGGTGGAAAAGAAATTGAAACCGTCCTGGTTATAATCTACATCCTTTTTGTTTGTATCAGACAAAACTTGCTTACCAGACTAAGTCAATCAGATCAGGTTGTCATCTGTTGGGGGCCTAAGGTCCAGAGGCAAAATAAGGAATATCATTATTACTAAATATATGATATATTGAAATAAGAAAAATTGCAGGTGTGAAATGTCATACATAACATAGCTCAGCCAATTTAAATGTTTTAGAGAAATTTGGCTCTTTAGATAATAATTTTATCATTCAAGCATCTTTTTATATGAAGGAAATTACATACAAAGGCTTCTCTAAACCGGCAAGTTGTCTTGTCTTGAATTCACCAGCCTATCTTCATCATATTTGCTATCCTCACTCTTTCTTTCATTTTGCTTCTCAATGGTGAGAATGATGCAAATCTAGGTAGATATGCTTGTGCCACACGATCCTAACCACAGGCCATGGTCAGTCAGATGAGGGGTTACATCAAGAGAAGGGAAGGAAATAACTAATATTTATTGAACTTCCACTACATTCAATGCATTACTCTTACTTTTTACTTTCCACAGGTAGTCACTCATTTATTATTCACCACAACTATGAGGAATTACATCATCATCATCCCCATTTACAGATAAAGAAACTGAGTCATGAACTCATCAAGAAAGTATCCCAAGATTACAGTGCTGGCAGGAGATTGAAATGCACCCAAGCCAGCTGAAGAACCTGAACTCTCACCTTTATGATATAATATACTGAAACCGTATACCACCTTACTACCACTTACAGGTGAGGCAAAGACAATTTCTTTTCTATCTCAAGAATCTGAAGTAATACATGGAGAGACTGAGTCAGTTGAACTGTGTTGCATACTAGTGGTAGGTAATTTTAACATTGCAGCAGAATGGAAAATTGGCAAGCCACAGGGAAGCTCAGTCTTGTTTTACCATTCCAGCAAGATCTGACTATGCTTCCTGACATTAGGCTCCAAGAAATTCCTCTGCATTTCCAATTACTGAATTTATGACTTGAGTTAATTTGTGCAAGTCTGTCCTAAGTAGAATAAAAATCCCTCCATTGAAAGCAACTAAAAATTGCATGTAATTTAGGAAAAATAAAAAGAAATACCCAGGGAATAAAACTAAGTGAAGGGAAAACCAGCTGGTTAAGAGGAGTACTTTATTCAGGTTTTCTCTTGGGACATTTGATGAACAGGGTGGACCTGGACATGAGGTTTCACAGACCAAAGTGTCCTTGCAATAGATCACAAAGCCCAAGGCCAGTAGCTAGGGCTGGAAAGCCCAAAAGGTGGTACACTTCTCTGCTTCCCAAGCTACAACATCTTTGTACCAGAAATAGGTTTCAACAGTACATGCACCCATACACATAAGCACACACACACACACACATACACACACCATATACAGCTGGCAACTGCAAAGAAACCCGTCTGCCTCTAAACTTGGCATAAATCAAGGGAACGAAAAGTATCATGTGAGGATTCATGACCAACCGCCACCCCTCACATCACTTTGCAGCCCAATTTCATACTATCAAAAGAGTTCACAAACCTAAAAAAAAATTGTTTACAGTGTCAGGTAATGACCCAGGTTCTGGCAAAAGGAAATGCAAATTCTCTCAACTAGGAATTCACCTAAGACCAAACTTCAAATACTTCCCATGTGATAAAGATCAAAGCAATGCTCATTTATAAGGCATTATAAAGTGAGAGCCAGAAGAGACTACAGATAGCAGAATCAGGCCCTTAAAGACATTAGATAGCAACATTATCAGACAAAATACAAATTAAATATGCTTTAAACAGGAAGGATTAAAATGTGATTAAAGAGACCATGAAGAACTGCAGAACTAAAGAATAAAAAATAAAAACTTTTGTCCATATATAACTTATTATTAAAACCAAACAAAACCAAAATAAAGCAAGTGAATAATAAATACAAAACGCACAACAGAGATTAACTCTGGAAAGGGGTGGGAGTGGGGGAGGGGGTATGAGGAATGAGGAGCAAAAAATGAGTCCAGGAGGTATAGGTAGGTAGATTTTTGTTAATATCCTAATTCTTGACTTCATTGGGGAGTTCACTGGTTTTCATTATATGAACAAATAATTAAAGAGATGAACGTTGAGAGCCTGTCATGAACCTGAGGGCCAAAACATACACACATTTATGTACACATACAAACATACATATATATATATTTAAAAAACTACTATAATTCTCCACACTGATAGAATACAGGAAAAATCATACAATCATGTCAAAATATTACCAACCTAAAAATAGAAGAAAATTCCTTAATCTGATTAACAAAGTCTATGAAAACAACAAAAATCTGTGATTCCATAATTAATGTTATCACTTTAAGAGATTAGGAACAAGGCAAGAAAGCTTGCTACTCTCAGACCTATACAACATTTTATTAAAAGTCCTGGGCAAAACAGTAAGTCACAAGAAAAAAACTGAGTGTAAGGGTTAGAAAAATATTTTTTGTATGCACAGATTACAGACATAACTATCTATCTGCATAGGATGCAAAACCTTCAAGTAAAGCACTAGAATTAGTTTAGTCAGCTTGATAGATAAAATATCATCATACAATTACAGTCATATATGTCCACAAAATGTGAAATATGTAACTTTAAAAAGACAACATATATAATACCTTCAGTAGATAGTTCTTCCTTAAAAAAAAAAAGTATACCAAATCCTTTATAGAAGAAAACAATTTTTTTAAGACAAGAGTTGAAAGTAGAACTGAATGAGTAAAGAGATAAACCATGCTCATGAATTTGAAGCTTCAATATCATAAAATGCCAAAGTGATGTCCTGATTCAAAAGTAATGAAAAAAAAGTCCCATTTTTTTGTTACCTGAAAACCTGAGTGTAATATCGAAAGATCAAAGTCCAAGAATGGCAAAGTCACTCTTAAAGCAGAACAAATGGAGGGGGATTTGCATTACTAAGTATCAAGGTTTATTATAAAGCTGTGGTGACCCACTGGGAGAGGTGCCAGGCCAGGACAAATGAATTCGCCAAAAAACAGAATTGAAAGCCAGTAGATAGATACACACACACACACACACACACACACATAACTGATTTTTTTTTATTTCATAACTGGCCATCCCTATGAGAAAACAGGTCACCACATTCCACCCCACACTATGCAGAAAAATGAACACTAAATGAATCACCATTCATGAGAAAACAATGTTGTGCCTGAGCTATCCAATCCAATTATCAATAACCACTTGGGCTACTTAAAATTAAATTAATTAAAATTAAAATTTTAAATTTAGCTCCACAGTCACAGTAGTCACATACATTTCAAGGGCTCAGTGGTGACATGTGATTAGTGACTAATCATGTTGGACAGCACCAGAGACAAAATACTCCGACCAGTGTAGGAAAGTCTATCAGATAGTGCTGAGACACATTTAGGATAGTGTCTGTATGGCCTTGTGGTTGGGAATAACGTATTAAGCAAGAAATAACAAATTAAACAAACAAGGAAATTACTGATAAATTCAGCTGTTAAAATTCAGAACCATGTATCAAAAGACACTACATACAAATTGAAAAGAAAGCCTTAATCTGATGGAAGGTATCTGCAATATATATATATATATATATATACACACACAGAACATGTAGGAGAAATAAAGACGCTATAAGCAATAAAAAGATAATTATATAGAAAAATGGGCAAAAGATTTATCAGGTAACGCATTCTATTTGATTACAGAAAATGATAATTGCAGTCTGACTTATTTTATCAATATACATAGTAAACTGAAATATTTGACAAACTTTCATATTCTGTTTTAAATAAGAGGGGAATAACAAGCAATTTTCAACCTGGAAGAAAGATTCTACTGGTTTACACAGCAGCCCAGCAACACATAAGTAGGTTGATAACAATGTTTAAACATGTAATTAAATAGATACTTCTAATGTTAGCTTATTCTTACTAAAAGATTGTTTTCTAGTTTCCTTAACAATGTATCTTGACATTATTGTGAGCACACTACAGAGTACTTGGGAGGTACATACTGCACTGATACCACCTTTGCACTCCAAGTGCAGAATTTAGTGGTAACTAAGGCATGAATTTCATATTTACTTCAGTCAGAAGAATCAGAGAACACAAAGGTGTGACTGGGGGGAGAAATGGAA
This sequence comes from Smutsia gigantea, assembly GCA_032199065.1. NCBI lineage: Eukaryota > Metazoa > Chordata > Mammalia > Pholidota > Manidae > Smutsia > Smutsia gigantea. The sequence continues at coordinate 47,561 of JAVSCE010020773.1, read as the reverse complement.
AAAATAGATAAAGTTACAAGCATGAGGGAATACTGAAAATATAACTGCTTAGTTTCCTCAAAGCAAAATCAAATTTTCATCCTTGAATTAACATGAACAGGTATTACTCAGTGTACCATCTGCTTCCTTATCACCAACTCTACCCCCTCCCCCCAAAAATGGACAAGATAAAAAGCATGCCACAATTTCCAGCTCCTATATACAAAAAGTAGTTTTCATATTTTAATAAAACCACTTTTTAAAAACTGATGTTTATGCGTCTTAAAATCTAAAACAAAATGACTCTTACCACATAGCCAAGGGGTCTAAAACTAAATCTTGCTTTTAACCAACTTTAAAAGAAGCATTAGAAGACTGTTAATCTTTTATTCTGGCATATTATAAAAACCTAATGATATTAAACAGCTTCAAAATAATTAACGATCAGTTGGCATCATTAAGTGCCAAGCAGCAATACATGGCAGTTTGATTGACATCAGGACAGTGTGAGTACAGGCCAATGATTCTAGAAGTAGACTCAATTTGTCAGAAAGAAAGAAACACTGTGTGGATCCTAAGAGACCAGACATGGTTTCATTTCTCAAGATCCTTGTAATTGAAGAATGAGAGGAAAATAATTTGTGGCTTGGCAATTCTGATAGAAGGTGAATAGTGTTAGCTGCAGAGAATGGGACATGTGGCAATCACCAGTAACGATGAGGAAGAGCCCACACCATGAATCAGGATCCAGGCCCAGTGAATGGAGAGTGCTTGATTGACGGGTGACAGCCCGAAGTCTGCACAAACATGACCCACTCTAGGGCAGCAGGACTTCAGCTCCTGGGCTGTTTCAAAGGCTTCTCTCCCCAGAGAAAGAGATTGCAAGGACACGGCAGTGGACCAGTACTCACGGGGAGCCCTGAGGTTTCTACAACCAATAATCAGTATGTGGAGCCAAGCACAGCGGCCCTGATAACAGAAGAAAATAGGGTTGGGAAATTCAAGTTCATGAGTGCAGGCGTGTAACTCCCATTGTAAGAGAAAGAGGTCCAGACTTGAGAAACGATGGTGGAGACCTGTGGATCAGCCATGAGCACAATGTCTTGAATCAGACTTGTTTGGAACTGCTAAAAACAAATCCCTCCAATTTTCGTTAATGGAGCACACATTCCAGGTTAGCCTCCATGCTTCCTAGGATCCTAGGCAGAGACCGTCTAATTATATATTCTGCCTCTATTGAGACTGCGCTGCCAAACCAAATTATGCTGGGCTGGGCTTAGAAGTACAATCAGTGGGTCAATTTTACACAGCCCAGGGAAGCAGACAAAAAGCTGTAAGATCAGACATTGGTATGAAGGGTAATTTTTTAAAAGTATTATGAATAATAAAAACTATAAAGATTTCTCCCAATTTGGAGGTGGTGAACTTTTGTGCATCATTTTTTGTTTGATTAATAATCCCATACCCTTTGGAGTATATTCTTGTTTTATATTTGATTTCTCTTCCTTAACAAATGCATGCCTCCTACTTCCTCCTCTGCTGTGCAGATTCTCATTCATTTTCTTTTGCCAACTTCCTATGTTCTGTGCCTTCCAAGAGACACACATTCCTAATTCCATCCTGTTGCCACAGGAGTAAAAGTCCAAAAATGCAAAAAGACATCATTTTTTTGCAAGACCAAGAACAGGAAGTGACTAGAAAGGCCTTAGTCATCGACTTTCCAGACTAATGAAAATGCCAAGAGAAATGTTATAACTTCTTGAGTTATAGAACACATAGCAAGAACTGCATTCTAAACCCATGCATGAGGCCACTTGGTTGATGACTGCCTTAGTATTAATTCTAATGCAGACCATATTCTTTTATCCTCTTATGAAGTGTGACAGCAAGTCGGTAATTTCCCAGTTGATCTGTTTTGTTTGCATCTGGAATGCAACAATGAACCTTTAACACTCAGAGTTCTTTATATAGAGAAAACTTAGAATAACATGATTAACCAAACTTTTTCATGGGAAGGTATCTAGGATTGCAAGAAATCAAAATCCATTCAACATAACTTAAGGAAAAGGGGGAAAACAAAAGATAGTTCTCTACTCAGAACTCAAATGCCAAGCTAAAGTCTTATCAGGCAGCTGCCCTCTCTCTATAAGACCCCAAACACTTCAAATGCTTCGAGTACAATTTAAATATTAAAATGTGGAGTCTGAGGTTAGAGTGTCTAGTCTCAAACATTATCTCTGTTTTATACTAACTTTGTCGACTTTGGTGAATCACTTAACATCTCAATGCCTAGGTTCTTTTTCTGTATAAGACAATAACAGGACCTATCTTATGAGTATGGATTAAATAAAATAATATGTAAAGTGTTTGGGTGGTGCCTAGGACAGCAGACACTCAGTAAATATTTGTAAATCACTATAATAACATTATTATAATGGCTTGTTTGGAGCATATGTTCCTTCTCTCTGCCTGGCAGTTTCTTCCACTCACACATATGCCAACATAGCTACCAGCTCAGAAATAACAATATCTTGTAACTTCAGTGCTCCCCACCTCTGATTCACTCACCCACATCATGTGATGTGTGGATAAGCTACCTTCACTAGGATGGTGGGTGGGGATAGATTCCCTTAGAACCTGTCCTCAGGGAGTCAAAGACCTGCCTTTCTGGTATGAATGCTCCCAATTCGTAAGATTAATAAAAATGTAAAGAACACAATTCACAAGCACTTTCCCTCTCAGGCTAATATTAAACTACTAACAAATGAAGCTAGCTAAGAACAATATGGGCTGCTTGTAAAATTAGTTCACTGTATGCCTGCAAACCTTTTAACTGAAGCTGGGTAAAAACTTTTCATGGATTTTGTTAGATTACTACGTGATGAAGTGGTGGGCTAAACAACCTCTAAGTTTCTTTGTGTGTGTGAATCTGCTTAGAGACAGACTGTGTAAAATCCATGATACTAACTTGAAATGAAGTCTTCAATACAAATCTAGAACTTAAATTTTCCTTTGCTTGAATCCTACTGGATATGAACAGGAAAAGAGTATATATCTGGTGAATCAGATTTCATAAAGCTTAAATGTCTATTTCAACAATATATATTTGGTGAAATCTTCACGTTAAAATGACAACTCATTCAAATATTTTTAAATGCTCCCTTTAGATACATCTAGCATGTACAGTTTTTAGGGTAGTTGAGAAATAAAGTAGATCCATGAAAATATACTTTAAAATTAAGAGTTGTAAAAGAGAAAATACAGGAATAGAAAAAAACACAAAATAATATCAACATAAAACTCTACATAGAAAGTGACACCAACTTCCAAGTAAGAGACCATTTCTACTATAAGGGTATAATTTTTTTATACCAAAATTCCAGTATAGATATATAAGTGCTTCCCACAAAATCAAGAAAAAGAGTGTGTTGTGGGCAGGGAGAAAGGAATGATGGTGTCAGTGATCAAAAGCCAGGCAGAGAAAGTCAAGTATCAAATGATTTCACTCATCTGTGGAACATAAGAACAAAGCAAAAACTGAAGGAACAAAACAGCAGCAGACTCACAGAACCCAAGAACGGACTAACAGTTACCAAAGGGAAAGGGACTGGGGAGGATGGGTGGGAAGGGAAGGATATGGGAGGAAAAGGACTATTACAATTAGCACACATAATGTAGCGGGGTGGGCGTGGGGTGGGGGGATAAAGGGAAGGCAGTGTAACACAGACAAGTAGTGATTCTATAACATCCTTCTACGCTGATGGATAGTGACTGCAATGGGGTATATGGTGGGGACTTGATAATAGGGGGAATCTAGTAACCATAATGTTGCTCATGTAATTGTATATTAATAATAGCAAAATACAAAAATAAAATAAAATATTTGTACAGAAGTTAGGACAGTATACAGCACTAAGTACGAAATTTTGTTAAATAAATCATAAAAAAAAGTCACAACCGTTTCTCCTTAGAAGTCCTTGACCTTAACATCTAGGTGTAGGTTATTACCAGAACCACTATTAAGGAAGGAAGATCACAATTAAGATTGCTAACTGTCATGCATTTGGGCTTGGAAGGGAACATGCTACTTTAAAAGAATTAACTTTGTATAATCCTTATTTTCCATACCTTGGTGGTTGTAGGAAATGTGGAAGCAAAAGTCTGGTGTGCTGTTTCAGTGGTGGGCAAACGTTAGTCAAAATCTAGAAAACTTGCTCTTGTGCTTCTCGAATGCAGGCAACTTTTACTCATAATTTAATGCCACAGTTGAGGACAATAATATTTCTAATTCCATTAGTCTCAGTCATGCTAGAAAGAATGGAATGAGATTATATGGAAAAGCAGGAGACAAAAAGATACTAAGCATCCATACTTTAAAATCTATAATAATACAGCAATTTATGTTGGTTAACCATATGGTTTAATAAATTCTTGGTTATGAATTTATATGAAATAAAGCTTTAGAAGGTGGTGAGAAAAATGACTTCGGTATGCTGAGTTACATGTATAGGAAATATGTGAAGTCTATTTAGCAAATAAGCATATAAATGGTATTGATAATTAAGCAATTCAATGATATGGCTATAAGCTACAATACTATGGCTATAAAAGGAAAGATAATTTGTGTTACAGATGTCAGGGAAAGGTTTCAGTGTATTTTTCTTAGTATTCCTGCAATACCCACTACATGTCTTTGCCTCCTGTGAGGCAAAACCAAAAGAAAACAAAACAAAAACCCTCAAGATTACACAAAACTTGGTTAGTTAACAATAGTAAAATAAAGTTACATTTCAGTAATTAAGAACTTTTACCAGCAAACGAGTTCAAAATTTTAGAATACCTCTGTGTATGATGTGGTAACCTATAGAAACATGGGAACCAGATGTCACTAAAATAAGTGCTTTTTCTAATGACTAAAACCAATTTGGGAAGTAAGAGTCATTCTATGAATAATAAAATAACCATGGAGGCCTCACATGGGAAGTGTTCACTTAGTCCCAATAATTGTTAGATTTAAATTATTTTGAGTCTAATAGGACAGAGCCCCCAGATCTCAACAATTAATTCCTCACCTCAAAAGTTCCATTTATCATTTTGCTTTTTATTATTATTATATCAACATTAAAATTTTAGTAACCCATATGATCCTGATATTTGTCTTTATCTTGAAAAGAGGTACGGGGCTACCTACTTTGATATGCATTGTAAAACGCTGAGAATATGTTACACATTCATAACTATGAAAATGAAACCCACATTTAGCACTCTTCAGATACATGCAGGGCTTTATAAATATTACTTTCAAAATTCTATTTTGTTTTAAACACAAAGGTCTTTCCTCAAGGCAATGTTTCCTAAATGGTGTTCCATAAAATTCCACTATTATGAAATTCTGTTCAAAAAATGACATCTGTAATCAAGTAAGTTTGGAAATCTTTGAACTAGGCCTTGCTGAATAGACTGTAGTGTGGAGGCTAGTGCCTGTCCAAAGCCAAGGACAATTTTATGAGTGTATTAATAATGATGGATGACAAGGGTGCATATATTAATGAGAAGAAACCATTTGCCTTTACAAATCTTATCAAAGTATACTAATTTAGATAATGTATGCACATGACTCAAGATTGGCAGAATAGAGAAATAATATAAGCAGACTTAAGTTTTTTGATTTTATCCTTTATGGACAAATGGGACTAACAGCAATGCTAAAAAATGAAGTGTTTTCATGCACACACTACATATGAACTCAAAATACTATGCATTAGGGAAAAAAAATCTAGATTAACTATTTAATAGTTAGCCAGCCACCTCTTCAAAGAATGCATTTATATCACATGTAACAATTACAAGCTACAAAATGCCACTCATTCTCACTCAGGCAGAATATGACTTTTAACTGGGTAATGATGCTAGAAAATATGCTATTAAGTGTAATAGTAGAAATGAGTTCTAGTTACCTTTTAAATAATGAATGTTAGGAAAACTGGAAATAAGTTACATGTATCTTAGCTCTTCTCATATAATGGGATTATTTTGGAAATGCTGAAATTCCTTTAATATCCAAGGACTATACTTTTCTCCAGAATAGAAGTGACTCGTTTCCCTTCCTAATTCTACTGACCATTCTTTATTTTGTACCCTTACAAACGGATGACTTGAGACAACTGAGTGACTTAAGGAATACAATCAAGCAGAGTCTTAAGATGAGGCTGATTTTACACAATAAAAGCCAAATAAGATAACTTAAAAACCAACTCAGAATATTTCCTTTTGTATTCGTGAAAAACACTTAATTTTTTCATTAAAAAACAAAAAATTATCCTATCAAAATTTAAAACAAATTCAGGAAAAACTATAGGCTTACTTGTAGAAATTTTAAACGCAAATCCAGACACTTTCAGTGATCTACCCAGAATATCTGAATTGCATGACAAATGATTTTAATTGTTGTTGTCTAATTTTTTTGGTTTTGTTCAAACTAAATGATAAAATGCCTTGCTCAGAAGAATTCCCATAAAATGATGTTATTCAGGTATTATCTAGAGTGCCTCCTAAAATCAGTAAATACTTTAATAAGTGCCTCCAACTCTTCTGTTAAATGACAAGTAAACTGCTGTACAATGAAACCCCTCTCCATGTATTTACACCTAAAGGTTACAGGCCCCGGGCTGGTAAAGCTCTAAGCCAGTTACCCTCAACATCATGCTGTTGCTTGTCCTTTATGCTTTTCTTTGTCAGACTGGCTTCTGCAACTCTTAGGTTTCCATGACTATCATTTGTAGTTTCCCCTTCCAGTAAAATGGAAGGGCATTTCAGGGAATAGTTACGAGGGCCTGGCCAGCGTCAATGCCAAGATCCACCCGAGTCAAGTCCTGGAGCAGGAACCAGGCCAGGGTCTAAGATGAAGCAACAAGCGGGCTCCAACAGGCTGTTTTAGACTCTCTGGTATTGTCAAGGTCCCAGGATAAATCCACATCTTAAGAGCACAAAGGTGAAGTACAGAAAACACAGGTGTCAGTGCACAAGTGTCTCTGTGTCAATTAGGAAGGACACTTTTTGGCAACAGGCCAAAGACAGATTTCTGCAACATCCATAACACTCCAAGGACAGAAACGGTCACCCAGAGATAAGAATGCCTGGTGATTTTGCCTGTTACTGGAGCAAATGTGTGACTACACAGTGTTGGCTTCACAGAGGCAGCAAACTCAGCTTCTGAATGTTTGCTAATCTTGGCACACACTTCTCTCCACATACCTGTTTTCAACCCTACTAGGAAATTCCTCTTAGTAGAGCTTGTAAAGAAAAAAGGAAAAGTCAATGTCAGATGAAAGAAGAGAAAGTCTCTATATAGTGATCATTGGCATATTTGAAGCAGAAATTATACTAAAATATTGTGAAATTGTGTGGTTCATGTGTTTTTATTTTCAGAGTTCTAGGAATTTGACACACTTCCCAGGAATGTAGAAAAGAGATGACTGCATAGGCAAAGACCATATGATTTTTTAAAAACAAAGTCTGATTCTCTAATGAAACCAAGTTAAATAATCATGTCACTTCAATCACTTTATGTTATTCTGATGCCTTTTAATTACATAAGGAGCATATCAGAACCACTTCCTTTGAAATCATTAATAACTTAATTACAAAAGACAGTCCTTTCCAGGAGCCCAAACAACTCATACAGGAACTTTTCTCATCCCAGTGGACTCTGTAGGAATATCATATTTCTTTAACTCAGGATTAATTAATAATCCTTAATAGGATTATTGGTCAACTTCTCTTTGAATTGTCCATCCTTGGACTCGGTTTTGGTAAACTGCAACTTAAGTACTATACATTGCCTAAAAAAATAGATGGCCTATGTTCTTAATCTGTCCACGAAAGGGTTCAATTAAGAATGGAGCATTTCCTACATTCCTCACCAACTTTCTCCTATAAAATACTACTCAGTAGGTAGTAACAATACCTGATCATTTTCCCATGCCTCCTTGATTGTTTATCTTTTTGGACTCAGGGAAGGAATATTTGAATTACAATGTACAAGTTACATTTTCTTGTCATCTGTGAAAAAAAGTCACACTCACTCTGTAACAGTATTAGACACAATAAAACCTTGAACAAGAGACTGTTTTCAACTCAACCACCTCACATTTTGAAACAGGTAGTATTTTCAGTCATTATTTTGAAGTTCTGTTTTATTATGAAAGAAAATATTTTTAAACCTTGATGCTGGAATTTCATTGCAACATCATCTTCAATGCGCTGCAGCTGAATGGGCCTGTTCTGGCTATAAGGCTAAGGTTAACAGCTAAACTGCTTATAAGAACTTCCTAAACCTCTCTGAAAGGGTTTTAAGATGGACTCTTACATTGAATTTATATTTACATTCAAATTATAATGAAGTTCAGATATTTTAATGAACCAATTATTACTAAGAATATTTTTTACATATGAACAGCTTTTCCTAGTAAGGTATAATTGGAGTTGAATGTGCCTATTCAACAAAACCAAGAACTCAGAAAACAGTAAAACAATATTCAAATCCCAACTATGTAAACATAACCCTAAAATAATAGTGTTATCCACGTCTACTTGATTTCTTGGTGCTAACATCAGCCTCAACACACAAAGTTCATAGGGTAGACATTTTTGAAACAAGGATTATGTGTACTTGCTATGATCTGAATGAATGTCTGTGCCCCGCCTCTCGACAAACTCATGTTGAAATCCTAATGCCCAGTGATCGTATCAAGAGGTGGGGCTTTTGTCAGGTGCTTAAGTCCTGAGGGTGGAGCCCTCTGAAAGGGATGAGTGCTTTTATAAAGGAGATGCCACAGAGCTCCTGAGTTCCTCCTCCCAAATTCCTTCCACCCTGAGAGGATACAACTAGAAGTTTGCAAACTGCAAGAAGGCCTTCACCCAACCATGCTGAAACCCTGTTCTTGGACTTGCAGTATCCAGAATTGTAAGACTTTATCCTCCATTTACCTCATGGTCCCAAGCACAGGGCCGGTGATGTCTGGACTTGCCTCACCTTATCTCTAAACATTTCGCCCCACCCCTTAAGATCCAATCACCAACGTCCAACACCCTACTCCTTAAAAACGCACTTCCTCACCCACAAGCTGCTGCTCTCTCCTTTTCGAGACAACCATTCTGTCTGTTTGTCTTACAGGGAATAAAACCATGCTGACGGAGTTCCCATGTCCTTCTTTGTGAGCGAGTGAGCCGGGTAGCTAAAGAACCCTTTCAAGAACTATAAGAAAAAGGAAATTCTGTTTATAAGCTATCCAAGAAGTTCTTCACCCAAAAATGCTGGCACCCTGATCTTGGACTTGCTGTTTCCAGAACTGTGAGAAAGTAAATTTATGTTGTTTATAAGCCACCCAGTCTGTGCTATTTTGTTAGAGCGGCCCAAAGAGACTAAGAGAATGCGGAAGAGAGGCAAAATAAAATATTGCCAACATTTTTCCTGTCCTTTTCTATCTTTTGTTTTTGCAGAAAGACTTCCAGGTGTGATTTTGATATTTAAAAATGTGATTTTTTTTTTAATTAGTACATTGTAAAAGGACAAAATACTAAGTATTTCCCTTTTACCTTCCCCGTAATTTCCCTTTTCTATAACAAGTGTGCAGAGAGAGGATTCTACCCTATCTGGGAAGACTACAAGGAAACGAGGGGACGACGTTGATTTTGGAAATAGAGCTCTATCACCTAACCCACCGGAGACATCAGATGTTTCATTTTCAACCTAAGTCAGTGATGATGGTACCCACACTCAAGGGCTGCTGAGGCTGTCAGGCCGGGACTCAGGACCACGTCACTGATTCATATAAAGCCCCACAGCCTTATCTCTGCAACACAACAGGCAGAAGGCATGTGAGCTGGCTTCTCTTGACCCTTTCCAATTCCAAAAATCTGAGCGTGTAAATCGTCCCAAAAATCCTTAAGACCCAATACCAAAAGCTTGCAGTTTTAAGTTTAGATTTGACAGACCACGACTCAACATCTGAATGTATAACTAAGGACGCATTAAGTATTATTGTTTCAAGACAAAAGGTAGTGACGTGATGGGCCTAATAAAATGTGAAATGATTTAAAATAGATTATAGACTAAAAAAGTTGGATGTACCACCCACCCTTAAATGAAAGTTATAGACCAAATATGCCTTATAATTTTCATCATAAATCCTGAAGGTATCCCAGTGAATAGTAATAATTAGGTTTCTAAGCATTTAAAATATATTTTTTTAATTGGTGATTTGTATATAGAAGTATCTCTTCCTGTTTTTAGAACATTTGAGAACAAATGTAGATAATGGACCCAGGTATCTCACTGAGGTAGAAAGACAAACGTTACTGATAAAAAAAATTTTTTTTTAATTGCATGTCTCCTCACCAAAGTATTTTTTTCTTAAATTAACAGCATATATTACTTAGAAAATTAATGATAAAAAAGGAAATAATATTTAGGTGAGCTTTTGTTCTTATGTCTGTAAGTCCTCCTGTAGCCCACTTTTACTTGTGTAATTAATACTCTCCCCCTGGCACAGGTGGCCAGGTTACTCTCCTCAGAGATGCTAAGAGTCTATGGGGGATGGACTTACACTTCCTTATACTCCTCTCTGCTTCTGAATCATTCACCTTTTCTTATCTACTTATTATTTTGTCATATCCATTGGTGATATGCAAATTTTTCTTCAGTATCTACCCCTTTGCAATTCAGAAAAAGAAACTGGTGTTCCGTTGTATTCAGTCTTTGTTTTTCTCTGAAAGAAGCCATTGTTGTATGAAAATGCATTCAAGCACTTTATAGCTACATTCAAAACACCATGCAATAAGTAACTGGGACCTAGATGGGAGGGATACAGTGGGGAAAAAGAGGATATTACAAACCACTTAACATTAAGAGGCAAAGAAAGGGGAGAAAGAATTTTGGAAAGAAAGAGACAGAAACAGAAAGCAGAGAGAAAGGATACAGAAAATTCTGGTTCAGTAACACATCAGTATTTTCAATAAAATTTTGCAAAAACATTTGAAGTGAACACAGACTCAACTTTTATAAAAATACGGCCTAATGCTTTTAACAGAAAAGAATTAAGTCACATGATAGAGCAAAGTGGCAAATTCACTTTTTAAGTTTCTGAAAGTCGATTCCTACAGAGGTCCCAGCTCCAAAAGTTTTTTTTTTTTAACTTTAATTTCTTGGTCATAATAAAGATGATCTGTTTACTAGTATTATAATCTTAAACCGATTATTTGTTCTTAGTGTTCTCTTTTGTAAAATGGGAATAATAACATCAACTTAATAGGGCTACTGTACGTTTCTAATGAGAGAACCTATGACATGCTTTTGGCACTGTGCTGGCACTTAGTTGTGTACTTAATATCTAGGTTTTGTTTTCTTTAATAATTAGTGATTAGCAAAAATTATTAATGTATGTCTAGTATGCATGCACTTCATGAAGGTGAACACAACATGTAAGAAAAATAATTCTCTGTCCTCAACGGAAAATAATCAATTTTATTAAATGAATAAATATTCTAGATCAATGATTTTCTCTACGGATTATACTTTAGTATCACAGATTACTAATTAAAACAAAAATCTTATTTTTAAACACTTCACCAATTGATTCAAAGGTCTCATCAAGTTTAAGAATCACTGTTCTAGATGAATACTAGACAAATGGTTATAATATATACTCAGACATATATATGAAGTATATATAGTAATATGATCCTTATACTTCAGCAGACTTCTGTATTTATCTACGTTTGCTTTTGCTTTTGAGTTTCATTACACTTATGATGATAATTTCCTCATTTCACTTAAAGACTCCCCATCTCTCAGCTCCAAAACATTTCCACTTCTTTCATTAAAGCCTTTGACTCCTCCATCACATAGCGAAGTCTCCCTGTTCTGAAATCCTAGAGCAGGATTCGATAAAACCTTTCTCTAAAGTCCCAGATAGTAAATATTTTAGGCTTTGTACGCTTAGTCACAACTAATTTACTCTATCCTACAGCAGGAAATTGGCCACAGAAAATATAGAAACAAATGAGTGTGGCTGTATTCCAGGAAAACTTTATTTATGAAAATAGACAGCAGGCAAGATGTGGCCCAAGGACTATAGTTCATCAGCCTCTGTTACAGACAATCACTGCTCTCCATTATTTATTTTGACACTTAATCCTACTCAGGATCACACCTTTAACTAATACATACATGGAGAATATCTCTGAAATTACAGTCATCTCAGGGGGTCAGGAGCCATGACTTATACATTCTTCTCAGGTCTCTCCACGGAATATTTCATATAGCAATGCTTAGTTATTGAGTAATTTCAATCGATTTAGATATGGGAGCAAACTCTAATTGCCATTAGTGTCTTATCTGCACTGAGGCATTGCCTCTTGGGGTTCTCTAACAGGTAGCCTCCTTTTGCTGAGTCTTTATTCTATCTGTAAATGAATATAATCTAACTTACACAGTAATAATGTGGATTACCATTACTATATATAAAAGATCAGACACATAGGGTGCACTTAAATGGTATTACTAAAATCAAAAAGAGACCAGCCTTGAAAATTCCCTGAGCAGACAAAACCTAGTCATACAAACAAAGCTTAATTTAGCTTGACTAACTTGACCTGGGTTACTGCTTGCTTATGCCTCTGAAAATCATAAGCAAAATTTAAAGTTTCCCAAGGTTGATATGAAGTAGCCACTGACCAATTCCCTACCTGGACTTTCCTAAAGTTGAATGCTTCCAAAAACACAGTAGACCCCAAAAGAGCCAGGTCACATATAGAACAAGTAGAAAAACTGAATATGTTAAATTCATAGAAAAAAGTCTTTAAGACATATGAATTGTCACATATGTACACAGGCTGTCAATCAACCCATAAAGGGATTTACTTTGTGTGGTCTCAGGAAGTGAGTAAGGACCCCAAGTAGAAGCAAGAATTTAGTAGCAACGCCTTTAAAAAAGCAAGCATACTTAAAATAAACACTACATGGTGGTTTATTGAAGATGCTGAAGAAACAATACATAAAAGTGGAAACAGATGTCCTCTAAATTCCTTGCAACTCCATAATCTACCACAGTGCTAAAGGATATGTGAATATGAATACATTATTATTTCTGAAATCCAGAAATTTGTACTTAAGGAAACACTGAAAACTTATACAAATGTAACTATAATAAAATGCTTAAAACAAATAAGACTGATTCCAAATACAATGTTACTCAAATTTTAGAAAAGTTGCTTTTACCTTTCCAGAGGCTTCAGAGGAAATCTGAACATGGTGTTTAAGCTCAGCTTTGAAGGTGAGGATATAGCAAGAAGTTAGAGCATTTTAAGATGAAATAACGGTACAGTGGTAGGAAACAATGCAGATGAATGAGGCACAGAGGAGAGTTCAGTTTGACTCAAGAATGGTGGCAATGGAAGATGAGCCTAGAAACGCTTTCTGGAAATACAGGGACAGAAATGCTGGTCCTTAGACCTAGGTACAGGAGTCACCAAAGTGTTAGTAACAGGTGGATAAGGGAGGTGTGCTTCAGTAAGAGTATCTGGTGGCATGCAAAGAAAGAACTGGTAGAGTGAGAGCCAGAGGTGAGAGACCTGCCAAGAGACCAGTGATTCTACATAATATGTCAAAAGTGTCCCCAACTCTGTGGCAGCATCAGAAAAATGGAAACTGGTGAAAGAAGTACTTTGGATATACAATTGTTAGGACTTAGCAACTGACTGTGAGATTCAAGGTTGGGGGTTGTCTAAAAAGCTTCTAGACTACGATGCTGACACCACTAAAAGCATGGGGGCCACAGAAGGAAGGAAGACACCGAGAGTTCGGAAGAGACCACAGGATCAGAGTCGTTAGCGACACGGTGAAAGGGAGCTGTCCAGCAGGCACTTGGGAAGGTCAGCCTGGAGCTAATGTGAAGGTCATGGCTCGTGAACATGACTTGGGAGTTATTCCTAATGAGGAGAAAGCAGAGACCAAGAGAAGATGAGCTTTGCCAACTGATGGAATATACGCGAAAGGCAAACTCAAAACAGTTGAGGAACACAGACTTCGGTGGGCTGGAGGTGAAAGGGGAGCTGAGGGAGCTGCAAATGAGCAGTCAGAGGAGAACAAAGAGCAAACACAGAAGCCAAGCGGAGTTTTAAAAGGTCAGGGGCCCATATTGCCAAAGCTGTTGATAAAGCAAATGAATGATAATCTGATTATTAAATGTTAATATTTAATAGACCTTACAAGAAAGAACTTAATTCCTTCAAATCAAAGTGTTTTCACATGAGATGATTCTTTTTATCCTTTGAAGAAAAAAATGAAAGAATCTATTTGAAGATACTCAGATCTCAAGGATGATTTCCTTAAACATTCTCAGTTTGATCCTACCGGTCAATAGCTTTCAGCCACATTTGGTTCCACTCTTCCAAGAGGATATACTGAAAGGTAGAGGGTATTTTTGGTAATTAGAATGACTGTGGGGACATTATTAGTACCGGGAAGACAGGGGCCATAGACACTAAATGTACCAGAGTGAAAGACGCATTGCCACACAATGAAGAGGTGTCCTGCCAAAAATGCCAATAGCTTCCCCTATTGAGAAACACTGTCACATAACGTCATTATCACAGAGTGCACCTTTTGCATAGTTGAACAGACAGAATTTCAGATTCTGAAATTACAGAGAATCAATTTTAAAATGAGGCAAGTCTCATTTTACAGTTCATCCCTTAGAAACTTTTCAAGCATATGCGTGCCTTTTACTTTTACTGTGTATCCATATCTAATCTAGTTCCAAAAGAAATTAGGTCTTTAAGTAAATTACTTAGTAGGGCAGCTTCTTCTTATAAAGTATAATTCTTTACAAATTACTTGTAATCAGAATCTGTTTACAAATAATACAGTTATACCAAATTAATCATCTATAGGAGTATAGATGATTAATACGAATGCATTTCACGTTATTAGGTGAGGAAACAGCCATTGTTTGAAATAAAACATTTTCCAAAAATATCAGTTTATACAGATCTTTATTTAAACAAATATTTCTCATGATCACCACTCCATTCATACTAAATATATCCAATTGAAAATTGCTGTTTTAAGGCCATGTATAAATTAATCACCAGTTTAGATAATTGAACCACATAATATGTCAATTTTTGTGGGACTATCCTAACTGCACAAAACTTTTAATGAAAGTATCTTTACACCAGCATCTTGTAGCTCTCATTCAATTACCCTGCAAGATTTTCATGAACTCATCTGGGATTTCAATGAATCTTAATGAAAACATTTGCAAGGGATTTTTGTTATTAAGACTATAAAATTATTTTTTAAAATATTTGCATCAATTATTAACACAGCGATTTATGAATATGTTCTTATGGCTTACCTTACAAGCACCAAGTAGTTCAGCTTTAGCTAGAATAGTTTTATTATAGTCAAGGTCAATTTGTTTAGTTTGTGGTTAATTTTTTCCCAGTGTTCTGATGATTGCAGTTTACACATATAATGCACATACACCACTTCCTTCTTTACTAACTGCCATATATATATATATGGTAAGCATTATTTCTTCCTCTAAACAATGGTCCACATTAGGTCACTCTCTCATACTGTGATTCAAACTACCAGAGCTCCCAAGAAGGTAGACTAGGCCCCTGGGTTCATCATCTAAAGGACAAGTTAAGAAAATGAAGCTTTCTCTGTAAGCTTTTTTTAAAAAGTACTATTACTCACTGAGACAATGTGCAGTTGTTTCCCAACATATTTCCTAATCACTTTGGTCCAGTTTTGAGAAAGCCTGTGACAAACCAGGATGACCTCTCAGCAGTGAGAATCCATTTAACGGTTTATTATGCAATCCAATACTGTTTTGCCATCTAATGGGAAACTTGGCATTTCAAAGGTTCCCTGAAATATGTTAAGAAAAATAAACCAGCTATCCCTGTAACAACCTAACAAACACAAGGTCAAATATTTAATACCTAACACTAGCTATTTCATATTATTTCTATGCATGAGCTCAGCACAATGCTAAGTATTTCACAGCTATTATCTCATTTAATCTTCACAACCAACACATTAAATTGAATATTATGTTCTTTTTATACACAAAGAAACTCAGGTTTCAAGAGGTTTTCACACATGAAGAAATCAAGATTTAGAGAGGTTAACAACATTCCCCAGGTAGTAAGTGGCAGAGCCAAGATCAAAACCCAGACAGGCCAGTCAGTCTATTTAGAGTTCCTGCTTTTACCCTGCACCCTGTTCTGCCCCAGAGACCTGTGTTCCATGGGGTTTTCAGATGAATCACATATGGTTTCTACTCTCAGGGTTCATGTAGACTGGAAATAGGATGCCCAGCCAAATATTAGAGAATTCAAAGTCAAATAGAGTAATTGGCCGAAGGGAAGACCAGATCAGATATTACAAGGCAGTTCACTTGAACACAGATCACTTCAAGAAGAGGAAACCAGGAGCAAGTTTTTTGCTTTAGGATGGGTTATAGAGGACAATGAAGGCCTTTTAAAAGAATAGGAGGAAGATTAACTGGATGACTAGATGTGAATTTTGGGGGGGTTAATTTCAACTTCAGTGCAATTTCTGGAATGATTTCAGCGGCTCAAACACAGCTTGCTATGTTAGATGCTATCTACACACTGTATTCCTCACAATAGCATTTCAGGGTAGGGACCACCAATCCCATCTTAGGGACAAGAAAAACCTAGGGTGACACTGTTAAACAATTACTCAACCTTACAAAAGTGTAGAACTGAGCCACGTCTGGGTCCAACTCTAAAGGTAATTACCTTTTCCCATTTGAATGTCTCAAAAAAAAAAAAGTTTAGTGAATCAATTCAGAAGTAAAAGCAAATGCAGGCTTCCTGTTATTTCAGATCCATGATCCTGGAATATGACTCTGGATAAGGGCTCTCTCTTTAGGTGACTATGCTCTTCTTCCCTTCTGGAGGGCTCAAGGCCAAAAATACAAGCCAGATATTAAAAAAGAAAGAAAAAGAAAATGCATGTCTAGAAATAAACTGAGCACACATAGGAGGAGGCACTAACTTGGACTTTGGGAAATGGGTATTAAAATTTTATATCACTTACCATTATTGAAACACTCCTTGGGGGGAAAAAGTAGTCATTGCAAGCTCTTGATGTGAATTTTGCAAAACCCAGTTTTTGATTTTATGAGCTGTTACACAACACACACTGAATTGCTTGAGGTAATAATCTTTCCGCCACTGAGATCATTCAGTGGCCGGCTCACTTAGACTGTTCTAAAGGCGACGTATCCAAAAGCAGAAAGTGGCGCTAGGATTGCTTCACAAGGCTAAATAAAGGTCACCTTGTCCAACCCTGATCTATTCTCTGCAGTCTCCACCCAGCTCTGACTTCAGCAACACTTCCCCAAATGCACACTTAGGACTTGTGGTGCTGAAGAAAGACACAGCACATTGAAGCTAATGTGGCTGCTGAAAGTATGCAGCCCTCTTAAGCTTTCGGTGAAGCATGGGGTGCCAGGAAAGGACATCTTGCGCCCACTGTTTCCTCCTGCCCAGTCTTTTTCACATCACCCTCAAGACTGCCCGCGGTTTTATTCCTTGGCTGCGTCTCTCACTGGACCCGGGAAGGGAGGTCAGGAAATATTAGCTTTCCTACTAAGACCTGCCCGCACTCATTCAACCCAGCCCATCAGTACTACTTCTCCACGAAGGGGAGGCAGTCACTTGTAGAGAAAGAGCCCTCATTTCCTGTTCTTTGGGTGTGTGCGTCGGATGAGGGGTGATTAACACCCCTGGCCTAGCCCACAGAATTCCCTCGCCAGCCCTAGCGGGAAAGCGGCCTCGGTCGCCGCCTGGCCGGCCAGGGCGTTCTGCAATCTCCTTGGCGGAAGTAAAGGGAGAAAAGGGGGTGGAGAGCGCGGCTGCCGCGCGGCATCCGCCGAGGAGGCAGTTCGCACGTGAGCCACCTCGCCAGCCTCCTGTGCTACCCGGCGGCCCGGCTCCCCCTGCGCAGGTGCCCAGGAAACGCGGCGCGAGCCCGGGAGGCAAGGCCCTCCTGGCCCTTCAGGTCACGCTCCCCTTCTGTCCGGGCGCAGGCCTCGGTCGCTCGCACCTCTCCCTCCGCCCGCACCCCGCCATGCTACCTGGGGACCCAAACAGGAGGATGACTCCCTGCTATTTCGTCCCCTCCTCCCAACCTCTCCGATCATCTGCAAAAAAAAAAAAAAATCTCCCTACACACACACTCTCACCAACGCCCGTGTCCACCTTCTGCGGCAGAAGGCCACCCCACGGTGCTCGCAGGCCCAGGGAGGGATGCTGGTGAGAGGCGCACCGGGGACCCGCCAGGCGGGGACCAACCCCGGGACACTCGTGGACGAGCACTGGGGAGCCAGGCGCCAAGAGTCTGGGTTTCAAAGCCCAGAGTGCCGGCACCTCCTCGCCGGAAGCACGCGGCCGCGTGGGCGACCCCAGGGCCCCAGTCCCCCCAGTCCGAGCGCGCGCCCCCCGCCCCCGAAGCTCCCGCGTGCTGGCGGCCAAGAGCTCTGCTCCGGCGGCCGCTTCGGGGTTTTGTCTATATAAGGGCTCGTCGCCAAGCCGTGCGTAGGCGCGTTTGTCACGGGCTGGCCATCAGTTTTACACACGCGTGAGGCCACCTGGGTAGCTCGAGTGGCACCGTGCGCTCGCGGCCCCTCCAGCGGCGCCTGCGCCTCCCGTCCCCCGGGGCGCACTCACTCTACCTGGTCTCCGGCACAGGGGCGGCGCTGCAGCTCCCCGGTCGCCCCCGCCGCAGCCCGTTCGCCTCGCTGTCACTGAGTGAATGGAATTATTTATTTATTTATGCCCCTGGACGCGTCGTCGGCCGCAGCCGGAGGAGGAGGAGGAGGAGGAGAAGGAGGTGGCGGGGCGCCCTGGAGGGAGCCCGGGAGCGCGCGGGCCGGGCGGGGTGGTGGCAGAGGGCGGGGGCCCCTGCCGCCCGGGACTGGCGCGGACTGAGCATGCTCCAGGCAACTGTAGGCGCGGTAGACACTTGGCGGCTGGGGCACTCCACGTCAGATATTAGTTCTGACCACGAGAAAAAGCCGAAAGTCAGGTAGAGAGATCTGCGGTTCCGTATCAGTCGTGACACTCATCCCTGAAGTACGTGGTGCAAACCTAGCAGGCAGGTGTGCGGGAGCTCAGTTAGGTAACAGCCCAGGGAGTCGTGTAGCCTGTAGGAGAGGAGAGCGCGCGAAAGCGGAGGGGCCTGGCAAAGTGCAAGGGAGATGGGAAGGTTCGCACTGTGGGTTTGGAGGGGAAGCTCAGGGACATTTTTCAATCGAGGTCTTTTTCGGAGGGGAAAGGAGGCTGGCGGTGTTGGAGGTTAGGCCCCCAAGCAAATCATGCTAAGAGAAAAGGTGAAATTCACAAAGTGGGTGGAGGCGTATACAAAGTAGCTCAAGAGCTGACACAGGAAACAAAAAGTCACTTAGAAATAATTCCTTTCATTTTCAGTTTCTCAAATTATTTAAATCTTCGAAGTAGAATTTAGTTATTGTCAATAACTACTGCTAGGGATAATGGTCATTGCACAGTCATTGATTTGGTTTCTTCTACCTTTATTTCGCCCCCACCCCCACGCCGTCTGAAACAGGTTTCTTGGGGAAGCTGGAAAGAGGAAAGGCAGGAAATGAAGGTTTAGGTAACACAAAAGATTGTGTTCCTTTAATGTTGTTAGTGTTGAATTGCTGATTAGGAAAAAAAGAAGTAACAAAACTGTCCAGAAGAATAAATAAGGGCTTGGATTTGAGAATTCATATTATAATTTTTCTGCCAATTTCACTGACTTCTCCCCACTACTCCCTCCCGCCCCATTCCTGATCCTAAAAAGTGAAAAAGATAAAAAGTCATATTAATTCCAGGTAATAACTCCCTAGAAGCTTTTCTTGTTTGCTCTAGAACTTCAATAATTTATAACAAGCCAAACTAATTTAGTTGAAATAACTGGAGCTTTGAAGCCCAAGGGGCAAAGAATCAAAATGTTAATAACAGTAGCAGTAATCATAATAATAACATTTATTAAGTGCTTATCGTTGGGCACTGTTCTAGGCACTTATATGGGTTATCTCAATGCAATAACCCTAGAAGATAAGTACTATGAACTATTCACAGTTCACAAATTTGGAAACATGCAAGTGGAGAGGAAAACTCTCCTAGGTTCTTGGCTTGGCCTAATAATTAAGCTGACAAAATACAGATTAACAGGAGAAAAACATTTAATTTTGTATGTATGGAAACCCATCAAAATATAAGACCCAAAGATAGGACCAAAGCAGGCAACTTTTTTACCTTTTAGACAAGCAAACAATACATTTATGAAGAATTGACAAAACAAAAGGGTTTGGGCTTGGGGTGGCTAATTAGTAAAGAAGTAGCAAGGTTTGTTGATACATCCTTCTCGGCCATGAATTTCCTCTCTCAGGTGATAAGGATGTCTCTCTACCTCCTGGTACAGGGAGGGTAACTTCACCTGGGAAGTTTAGTTCCTGTTTTACGGGTGACAAAGGAAGGTCAAAGTGTCCTTCTTGCACCAGCGGTTTCTCAAGTAACTCATTCATAATAATCAGTGTGCCAAAATACCATATATTGGGTGGCATATTCTGCTCTCCTTCAGAAATTAAATCATTGGCTAAATTCTCATTCCCTTACTTCTGCCACAGCTAGTCTGCAGCCTTGAACAAAACTTTATTTTAGTTTCTGCAGCTACAAAATAGAAAATACATCAACTTTTTCCTGCTGCATAAGATTTAGGTGAAATGATTTATGTGACATGGATGGTAGATAACATGAAATGAATAAATGGTGGCTATTAGTAACTTAAGTTTGACAGACTTTTACAGAGAGGGGTAGTTTGGAAATTAAGGAACTAATGCAGAAAATTCTGGAAAGGACTAGGGTTTTTTTTTAAGCTAAAAATTTAAATTTGCATTTGTATAGGACATAATAGCTGTTTGATAATGATGGAATGTCTAGCAGGAACTACAAACACTTCATTTTCATTATAAAATGTGTTAAATTTTGAAAAAAAATGACACATTTGTAGATCACGTTCTTGTGTGTTTGCTATTGACATTTTCCCTGCTCTTTTATCCCTTTTATTTCCTTTTCAAGAAGAGAGGAAGAAGAAAGATCATACAGTTTATGAATTTGTACTGAATTCTCCATTTTCCTTCTATTTGACTTTGTTATTCTTGTTCTTTTCATTTGTTTGTTTTCAAGAGCCCCATGTTCATTCTTGGCCTATTTAACAAATTGTCAAACTCCTAAACATCACACTATACATAGCATTACATCAATAACTGCAGCAAGTTTTCTTTTTAAGTGTAGTTTTTCCAGCAATTGAAACTCTGGGTCTCATTATGTACTGCCCCAGTGTTAGTATTTGAGATTTATTTCTAACCTTG
This sequence comes from Smutsia gigantea, assembly GCA_032199065.1. Lineage (NCBI taxonomy): Eukaryota > Metazoa > Chordata > Mammalia > Pholidota > Manidae > Smutsia > Smutsia gigantea. The sequence goes on along the minus strand of JAVSCE010020773.1, from coordinate 26,100 downwards.
TTGCTATGGCTAGGCATGCTATGTAAATATTTGGTTGGATTAGAAAGGAATCTGAAAGGAACATTAGGTGGGAATAGATCCAATCAATTTATCATATGACTTACAGCCTTAATATTATTCAGAAGTTTAGAAAAAATGCAATTTAGGAAAATGTTATGGTCAGAACTTGAAATGCTTCCGTAAAATTTTTTACTCGATTTCTGTGCATCACATGAAATAACAATGAGAGAAACAAGGGATAGCAATATACTCAATATTCTAGCCATTCATTTTCCACAAATAAGTGAACTAGTGAATATATATATATATATAACATATATGTCTTGCACTGTCTACCTCCAGCCCCCAGCCTCTGCCCCTTCTTCATTCCTCAGCCATACCATATCTTCTCACATTTTTCTGTCTTTTCTCATTCCCCATTTTCCCTTTCCATATCAAATTTGTCTAAGCCTTTTTTTCTTTTTCCTTGAAGGCCCAACAATACGTCATCACCTCTGTAGCATTTCGAGGACTCCTTCAATAAGAATTAATTTCATCTTCCTCTACTCTTTTCCATATAACATAGTAGTATATGCCTCTAATTGGGGCATTTTGTTTCTGCTTCACAGTTCGGCTCTTGACTTTTTTGTTCTGTCTCCCTAATCTATTAAGTTGTTGGAGGGCAGAGATGGCATTTTATTCATCTGTGGAATCTCCCAGCATCCAGCACAAATTCTTGCAGATAGAAAGTAACCAATAATGTTTGCTAAATGAAGGAAAGAAATGGTAGTGTGACTTTAGGCACTGATATGTGGTATAGGCTGCAGGTGCTCACAATTTCCATGATTCATGTGACACTACATTTCCCAGCTGCTCTTACAGTACATGGGGGCCAGGTGACTAGTTTTAATTAAGAGAATATGAATGAAAATGACATATGCCATTTCTGGGCAAAGGGAATTACGAGCTAGTGTGCCTTCTTTATTCCTTCCTTTCCTGCTCTAATAGCCTCATGTTTCAGATGGAGTAGCTACAAAATGGAGTTACTAAAAGATAGAGGCTACCTAACTTGCTCTGGACTTTATGTAAGCAAGAAACCATTACTGTGTGAAGCCACTGATATTTCAGTCTTTATTTGTCATGAGAACATAGCCTAGTTTATTCTGACCAACACAGGATGTTACTTAATAAGATTACAAATCATAACAGAATAAAAACCCAATGAAACACTGAGCTTATGAGAATGCTGTAACGTGTTCTTAAATCAAAGCTAAAAATGTATAATTTCACAACCCCAAGTTGATATATAACAGCCTTTTCATTGCAAGACACTGTGAGACCAGAGTGGATGTGTACACACACCTGCATGTGTGTGTGTGTGTGTGTGTGTGTGTAAACTACATACAATATATCGGCTTTAGGACAAAAGGCCAAATGCCCCAGTTCTCCTCACCTGAGTGAAAACAAGCGGGCACCTGCCACCCCGTGGCAGCACACTGTGTCTGAGATTGTAGCTGGCTAGCAGCTGTGAATATGATGGCTCTCGCCTGGTTTCATAGAATGTACAAAATACGAAAGACATCTTTCCACTGCTTCTAGATTCATATCTTGAGTACATCTATATAATCTATTTTGGGACTATCTTCTATGCAAGCCTACCACAGACTTGTGAGAAGTCCAAATCTAGTCTCATTTTACAAAGAGTAAACAAAGGGAAAGCAGTCGTGTTTTGCTTCATGGTATGACCTTCAGAACTGTACAATAGCCTAGAGGGATGTTTTGTCAAACTGACCTTTGGGGCTCTGAAAATCTCTTGATAGGTTCTGCATGTAAACTGCCCATTGGTAGTTTTCTAATTTTACATTTTATTTCATGCTATCCACAAAGTACTTAATGGATTCTACTTAGAAGTGCTGCTGTATAGATGCCTTATTCTGAATATTTTAATTGTTCTGAAAGCATATAAAATCGGAAAGTTGGATTAAAATTTTTCATAATAAACCTTTTGACAGAGATCTTGTAGTGTCTTATAAATATTTAATACTTGATGGGTTTTATTAAATGAATGGGTGATTATTTGGTACCAAGAAACTGAGGTTTCAGTGCCTTTTTCTATACATGTGGCCTTAGGTTGGTCACTTAACCTTAAAACTCTGGTACTTTCAAGCACTTCAAAGGTGCAGAGATCCACAGAGGTTATTCATAATCTTAACAAATGAAAAAATATTTGAGTATGGTAGAGCTTGTTTCTAATTAACCAAAAATAGATGTTTATTTATCATTTTTTGGACAGCAGTGTTGATTGCAATGTTTTATAAAATGCAGCCATAAAGTCACCTGCTTAACTTGTAACCTTGTGTAACTTGCCATGTGCCTGGAATGTCCTTGAAGGGTAGTCGGTTGTTTGCATTTACGTAATGCTTCATAGGTTCACAAGAGAGTTTCAGGATAAAGAACTCTCAGCTAACTGCTTCTCAGAAAGCTAAATTTCCCACTGCTTTGTTACTTGGCAAAAGTTAAGGCCACATTGCCATTTGTTTTCCATTCAGGAGCTTCTTTTCTGCTTTCCATCTGCCAGTAATTGATCCAAACTGCCTATTTGTTTTGTGCTGTTTTGCTATATAATAGTAATTGATTTCTTAACATCAATTAATTTTTCTGGGAATTTGTTGATTGTGATCTTGAATTCTCATTTGTTATAATTTTTTTTCCCAAGACATTATCTGTATGAAAGCTACTATGAAATGTGATGTAAGTTACAAATCCATGTACTTGGATAGAACATGCCTCTTCTCTTTAGCCCTGTGATTTGAGCTGAAATCTTGCAATGTGGGTAGTCACCTGAAGTTTATGGATTTTGTATTTTTTTTCCTTGAGCCACCAGAATTTCATTTCTCAATGCAGATCCAGAGTCATGGAATCCAATAATGGCTTTGAAGTATTTATCTTCATGAGTTTCATTCATCTGACATATTCATTAAACAACTATTACATCAAAGACACTGGGATAAACTTCTTAGATGCAAGCAGTGGTTCTCTCAAGCAAACTATACACTATTTCTTTAGTTTTCAGACTGATAATGATCCTAATGCTGTGCTTACACCCACCACATAATTACATTTGCTAGTTTGTACACATTAGAGTATAAATATTGGTATATTAGGCTTCTTGAATGATATTCTTTATAAGTTTTTTTAAATCTAAACTGGAATAGACCATCCTAGTTAATGAGCTAAAGGGTTATCCAGAGACTCAGAAATATGTTTCAAAAAAGACATGTAGAGTTCTTCTTTAGTAGCCTTCATTAAGAATGAGTTTTCTTTCATGGTCCCAAAGACTCAATCAGAAATTGTGGATTTTTTTGTCAATAACAGCAGCTTTATTTTAAATAAATGTATTGAAGTATAACTTACATACATTGAAATGCATGCATTTGAAGTGTACAGTTTGATGAGTTTTGACAAATTTATATACCTATTTAACTACCACCCAATTAAGATTTAGAGAACTCACATCCCATAAAGTTCCCTGTTGCCATTTTCCTTTCACTGATCTTTTTGCTTTTTGTCATCATAGACTAGTTGGTTTTCCGTACTCTAAAATGTTATATAAATGGAATGACATAATATGTCCTCTTTTGTACTTGGTTTCTTCCACATATTTATCTTAATTCATCCGTTTAGTTGTGTGTATGCTACAGTAGTTTGTTCCTTTCATTGCACAGTGGAAATGGCACAAATTCTTTATCAATTCCCATGTTGATGGGTATTTAGATTATTTTTATTATTCACTTCTATGAATATTTCCATGGACATGTGTTATCTTACCAAGTTTTATTTTTAATACATAAATAAAAACCATGTTAAACAAGCAATATAATGTCTGAAATGAGTGTTAAGATTCTAGACACCTGATTAGCTGGATCAAGGCCTAGTTGGGCACTTTACTAATGCATTACTTTGGCAAAGATGCAAATAAGTTTAAACTTTATAAGTAACAAAAATTTGATTTCATTATTAAGAAAGCCAACCAGAGTAAATGGACTAGTTTTCTAAATTTTAAAGCTTAACAGAAATGAAAAGAGGTATTACAATATGTAAAATGTGTATATAATGAGGAAAGCGTCTTTCAGAAATGATATAAGTAAAACAAACTGATTTGACAAAATTTGAATGTAAAAAGACAATATAAAATTAATTAAGGCCAGGTGTTATCCCCTTAATAATTTTTAAAGAACAAATTGGACACTTGCAAAATCCAGTAATAGTTTTAGATAGAAAAATTAATCACTTCTTGGCTTCATACTTTAAATGAATTCCTGTTCAGTTAGGCTTACACATATATCTTTGATTAACTATAACAAGTACCATTTATTCTACAGGAGCCAAGGCCCAGTTGTAAGAGTAGTGCATAAAACAATATTCTCTTCCTCTGCTTTTCAACCAGATTATAACTTGAGAATACAGTTCCTCCTCATAATTATTCTAGAGAGAACTTTATCTCTTTTTTCAGTTTAGGTTTGGGATCTTTAAAGGTCATCCCTCTTTTTTATTTGAGAGCTTTTTCATCCTTCCTTTCTACTCCAGTTACAATATTTTGTGTAAAATTTTTGTGTAAAAATTGTAGTTTAAATCAACAACAGTATCATTATGCTTGTGGATCCTGTTTTGCAGAACAGGGATGGCATATCTGTACTTCATAATGTCTGTGGCCTCAACTGGAAAGACTGGAACACAGGATCCCAACATCATTTAGGGGCATCTTCAATCACATGTCTGCTTCCTGGGCTGGAATGACTCAAAAGCTGGGCTCACCTGGGTCTTCTTATTGGAACACTGAAACTTGGTTTCTGCTTACAGGTTGAGATTCTTATAGTGTGATGGCTGTGTTCTGAGAGCTAACCTTCTAAGAACCAGGTGGAAGGTGACTGGAACTCAGAAGTTACTCTGTCTCTGCCACAGTGTTCTACTGGTAATAGTGAGTTATAATTCAGTATTAATTTTCTATTGCTACTGTAACAAATGATCACAAACTGAGTGATCTAAAACAACACAAATTTATTAACTCACAGTTCTATAAATGAGAAGTCCAAGTGTGTTTAACTAGTTCTTCTGCTCTGGATCTCACACTCTGGGGGAAACTTTGCTTTCAGGTTAATCCAGTTTCCTTGCAGAATTCAGGTCTTTGCAATTGTGGGGCTGAGGCCCCCATATCTAGTGTCACTATCAGCTCCCCAGGGGCACCCCTATTCCTCACCACGTTACTTCTCTGTCATCAAAAAGCAACCATGCCTGGAGTCTTTCTCATGCTTTGAATCTCTCTGACTTTCCCTTCATTGCCTTTTTTCTCCTGCCTCCACCTAGAGAAAGTTCTCTGCTTTTAAGGGTCCATGTGATTAGATTGGCCCACCTGGATAATCTCCCTATTTTAAGTCCTCTAACCTTACTTACATCTGCAAAGTTCCTTTTGCCCTGTAATACCATATCCATAGGATCCAAGGATTAGAGGACAGATATTTCTGGGATGACATTCTACCTACCACTTAAAAGAAGAGGAATTAAAGTCCACCTTAGAAGGGGAGTAGCAAGGATACATTTTAGGAAAGCATGTGGGATGGGAGATGTTGTCGCTGCCATTTTTGGAAACACAGTCTGCCACACGTTCCTCTTTAGCTCTTTTTCACTATCACTTCCTCTACTTAGAAACCAGTAGAAGAACACTAGTGGAAAATTGCCAAACAATAAATGGACCTGCTTATAGCTTTTGTTAGGAAATATAGGGAGAAGATAGGTCTGAAAGATAGGGAAGAAATATAGGTCTGAAATAGACGGAGAGAACCAAGCAGTTCGTTATTTCCTGTTTCTTGTTTTGTTTTGTCTCCTGTCTGAAAAATTTATTCCATGTGGGAGACACAGTTGTGTTTCCTGGATCCCAGAGGCAGCCCGGATGCACAGTGTGCTTAGCAGGCAGGCTCCACATGTCAGCAACTTCAAGTTCTGCTTTAGCTGCAGGAAGTCACATCTCCTGATGTCACATGCTTTTTTGGGTTGCCTGCCTCTGGTGACTGAGTGTGGCAGATGTATAAAACCCTGTCATTTTGGCCCCATATGAGATAAGCTGGTGGGCAATACTTGCTCTAGAGATCTCCTCTGGTTGACATCACAGTTTGATTTCTTCTTTTGCCCAATCCTGCTGACTCCCCTTTCCCTCCTTAGGTGTCGATTCCTAATAAATATGTTGCACCCCAGACTTCTCAGAATCTGCTTTTAGGTAATCCAACCTTTGAATGTTGGTATCACGAGGGGTCTGAGAAAGCAGGTGTAACTGCAGTCTTTAAGAGCTGTGTTACTCAGCACCTGACTGGCAGTGAGGACCCCATCACAAACAGCTTCTGGAACAAATATGGTTGTCCCTTTGTTAAAACCTTCCAGCAGGGATGGGGGCATGCCAGTGGAAATTATGCACCAGTGATCGCAAAGTATGAGATTGTGTAGGTGTATGGAGAAAACAGTATCTATAAGGAGACCCCAAAGCAGTCACAAGACATGGCCAGTGAAGCTGGGAAGTACTTGTATGACTGGATTCTAAGGGTGCTTAATCAAGGGGGTCAAAATATAAAATTAGGAAAGATTTGATTGACTTGGCAATTTCAATATTGTGATTTACAGGAAATATATATATTTGATCATTCAGATGACCATATGTATTTGGTCTTCACCCAGGTTCCTGGCTTACAGGTCCCAAAACCCTTGGAATTTCCTGAGCTAAGGGAACAACGAGAACATCATTTGATCTCTTGTCCTCAGTTCCTAAAAACACTTCAGAGTCATAACAGTGAAATGGGTGTCTTATTATTCATAACAAGCCTCTTTCCACCACAACTGGGTTTATGTTGAGAAGGTAACTTGTGGAAAGCACCTAAGGACTGGGGCTCATTGCCAGGGGAACTTTTTAAATAGAGAGTCAGAACTTTCAGTCTCACACTCTGATTGCCTAGGAGGAGAGAGAGGGCAGGAGATTGAATCACTCACCAATGGCCAATGAGGTAATCAATTATGCTTATGTAATGAAGCCTCCATAAAAACCCAAAGGAAGGTGTTTGGAGCTTCCAGGTGGGGGAAGCAGAACTCTTCCATGAGCCACTGTGTCAGGCTCCAAACTCCATGAGGACAAAAGTTCCTTTATTTGTATCTTGTCCTGTGTTCTGTTTCATCTGGCTGTTGATTCTTTTCCTGTAATATCCGTTGTTATAAATCAGTAATCTAGTGAGTAAACAGGTTTCCTGAGTTCTGTAAGTCATTCCAGCAAATTTAGGGAGCCTAAGGAGGGGTCATGAGGACCTCTGATTCATAGTGAGTCAATCAGAAAGTGCAGGTAACAACCTGGACTTGTGATTGGCATCCTGAGTTGGAGGGGGTCCCTGGAACCTCCAGCTTGTAGCTGATTGGTCAGAGGCCCTGAGCTTGCAGTTGGCATCTGAAGTGGAGGTCAGTCTTGTGGGACCAAATACTTTACCTGTCGAATCTGATGCTCTCTCCAAATAGACAGTGTCGGAATTGAATTGAATTCTTGATACCCTGCTGGTGTCCAAGAATTGCTTGTTGGTGTGGGGAAGCCCCCCCCCCACACACACACACACTCACTCACTCACTCACTCACTCACTCACTCACTCACTCACTAGAATTGGGTCCAGAAACCCAGAGTAGCAGTGCTTTCTCATAACACAGGATTTAACACACTGACAACCACCCCAGGGGATAGTGTGGACTCTATCACAAAGGCTCATGATGGGTATACCAGTCAGGGTTCTCCAGAGAAGCAGCATCAATAGGTTAATCTACCTATCTACCTACCTACCTATAGATAATGTAAAAAATGCTATCACAGAAACACCTAGGCTAGTGATGGACCAAACAATTACCTACCCATAGCCTAGTCAGGTTGATACATAAAATCAAGCATAAGTGAGCAAAGTTGAAATGCCAGAATTTCCAAGGCAGATGTTGAAGGAGAGCATTGAAAAGCTCAGGGAAGTCAGTATGCAAGAATGCATATACTGGGCACAACCAAAACACTTCCAAGCTGATTATATTCTGCAAGGAGGCCCACTCAGCACAGCGTTTAACAAGCCTATAGGAATGTGCTGGTGAGAGGGCCACGAACACAATTAGAATGTGCTGTGGTGACTCTTCTCTTAGCTGAGGCAAGACTGTCATAGAACTGTGCCCACTGATAACAGCGGGGCTGATAATGCCTCAAAACAATATAGTTCAGTTAACATTGCTTAAATTTCAGAACTCAGGATACTGTGATTATGGAAATGACTAACGAGCTTGGTCCAGCATCCTGCAAGGCTCAGCCACAGAGAGTTGGTAAGATAATTAAGAGGACAGAACACACTAAGGGGTATAATAGATGGACAGGTGACAAAGGCACCACTCATCTTGAACCAGCAAAAGAAATAAAAATTGGATCACTGGAAGGGGAGGCAGAGGGCAGTCACCTCATTAAAAAAATCACAAATCTTTGTCTTGTTTCTAGACCTGAGCCACTTTTTAGAACTGGAACACTGATTACAGAGAAGGCTGGTTCCGGGAAAAACAACCCTGCAGCACAATGACAATTATATTTGAATGATTACCCCAATTTTTCCCCAAAGGAACTACAGCCATTTCACTGGGAAAGGAGTGAACCCAGATTTATGAGGTCTGAGGAACAGAATATCTGAGTGGACATTGACACCTACCAACCCAAAGTGTCATCACGTCCCTTCTTAGAGTTTGGGCACATGGTCGTCAGGTAATAAATGGAATAGTGCCATGATCCGGCTTTCAGTGAGTTACTGAGTCAATGGACCTACTCCATAGTCATTTCCCTTCTAGGATTTAAACACTGGGTAACTGGAGCAACTCTCACATTGAATACTTTGTCTTTGATGTAAAAGTTATAGTAGGAAAGGCCAAATGTAGGCCCTAGAAACTAACCCAGCCCCTTCCCAACCAAGACAATGAATAAAAATTACCACATGGTAGGGAAGAGAGGAGAGCTATGAAGAGCAGTGCTACCCTCGGAAGCCTAAAGGAAACAGTAGTGGGGATGTCATGATATTTTCACTGAATTCAGTGAACTGGGTCCTACAGAAAATGGGTAATTTCTGAAGATTGATGGTAAACTACCACAGGCTCAGCCATACAACCTGATTTTTGCTACCATGCAAGAAATGGTATTTTTTCTAGAGCAGATTGATACAGCTTCAAATAAAATAGCATGGGGTTATTGATTGTATAAATACATTCTTTTCTATGCCATTCAGAAAAGAGGGTAAGAAACAGCAGTCATATGGAATGGACAACAATATACTATTCATACAGAATTTTGCTCCAAGGTTTTGCTAACTCCTCTGCCCTATCTAATAGTGTAAAGAGATCTTGCCACCTGGGCATCTTACAAAACATCATATTGATCCGTTATATTGATAGTATTACATTTATTAGGCTGAATGAGCAAGAGGGGACATGCACACTTGAGTTCTTGGCAAGACACATGGATGGGAGATAAACACAGTAACATTCTACTTCTGTAACCTTCCACTTCGTAAAATTTAAGTCTAGTGTTCCACAATATGCCAGGATATCCTTTCCAAAGTAAAGTATTACACTTTGCACCTCCTACTATAAAAAGGGAAGCATGCCATGTTTGCCTCTGAGTTTTGGAGGCAGCATATTTTACACCTGTGGGTACCACTCTGGCCCATAGGCTGAGGGATGTGAAAAGCTGCGGTCCTTGAGTGGGACCCAAAGGAAGAAAGGTTCTTTCTTCTTGAGAAACACAATTCAACACTCTATTGTGCTGTGGCATCAGTGGTAGGAAAAAAATGTCAGATGAGATTTGTGGCACTGCTCAGTGAGAGCATCATTTTGAAGGTCCTTGGGGTTCTGGAGCAAGATCATGCCATCTACAGTGTAGTGTCCTACACCTTTTATACCTTTTGATAAACAAGTCCTGACTACTAGGCCCTGGTAAAGCTAGATTGCCCCTTCATGGGACATCAAAGGAACATGCAGGTGGTGACTGTGCAGATGGAACTGCCACTCCTTGGCTTGATCCTGTCAGCCCTACCAATCGTAAGACCAGGAAACCCAGCAACAGCCTGCTAAGAAAGGCAATGGTGCATCGGGGATCAAGCATGAGCAGCGCCAGAGGTGCAAGCAATTCATGGGTGCAGCTACCCAGACTCGCACAGCACCCACAACTGCTGCGTCAGCACGCTTCCCTTAGCCCACACCTAAAGGAATCCAGGGCTGTACGAAGGAGGAGATAAAGGCCGATTGTGGTTTATGGATGGGTTAGCTCAGCACAAGCAGGTGTATTACAACTTACGGAGGGGTAGTCTTGAGAAACAGCGATGAGGGGAAACCCTGCTAAAGGGAAGAGCTTTAGGTGGTGCACCTGGCCATCGCATTGTGTGGTCAAAGTCATGGCCCAAAGTTAGAATATACAGACTCATAGGCAGTAGCAAATGGACTGGCTGCTGATGAGAGGCCTGGAAGAAAAAAATCTTGAAAGACTGGGGACAAAATTGTCTGGAGTATATGGATATGGGTAAACACAGGAGAGCGGTCATAAAGTGTAAAATGTTTATAGCACATGTTGATGCCCGAAGGAGAGCATTCACCACAAACAAGTACTAGAAGTGACCAGTAGGCTGCTGTCAGCCAGCTTCTGTCATTGGCCCCTTGGTGAAATTGTGATGGACACACACACACAGAGCAGCTGTGGGGCAGAAATGAAGCCTGGGTCTGGGCCCCAAAGCATGAACTTTTGCTAAGGCTGATCTAGGTACTACTTCTGCCAGCTCTTCAATCTGCCAGTAGTAGGGACCAGTACTGAGCCCTGATATGGCCCCATTCCTCAAGGAGCCCAGCTGACCACTGTGTAGCAAGTTGACCGCACTGGGCCCATCAATCATGAAGAGCCAGCACTTCATTACTGCAGGAATAGACACATATTTCACATATGGGTTTGCCTTCTCTGCATACAGGGCCTCAGCCAGCACTGTTATATGAGGACTTCTGGAATGTTTGATCCACTAGCATGTGATCCCATATAACATCACATCAGGTCATTGAAGTATTTTTTAGCAAAGGAGATGCTAGAGAGGACCCTTGACCCTGTTATCTATTGGTTATGCCACTTGCTCCATTAAGAGATTTCTGGCCGGATAGAGCATTGCAGTGGACTGCTGCGGGCACATGTGGAGGGCCAGCTCAGAGGTAAGAGTCTGCAGGTATAGGGTGCCAGCCTCTGGAGTGCAGCATATGCATTAAATCAGTGACTCTTAAAGTACACTGTATTCCCAAAATAAAAATGTGGGTCTCAGAACCAAAGACTGGAAGGAGAAGTGGTTCCACTTGCCATCACTTCCAGTAGCCAGCCATGTGGGGGAATTTGTGCTTCTGTCCCCACTACTCTGGGATCTGAAGTGCTAGAGGTCCTAGTCCTCAAAGGACACCCTCTCTCCATTGAATGATTACCTAGGGCTGCTGCATGGCCACTTGGGTTCCTTGTATGCAGGAACCCGCAGGCAAGAAGAGGAATTGCTTTCTCAGCAGCAATAATTAACTGTGATCATCAGAAGTCAGAAGGGCTGCTGACATGCCCTGAAAGCAGGAAGAGAACCACAAGTGACCACACTGGTGTCTGTCGATAACTCCTTCCCCAGTCCTGACAGTAAGTAGCTACATCAGCCTCAGGCAGAGAAGGGCATGGTGACCAGGGACTCATGTCTGTTGGCAATGAGCACCTGGTTCAGACCACCAGGTAAGTCCCTGATGTCAGCAGAGGGGACGCTGAGGGTGAGGGACGACTTGCGGAGGAGGGGGAAGGTCCCCATGACCGGCACGTGTGGCTCCCAGCACACTGCCATGTCAGGAGCTAGCCTAAGTCTCACTAGCCCCCACTTCCAAGAGCCCCCTCAGGGAGAGAGGCCTACCAAAATCCTGCTTCACCAGTGGCTGATTCTTGAATGTACATGGAGACGTGTACCCCAGCGGTGCCAAGGGTGCGCTGTGAAAGATACGAAGATGCGCCTCTCAAATACCCTTCAGATAATGACTGCTGCAGGGCGCGCTATCAGCAGACAGCCTGATGTCGTGTTGGCTACTGCAGATTTTCGCTGTGCCTAGTGACTGAGCAAGGCAGGGCTGGCCATTTTGCCCAGCACTGACCACTTTGGGTGGCCTGGGGTTGATGAGCCTACCTATTTACTGTCACAACTGACTAAAGGACCAGTTGGTGCCCCTGTGATCACCTGGGCTCTCTCCAGAGCTCCATGCCGAATTGCTGAAGGCTTTGTTGGGTCCATCACAGTTATTTCTCCCTCTACCCAACCTAGCTTACTCCATTCCCATCTCTAATAAAACACCCTGTTGGCGGAATGCAGTGACACTGCTTCTGGAGAGCCCAGCTGATGGCATACCAGTTTAGAAAGGCAAACCAAGCACAGTCTCCTCTTATCTCTGCCGCCAGGATCCACTCACAACACAGAACTATGTGAAGTTTCTGCATATAAACAATATACAGTATCATTAAGCCAGCACAAAGTCAAATTAATATGCAATTTCCTGTCCCCTTCCTCTTTTTAAACATGACCATCTCTTAATCCACATGCTGTAATTTTTGTTGTGGGTTAAATCACTCACATATGTGGGGTTTTTTTTTATTTCTAATGGCATGCTCACCTTTCTAAGTGCATCATGTTTGTTTTTAATATTTTTGAATTCAAGTTTAATGAGGGGTAATTTACCTCCAGGAAAATCTGCCCTTTTTAGGCACATAGTCTTGACAAATGAATACAGTCCTGTAACTCCCACCAGAATCAAGTAGTTAATCCACTCCTTCCACTTCCGGCCCTTGGCAACCACTCATTTGGGTTTGGGTTTTGAATTTTTTGACCATTTTTTATTTTACTCTGCAGCTTTTTTTCTTTCTCTTGACACTTCATCCCACTGCACAATCATGCCTAGTATTTTAGGCGGATATCAGGGCAATCCCCCAGGAAATGGAACCTTCTGGGACATCTTACATTCCTCTAAGGAGAATTTCCACCATTTCTGGACATGATGTGTTAATCCTCCTTTCATATTAACTGGTCCAGGGGCTCTACCTTCTGCCTTTTCCAGTTAGTCAACCTAGCTCCTTCTTTCCGAGTTCATTGCTTTAAGGTTCTCAAACACTCCCCACCTTAACTTAGTAATCACATAGGGGCTCTAGGACTCATGAAATCAAATGAATTTGTGTTTCAATTCTATAACTCCAAATACATCACCTACTTCCTCCCTGTAAGATTTTTATTTAAACGGCTTACTGTTTCTTTATATTGCCCATTATATAAATCCATTTCATGGGAACCACCTTCACTACTAGAACGTGAACTGTATTTTTAGAAAACAAACTAATCCTAATTCTAGACTTCACCATGCTACCCCAGATGATTAATATCCTTTTCATAAATTTCCTTACCTATCATATTATTCCACCTTCAGCATTTCATCCTTTGCAAAGATATCAGCATTATCTTCCTATTAAAATGAGGGCTAAGAGAAACCATGTGTGGCATGTGTGGCATTTTAAATGGCATGCAGATTAGTTTAAAGCAATGCCCTGTCCCCCAGCCAAGGTAATATAATAGCTTTTCTTTTGGGAAACCCTTTCAAGAAAGAAATACAGATATACGATGTTTGCATTTCTACTTGAATACCAGTCTATAGTTCATACCACATTTTCCCACCCAGCCAGAAATAAATAGGAGAGGTTGATTTTCAGATTATTGGGAGTCACATGTTCTTGCAACTTTCAATAGACTAAGAAACTCAAGTTTGCAAGACTCTTTTCTTTATTGAGTCATAACAACCTTCATTCAGTGTTGCCATGTGAGAATCACAGGAGGGCAATCTTTAAAATGTACAATTCAGGGTTGGATGAAAATATTCATCTGCTACCTATTTCTTAGAAAACATCTGGTTTTCTTGTTGCTATTTAGAACAGTAAGCAGTTCATAATCTCTTTTATGCTCAGTCCCAACTGAATTAATTTGAACAATTATGCTTAATATTTCATATTTTCATTCTCTAAATTACATTAGCCTTAATCTTGGGTTTTGATGTATTATTCATTTTACAGTTGGAAAAATTGCAATCTTTTGGGTAAAGTTTTAAATAAAGCTGCCCCCATGTCTTTCCTCTCTGGTATTGTTTCATGAACTTTGTTTTCATATGCACATGAATACACTAGTGGGTAATAATTGACAATGGTTCCTTATAAGTTAAAACTTGAATGAGTGATTAGTCAGTATACTTGAAAGTAGAATTACTTGATTGCAATTTTATTTAAGATACTCCTCCTGTGATGTTAGCTCGATATGGGATCTTCTGTGCTTTTTACCAGCCAGATCCATATGCAACCTCAAACAGAATCAATAATTGAAAGTCAATTATTGAGAGTTTATTATGTGCAACAAAAATGGAAAAATGAAAACCACAGGTATTTTATGAATGCTAGCTATGTATCAGGAACTACACTAAAATTTTTATATACATTATGTCATTTAATCTTCAAAACAAACACCAGAGAAAGATTTTTAACTCCATTTTTTTAGGTAAGGAGACTGAGATGTATACATCTTATGGGCTATGCTCAAGTCGCTTAGCAAATCAATAACATCCGTGTCTACTCAAGTCTGTCTGGCTCTAGGGTTTGTGTTATAGTGCAATACTTTTTAGGGGATAGGTACAGAGATAATTGAGAAGTCCCTGCATCAGAGCACATCACTACCTGGTAAATAATCTAATTAGAACATTTATATAAATAGTTATAATTCAAGGTGGAAAGAAATGAACAGCATAGAAGGCCAGGTTAGGCACTACAGTAATTCAGGCCAAGGTGGATGGAGCAATTTTTTATGGTTGAAGGAATCAAGGATGGCTTCTTGAAGGGGAGAAATATAATTAAGTACAGTAATTAAAAGTACGAATTACTTGGATTCATCCCAAGCTCTGCTACTTATTAGTGGCATGATCTTGGGCCTCTCTTAGGGGCCTCAATTTCTTCATTGCTAAAGGGTGGATAAAATAATATTGCTTTATGGAGTCATTGTAAAAATTCAAAAAGCCAGTATCTCTAAAGCAGGTAAAATTATGCCTGGCACATACTAAGTACTAAATGTCTATTTGTTTAAAAATAAATTGAACAGAAACTTAAAAAAGAAGAGGAAAATTGCCTTTTATATGGAGTAAAATGAGATAAGAAGAGATACAGATTAGCAATTTTTGTGGTCTTAGATCTTCCAAGTCACTATGGAAGTTATTGTGACACATTTTAAAGTAAAAGTTCTGTGACTCAGACAGGTAATAATTGCACTCAAATTCATAACACACTTGTGACAAAACCAGTTCTAATTCATAATAACATTTAGTGATTCACAAAATTAATTCTGAAGTTTCCCGTACCTACCACTGTCTTTAACTGAAGTTAGCCTATGTCGTTTGTCATATCTGACCAGATGCTAAGTCCAACCATTTGTACCTCTGTATTGTCTCCTCAATCTACCTTCTCTTCTCATTTCCAGCTGTCTTTGCCTTATTAAGGATTACCTTATATTATCACTGTCTTTATATTATTTCCATAAACATCTTCCTTCCTCCTTAAAAGTAAGTTTCTTAAGGGGCACTTGTAAAAATAGAGGACACTGTTGTTTTCCTCTCCCTGATCTTTTCATTGCACCCTATGAGAGTTTGGGTTCTCAAATACTTGGAAATGTATTGAACTTACAAACATAGAAATTCATGCCTATTCTTGCCTGCAGGGGTCTGAAGTCCGGAGCTGGTGAAGAAACTTAGCAGAAAGAAAGAGTGCTAATTTCTGAAGCTGGACATCTACCATTTGGTAAACCAACGATGCATAACCATAAATCACTCAGATGACAGGGAATGTACTGGGCTTGAGTTGTCTCAGAGGGACCCCACTTAAGAAACTCTACGGTGTGTTTCTCCAGGAAATGGCAGCTAAAGAAAAGACAGCAAGAGGTCAGCCTGGTATTTGCGCACATCAAAAAACTGAGGATGTTCACTTAGGGCTAGATTAAATAGCAGTAATCAAGTAAATCATATGCCTGCTTTTCCTCCAATCCCTGCTTTTGCCCCTGGCAGTGCAAACAGCAGAGAGAGGAGTAAGTGAAGGAAGACCAGATCAAATAATTCTTTGTCAAAGCAAGTCTCCAGGAAAAAAGATTGGCCTAAATTGAATGAAGGGAAGAAACTTTAACTTGAATGAGATGAATGTTTAATGTAAGATGGAATCAGACTTCTTAAATCTTAAGAATGGTGTCAAAGTTGTGGGATCTCCTCAGATGTCATCAAGAGGGAGAGTAGATCAGAAATGGTGTATTTTAAGGAAAAAAACAACAATATATTGTCTGTCCCATCAAGTTTTGCTCATTTAATAAACCATTTGTTTATAGAATCCTTCCCAGCAGCACCTAAACTTGTTTAAAACTCTATCATTTAAAAAAGAAACTGTTAGAACCCTGAACTGCCTCCGGGCATAGTAAACCCCCCTCCGCCCCCCACTTATCACCTGCAGCTAAGCCCAGGTACTGGAAAAACCACCCATTGTTCCAGTGACCCTCATCCTAGATAGTTCCCCTAGGAACAACCAGCCACCCGACCATAAAGGGCAAAGGTAACATACCTTTACCATAAAAGGTACCTACATACCTTTACCTACATACCTTATATGTTACATCAGCTGGCAACTTGGCGCCAGCTGAGCTCAACCTATGAAAAATGTACAAGACATACTTGTTTTAAATCATCCAATCAGCATCCCCTCTTCCTGAACCTTGGAATGCATAGAAGTCATGGGACCAACTTCCCGCTCAATTTCCTTTATAAGCAGCTTTCTTTGCCGCCGTTTGCTGCTCTCTCCTTTAGAGGCAGCCATTCTGTCTTTCAGGCAATAAACTTCGCTACTGGAGTTCTCGTGTCCTCTCTTCTTGAATGAGTGAATCGGGTAGCTGAAGAACCCCCTTTCAGAAACCAATCAAAGGAAACACTCATTAGATCCTATGCTTTTCTCTACATACTTCTTAACCATTTTTGAAATGTAACCCTTTGAAGTAGTTATTTGTGTTAGAGTAGGCAGTAAGATATGAGTGGCAGAAAGGAATGGAGAGGTGAAAGCTGGTAACCTTTCTAGGTCGGTTTACACCCACTCTTTGCCTAAAATGAAAAGACAGAGCCAGGAAATCCCCAAGGCTGACACTTGGACAAAGGACACTGAGACAAGTCTGACAGATCTTGGCCCAGCCACATGATCATTAGATTAAATTAGCATTAAATCCCAAGGCTGACCCTGTGCAAAGGAAACCAAGACATGTCCAGAGAATGACCTTAGCACATTCACATGATCATTAGAATCCACACCACCCACCCCGGCCCAGATTTTTTTCAGTATGCATTGTGAGTAAGGGCCTGTGCAGAACCAGAGCAGTTATATAATCTGAACCTGTTAACCCACCCCTCCCACTTTCCTATAAAACCAACAAGTATTCAGATAAACAGTGCTGTGTTGGTCCTGACCTCTCAGGCCACCTGCTCTTTCTTTAACAGCGTACTTTCTCTTTGCTAATAAAACTGTCTTCTAGCCTTCTCATCCTCTTCTTATTCCTTGCCCATGTGCACTGAGGGAGGGGTGAGGAAGACCCCCTTTGGTAACATCTGAACTACCCACCCCCACTACCCCCATCATTTCACTACCACCAATTATTCCTCAACTCTGGTTTCTGCTCACCCAACTTCTTTATGGAAGCAAGGAGATACCCTTCACTTTCTAAATCCAGTGCATATTGTTCAGTTCTATTTGATATCTCAGTAGTTTGTGACACTCAAAAACTACTCTTGAAACTCTCTTCCACTGTCTTCCATTGCACTCTCCAGTTTTCCCTTCAACTTTGCTGCCCAGGCATTTTCCATCTTCTTCTAAGATCACCCTTCTCTGCATTTAGATGTTGGAGTTTCCTATGGATTGGTCCTTGGCCATCTCTTCATGTTACTTTATGCACTCTTATTCGTTGGAGGGGAGCACAATTTGTCACCCAAAACATGCCTCTTTGGCACAATTGTTTTAGGCTGATTATTTTTAAGAAACAGCAGACACAGGAGAAGCTCTGAAAATTGAGAAGTTACCCTTTTGTAAGAGACATTTACATTTATAAGGGAAATCTCCATCTGTAAGAGTGTCTCCCTCTCTGTACCAGGAAGAGAAAATAACTGTATCTTTAG
The DNA here is from genome assembly GCA_032199065.1 of Smutsia gigantea. Classification (NCBI taxonomy): domain Eukaryota; kingdom Metazoa; phylum Chordata; class Mammalia; order Pholidota; family Manidae; genus Smutsia; species Smutsia gigantea. Next base: position 7,781 of record JAVSCE010020773.1, on the reverse strand, counting down.
AAACTCTTATCAGTGGAGAAGGCAGCAATTTAAACCCGCATGGTAACCTTACCCTTGTTTACTGTGCTTTGCCTTAACGGCTCCACCAACCCTTTTTTCATCTTTAACTAAAGATGGTACTTAAGGTGATAGCTTGGTTCTTTTCAAGAGGTTGCTCTGTTTTCCTGGGTCTTTCCAAATGTGTATGGAAGTTATAAATGTTATTAAACTTCTTTTATTTTTCTCCTGTTAATCTGTCTTTTATTATAAAGGGGTCTCAGCCAAGAACCTAGAAGGGTTGAGGGAAATTATTTTCCCTCCTCCACATCATTAAACTTATTAATGTCTGCAACCTTACTTATCATAATATGTCAATCATTTCCCAGTTTATTTAAGTCTATATTATCAACCTACTTGTGATTTCCATTTAAATATCTCAAATACACTTCCAGCTTCACATGTTCACAACTAATCCTATACTCTTTAGCCTCTATTCTATCTCTTCCAATGTTCCTTCTGTCTTTAAATGCTAACACTATTCATTCGGTTCCACACAAATATTTAGGCCTCCCTGATATCAGCTTCTCTGTTAACCCCCATATCTAATAAACAGTGGATTTTTTAAAGATAGCTCTTTAATCTACACATTTTTCTCTATCTCCAGTGGAATTTGTCCTCCTTCATACTGTAGGGACCAATGACAGGTGGCCCCAAGACGGGTCACTGTGACATGCAGATTACTTCAGAGTTAAGAACAATCAAGGTCCAAAGACTCAGAAAGAAACTTTGACCTCCCACCTCCCAACTGCATAAAGAGAATTTAGATGGAGGACATGCTCCAGGAAGAGAGCCATTGCCATAGATAGCTTTATTATAATGTAAACTTCGTGTGGTAGGGAGGGAGGGATGTGCTAAGTCTGTTAAAATTCCTCTGTGCACCCCCCATTGTTTACGTGGGTCCCTTCAGGTATTTATCAAATATTTACTTTTTTCATATTCCTGTGAATTATTTCCCACAGAGAAAATGGAAGTTTCTCACCAGGATACTTGCCTGGCCTTAATATTGTCCATTGTGCACATAGCCTGTCTGCAGATCTATGGGATGTTTACCAGAGACAGAGATGCTAGTCAATCACAGGGCGTACGTACCTGCACAGAGAAGGGGCGGAGGGGAAACACCTAATTCTCCCCGCCCTCCTCCTCAGTTCCTGGCACGTAATTGGTCAGGCACCTGCCAGTCACCATAGAGACACACCCACAGAGTTCCTCCTGGTGCTAGGAGTGACGAAGGGGAAAATGGAGGGGAATTGGAGAAAGCCGGGCAGCGTTGGAGCAGAGAGCATAGAAAGCACAGAAGGGAAGCCTGGAGGGAGAGCCAGGAGAATACAGGGGCTGGCAGAGAGAAGCCTTCTAGCTCTGGTGCTAGGAGAGGATTAAGCTCATGCTGGAGCAGGAGGGAGCAGTGCTAGACACAGTCGCTTGTACACAGCTGGGTGACCACTGTGAGAATAAACGTGATAGGAACCCCTTTTGACTCCCCAACTTGCCTTTGTCTTTATTCTGTCTCAGCAAATGCATCGGGAAATTTCCCAGAGTGGGGAGCCCCCTCCTCCTGGAGCAACACTTCCCTTTTCCTTTTAAATCTCAGACCCTTATCTTCTCCTTGGGTCAGGATGACATATGTACGTAATTAAACTTTGTTTTTTCTCCTATTAATCTGCCTCATGTCAATTTGATTCGTAGACCACTAGAATAACCTCCAGGGGTAGAGGAAATTTCTTCCTCCCCAGCAATATTTTTCCTGTACCATTGCAACCTGCGCCTCCTGGTTGATCTCCCTACTTCTACACTTGTCCTTCTTAATCTATTCTCCATATGGAAGCCAAAGGATTAAAAGAAAAAGAACTACAGTCAGATTATGCACTACCCTGCCTAAATCTCTTCACAGTTTCCATCTCACTTAGAATAAAAAACTATTAGTATGTCTCTTGCAGAGATTCCTAATTTCCTACTGTATATTTATTCTTTCAATTTTTCTTAATAACATAACCCCTATTTTATTTGGTGAGATGGCAATATAAGTAACTAAAAACTATTCTTTCTAACCTTTCTTGCAACAGAGTGATACTAGGGATTAACTTCCCTTCAGTGAAATGTAGATGGAAGATTTTCAGTCTGTCTTTGGTGAAGGATCCTTAATAGAGTAGAGACCTTTTTCTTTCTTTCTTTCTTTCTTTCCTTCCTTCCTCCCTCCCTCCCTCTGTCCTTCCCTTCCCTTTCCTTCCCTTCCCTTCCCTCCTTCCTTCCCTCTCTCTCTCTCTCCTCTCTCTCTCTCTCTCTCTCTCTCTCTTTTCTTTCCTTTCTTTTCTTCATTGTCTCTTTATCTTCCTTGGAATGTGGACAGGATGGCTGGAGCTTAAGAAGTCACCTGAACCATGAGATGACATGAGGATAAGCCATAACCTAGGAATGTTCAGACACAAAGGTAAAAGATAACTGTGTCAGCTCAGGCCAGGAATTTCTACCTCTTCTTAAATTATTATGTCTGACATGGGATACTAGCAGGTTAGCGCAGTTCCAATTGATACCATGATCCTATCACATTTATGTACAGAATAATAATATGGGACATAACTGAGGATGGAAAGGGCAATATTAATTACTTATTATTATTATTAATTATTACTTATCTAAAATTTCAACTATTCTAGGTAACTGGGACATATGGTCAACCTATATATAAAGCCCTATGTGATCTATTCTGCATTACCTCTTGCCACCTCCCTTATGCTCAATACTTATCACTGATCACCTTTCATTTCTTGGGCCATATCAAGTTTTTTCCATCTTAAGTCTATGTTGCCTCCTCCTCCAATTTGCTTCTGTTGGAGAGGAAAATTTTCATCTATATCTCAAGGTTCTTCTAGCTTGTCTAAGAATCAGATTGACAGGGGGCAGATTAAAGAAAAAAATCAATTTAGTTTTTGCTATTTTAAAACTTTGCATAAATTAAATCATACACTATGTATTCTGTGTTTGACTTCTTTTGTTCAGTCAGCATCGCTTTTACAATTTCACTGGTGTTTCAGGTCTATTCAATTTTATTTTATTTACTTTGTTTATATTGTATGAAAGAATCAAAATATATTTATCTATTTTGCCATTGATAGTTTACTCTTACAATGCTGCAATTCACATTCTTATGCTTATTTCCTAGTGAACCATGTGCCTGCAGTTTCCATGGATGAATACATAGGAATAAATTTGCTTGCCTTAGGCTTTGCATAATTTCAATTTTAGTAGATAATTTTAGACATTTTTCCAAAGAAGTTGTACCAGTTAACATTACTAGGAGCACTGTAGGAATTCCTCTCATTCCACTGTTATTCAGACATTTTTTTATTATATCCATGATGGTGCTTGCATAATGATATTTCATTATGGATTTAATTTGAATGTCCTTCATTTATAATGAGATTGTACCTTTACATGTATATATTTGGCCAGTGTCCTTTTGTGAAGTTACAGTCTCTCATCTTTCCCATTTTCCAATGGGTTGCCTTTTTCTTATTAATAATTGTAAAAGCTGTTTACAATTTGTAGGTATTCTTTACAAAGGATACAGGTCCTTTGCCAGTTACATATGTTGTTAAGTATATTTTCCCATTATGTGATTTGCATTTTTACACCCCTAATGGAGCCTCTGATGAACAGTTCTTACTCTTAATATAACCCAATTTATAAATCTTTTCTTTGTCATTTTTATTTTTTGTGTCCTCTTTTAGAATTATTTTCTTGCCCTAATATCATGAAGATATTTTCCTTTATTATCTTCTATAGTCTCTATTGTCTATTGTTTTCCCTTCCACATTTAGTTCCATAAATATTGGTAGTGTGGAATAGAGTCCAATTTAATTTCTCCCTGTGAATATTCAGTTGTCTGAAGACTATTCATTGTCATACTGCCATGCAAAGCCATGTTTGTCATAGTCCAAGTGTCTACATATCACTGTGCCTGTTACTGGGTCCTCTGTCCTATTGGTCTATTATCATATCCCTAAGCCAACATCATCACACTGTATACTCTTAAATGCCATAAAACATTATTATTATTATAACTATTACTAGTTTATAGATCAATGTGAGTTTAGTTTTTCTATATATTTGCTGGTTTCTGTGCTCTTTGTTCTTGCCTGCATTACTAACTTGTCACCTAGTAGAATTTCCTTTAACCTCAGTCAGCTAGTAGTGAATTCTTTTTTGTTTGGCTTAAGAATGCCTTTATTTTTTCAAGTGTAATTCTAAAAGAAGATTCTTTAAGAAAGAAAATATTTGGTTTCAGCATACCTATAAATTATTCCAATCTTTTGACTTCATTTCTGCTATTGAGTATACAGCTGTCAGTCTTTTGCTATTTGTCAACAAATCCTATTGTTATCTATCTGATGTTCTAAAGAAAGTATTTGAAATATTTTGTAGAGTTTTCAGATGGTCTTATGTATAAGTCGTGGTCCAAAAATCCAGTCTGCATTGCATAGAACCAAAACTCCATCCACTCTTTTCCAATAAAACATACACATACCCAGAAATACATACCCACCGTTACTCTCCTGTTCTTTAATTGAAGTAGGTAAAAATTGAACCTCTGTCTCTAAAGGTTATCCTCTTCTTTTTTATCATTTAAACAAACTGCAAGTTCTTCCTGGATTATGCCCCTGACTCCTTTAATCAGTCATAGATACTGATTTGACCTTTAAGATAATTTATCACCAAAAGAGTCTATGAGTTAGGAAGGGCAGATGTGGCTGCTGCCATTTCATAGATAAAAAGAGGAAAATACAGAAAGCTAAAGTTATTTATTCAGAGGAATCTAATCAGAGACATTTTGAGGACTAGAGTTCAGATTTTCTAATTCTAGTACTCATCCTTCGGAGAGAGTAGACAGTGGAAAACAAGCATTTTGTAAATCACTTATTCAATACATAATTTTGACATTTTCCTCTAAATGAAAGGAAAGATGAGAAGATGAGAACTGTTATTTCCCGGTATTTAAACTACCCAGGGACTGAGCTAATATATTTCTATCAGACTGTAGTAATTAGTGTTTTATTATTGATAAGGAGTCAAAAGAGACACCCCTTAGAAATTTGAATTTTGAAAAATAACTCTAGTTGCTAAGGTACACTAAATTTTATCAAATTTAAATGCATTTACTTATTAAACATATGCAGCTATAACTTTTATTAGCAAGTAACTCATCAGGATTGGATTTTAAGAACTGTAAATATGAGAAATAGGATATTAAGAATATGGCTTTAAGAAAAAGCTATTAATAGTAGGTTAACTTTGCATTATTTGAGAATTTATATCATCTTTCTCATACAACTTACTGATACAAACTGAGAACTGTATGAATATTTCTACTGGAAGGCATAATTCAATTGGAACTTTTTAAATTAGGAAAACTGAATTCTCAGAGTAATTTCTTACAGTGCATCAAATCTTCTTGGAAAGTTGTATATTTTTATTTTTATTATTTAAAATAAATCTGAACTGAATGTCAACATGAATCACTTTATAAATGTCTAATAACATTTAGCATTATATTTAAAGTGGTCTAAATTGATTTTCCATCACCTGGGCTTTATTAAGAGTTAATTATTTCCCAGTGAGAAGTCTTCAATAAAAGTTCATGTGAAGACAATAATAAAACTTTATATGGAAAACCTATTGAATTGGATTCCTTTGAAACAATATTCCTATTTCTATAAGCCTGGGACAATTTTAAATCAGTAATATATATGTAAGTACAATTCATGTGTTCTGGGATACCCAGATATATTCATTTTCAAAATACAATATACGATAATAACTGCACCTCTTTTGAGAAAACCTAGCATATAAAATACAATTTTATGAAAGTATTTGTAAAACATTAGTACTAGCATAATTCTCTTCAGACAAAAATTGCTTATTTTACTTAACAAAAATATTAAGGCAAAGTATGTTAAAATAGAAGTACCAATTCTACATTTAAATATTTTAATGTAATAAACTTCTTGACAAGGTATGGAGAAAAAAACCTTATCTGTTCGTTTCTGACTAGAAACTTCTATCATAATTATTAATCAGAAATCAAAAGTCTTAATTTATAGTTTATGTCAATGAGAAGCTAAGTCAATATGCAAATATTCAACTGCAACCATTGGCATGAAACAGTTTAATGTTACATCATGTGGAATGACATGCTGAAAATGCTTAAGTAAGGACATCATATAACCAAGCAAATAACATTAGGACTCATCCATCACCTTTAACACAGATCAATGTGTTTTTGACACTGTTACAATTACTACCCCTTCTTTTTAAACCAAATGTTATTAACAATGTAATAAATCTTCATTAATGTTTAAAATTTGACTTAGTCAATCTTTTTGCATATTTACCTGTCTTTGGCTTTTTCTAGCCTTTCTACACATGTTCATTGGACACTTACTTCTGACTGCTCTCTATTTTGGGAGTCTAATGTTGAAGCAGATATACAGGATCTCCTTGTACAGGAATCTTACATTCTGGTAGAGGAAGACAAAAGTCCTCTAGTTAACACAAAAATAACTGCTAAAGTGAAAAGGCAATATGATAGAAATTTCAGGGGTGGGTACTAGACATGGGAAAGGAGAGATGATAATCAGACTAGATGATTAGAGAACATTAGTAACAATAAAATGAACTTAGATAGCAAGGCAGAGAAAGCTACTCAAAACATGGAAGAAAAAGTAATCCAAGCAGATAGAATAGCTCATGGAGAGATCCTAAGTTAGGAATGTGCTTGGAGTCTTAAAAAAGCTGCAAAAAGTCAAGGTCTAGTGTGAGCAAGACATATACTGTGGCTGGCTAAGGGGGAGCAGGGGATGCACAGGGGTTTCTGCTGACATCAGAAAAGGAGGCAGAAGCCCAACTTCCTGTAGTGCCCCAGAAACTATATAACATAACACTTCATTTAATTTAAGTCATTGAAAAACCATTCAGGTATGCCAAGTGCTTTCGGCAGGCAGGAGGCAGGTCAACGTCATAGCCCAATCTCTCTTCACGCAAATAAATACACAATTGGAGTAAAGATGTGTGCTTGCAATACTAATGCTTCCAAAACATCTTCCCCAAACCCTCTAGCCAACCTTTCCTTTCCAGATCGTTGTTCCAAAGGATGCCTGTATAGAAATGCGGGAGTTGTCATTGATGGGAAGCCGTAAAGAGCTTTATAAAGGGAAGAGAAGCCTTGCTCTTATTTGAATTAATATATGGAAATATAGGGATGGAAACTGGAAGTTCTGGACATGTTAAGTTTGGGATATGTATTAAATATCCAAGGCGAGTCTGGAACTAAGAGGACATGTAAGTCCTCAAGGTGCATTTATATGGGTTGCAAACATAGCAGTGACATTTAATCATGAAAGATGTGATCATCAAGGCAGTGCCTGAGTGCATGTAAGAATTCTGGGCTCATTCCTGAATCCACTGATGTCTGTGACTCTGGAGGTTTACTCCATCAGCACTCTTTGCCCTAAGCACATAATAATTAAACCTAATTGCAGACCTGGTCCCCCCACCAGTTTGGATTTTTCACATGCCCGGATGACAGCACCTAGGTCTCAAGTAATGGATCTCAATGCTGATATTTGGAGTCCCATATTACCTTTTTACCAACAAGCAGATCTCAACATTTGGTTTCTTATGAGGGATGCTGGCTTCCTACATCAGCTTCTGAGTTACAGTCCTCCTTGTATTTTGCACTCACCACTTTT